>CM042077.1:2067060-2321238 GCA_023509865.1 Trypoxylus dichotomus
TCGAGTTTTCCATTGTATATCCACAGTGTCTTCTGTGTTGATTGGGTTCCGCTTTATTTTTTCTGTCAACCTGTTGTTATACAGCTGTTTCACACTTTTTTCTTCAAGAGGTGCGATGTAGAGTTCATCTATATACTGTGGTTTTAGTTTTGGTATGCAAGGAATATCTATGCTCATTTTGTACTACCAACTTGTGGTCGCTACCTATGTTGACTGCAATTCAGTGTTCTCACATCGAGTATCGACTGTGGTGTGACCGTCTTATTAGTGATGAAATAACCACAGATCGTTGATTCCTTGCATTTTGCCTCGTATATTTATATTCCACGTCGTGTCCAATGAAGGTGTTAATTCTCATTTCACTTGCTGCGTAAGATCTCCAGTGCCATTAATAGTTTCTTCATTTAACCTTTGCGTTGTACCTTCTAATGGTTCATTCCCAATTTTGACGTTGAGGTCTCCCATCTTGATCCTATGATCTAATCTTGTCGACGACTGTTTGTAACTCTCGATAGTATTATTAAATATTGCAAACTTTAGGACACCACAATAGGTTAATTAGCAATCAAAATTTTTTTTGCAGATAACAACAAATTGATAATTCTTTTCTTAAGGCGATTAGAAAGCTCCTCTTTTTCAATGCGATAAATGCAGTACAATTCACAACTTACATGACATGTATACATTCAGGATGCTGATATGTAGCAGCGATGTCTCTCAGGATTCTTTTTGTTTTGGTTTTAAGTTTTACGTCATTGATGACGAAGAGAGGCTATTAAATTGAACGTTGTATATTTCTACTATCGGGTGCAATTTCCTCGAACCCTAGTGTATAACAAAATATGAGCTACGCTGTAAACCTGTTACGAGTTTTTTCTTCTTTACACAACGAACACTGTGGCCGCTTGTATTAATATACACATACGCTAAAATTTATGTTTCGAACGTAGCTTGTACGGTAACATGCCGGATCAATACGGGATTGTTTTGCTTTATTGCCCCCAGTGCTTGATATATGTAAGTAATTATAGCAAAGTATAAGCCGGGCATGTGTCCATGCATAGCTGAAATTAATTTCCTAGACCTCTACGTTTCTGTACGGCTATCGAACGAACGGACAAGAGGTCGCGTCTGCGGAAGTATTTCTTTGCTGTTGTTGTTATTCGGTCTTATTCCTGTTGTGTTTTACGTGTTTCGATGGGTTTGATTAGGGATTGTTTCACAAACTATTTCTACAGTAACACTCGATGATTAAGGGGGGATAAATTATCGAATATAAACTCGTAAAAACAACAGATGTCTCTTCATGCGATACGTATGCACAATGAAGACGAGTAAGAATATACGTAGGATATTTCAGTCGAACTCGGACCCCGTTGCAGGTGGTCCAATCGATTGTGCTGCGCGTAAAACATCATTAATATGTATGAGAAAATTAATATGAGTATTTTCACTCTATAACGTAATCAACTGTTGGTAATCGGAGACGGATTGGCTAGCAGCTTATTGTCCGGCGTATTTATTGATAGGAATGCTCTAACGAATACTTTATATTACCCATCTAGTGAAAGTGTTTATTGACTAAGTTAGAGAGAATTTATATAAATCGGAAAGTAATGTAGTAACGAGAATATTATTTTACTTAATAGGCTTACGTAAATCCACCTGAAGGAGACACATACACTACCGCTCAAAAGTGTTTAGGCACCCCTGTTTTCATGGATTATTCATATAGTATTAGTACGGAAACGCGTCCGCTTATAATAGCTTACCATAAAAGTGGCATAAGTAATCGACAAATTGCCAAAAAAATAAAAATACACCACGCTACGGTTGACTATAACGCAAAAACATATCGAGAAACTGGCAGTTTTCTTAATAAAAGACGGAGTGCAAGGTCAAAAGCGACAACATCTGCAGATGATCGCAGAATAGTAGTTACCAGCAAGTTAAATAGACGCAAAATAGCCCCGGAAATGACCGCAGAATTAAATGTTGATCGCCAAAAACTAGTCAGTGTTTCTACAGTCAAACGTCGTCTACAGAAAGCCGGGCTCCATGGACGTATTGCGATGAAAAAGCCGTTACTACGCAAACAAAACAAGCAAAAACGACTTAAATGGGCTGGACCATAGAAGAGTGGCACAACGTCCTATGGACGGATGAGTCCAAATTTGAGCTGTTCGGAACCCGAAGACGCATATTCGTAAGAAAATCTGTGGGTGAACGTGCCAGAGAAGAGTGTATTGCTGCTACCGTGAAGCATGGTGGAGGTTCTACCATCATTTGGGGCTGTTTTGCTGGCATTAGTGTAGGAGACATTGTGAAAATTGACGGTATATTAAAAAAAGAAGGTTACCGCGAAATTTTGGAGAACCACGCAATACCTTCCGGAATTCAACTTTTGGCTCAAAATTTTATCTTCCAGCAAGATAATGACCCAAAACATTTCTCTAAATTATGTAAAGACTATTTACGCCATTTAGAAGAGGAAGGAACTCTCAAAATTATGGAATGGCCTCCCCAGAGCCCCGACTTGAATCCAATCGAGTTACTATGGAAAGAACTAGATCGGGAAGTACGGAAATCGACTCCGACATCAGCTACTGACGTATGGAGCAAATTGCAATCGAGTTGGACCTTAATAACACAAGAAACTCTGGCAAAACTTATTTCGAGAATGCCTCGATTGTTTGCTGCAATTATTAAATCAAGAGGAGGTCACGTAGATGAAAGCAAAATTTAAATTAAACGTTTTAATTTTCACATTTATTTAATATATTTTTATTCATGTACGTGTATCTGTACATAAAAAATAAATATTATTAACATTTTTGAGTTTTTATACAGTTTTGCTGAGCGGTAGTGTACATATATATCTTTCTAATTTTTTACTACTAGCAAGAAAAAATTGGTAATGTAAATTTTTCATTGGTCCAACGAACTTGTTTTTCAATTCAATAAAAACAGTTTCGCAGATACAACAAATGAATTTATTCATATTAGTAATTATTTTATTAATATAACGAAAAGACAATTTTATTAGTATTTCACTGTGATTCAAGGCATTTCGAATAAATTATTCATTTATGTGGTGTTTACAGCGTTACCTGTAGATTTCACTACGTTAATACGATAATCATTTCATGTATGCCGAATCGTTTGTTTCCGTTAAAGAATTAATTACACAGACGGTGTAGCATTCATTGATATTATATTTAACAAAAATTGAGCTTCTTCTTCAGTATGTAACATATCTACATGTGGCGTTCATGACACATATTCGACTCAAAGGATGCAAGGGAATCTCCAGCATTCTACTAATAAAAGGACCCTAACCGCAAGAAAGATATTGTTACAACCGAAGCCCCTCATTTTATGATTATACGATTTCTACATAAATTGAAACTTAAATTATAAAGTTAAAAAAAAATAAACACATTTTGGTTTTGCAAATTTTAATCTGTAATAATAGGGATAACAACCAAATTGCGTTGCGCTTTCTTTTTTTATTAAGAAAAGGATAAACAATAAGCTTTGAAAAGCATATATTTATCTCGTTTAACATTATATACAATTACTAATAAGATAAAATATGTTAATATGTTAAATAAGGTAGCGCAGTGGCTAAGTATGTAAAATTGAAAAATTTTGCATTGTATTTCATAATAAAGTCTACTTTCTATAATCAACAGACAACAGATTTTTTTATAATACGATTATATTTTTCAATACGAGCAATAGACTATAAAATTTTACATAGTTTTTTAAATGTTAGAGCATCTCATGTGTACTTTATCGCATCACAAGTCCAGTGTGGTACTTTCATTCTCTTATGGCTTGTATACCACCATACAAACTCTGTGTACCACGAATGGTAAGCGCACTACAGTTTGAAAATCCCTGCAATAGATGTTTTTAGATCTACAGTGACTAAAGTACCTTGACCCATTCCAATAATAATTCCAAAACGGTTTTCTATCAATGGTTGCTATGATACGATGAGATATTTTAAGCAAGGTGATTTCACTACTATATCTAACTCCAAAACTATACTTCCCATTTGGAAAATATTCTTTCAAATATTTTGATTACAACAGGTAAGGTTGGGAGTAAGTTTTCAGTCCAGAATGTTTCTCCATTGTCAAATGGAGATCGTTTCAATGACACAAACCTCAAATAAAAACTGATATACTTTACCGTTTAAAAAATACAGACCGCTTCTGTGATATACAACGACAATTTCAACTATTATATGTACCTCACTTCATTGCGCATCAACAAGTTTGCACGTCCTTTTATAGACATCCCATATCGACGTCGCATAGTTATAAATCGCTAAAATTCCCCGGCCATTCTAACGCAATCCTCTTCGCAAGGCATCGCACGGTAGAAGATCTATCAACGACGAAGACGACGGGCATTTATTTTTCGAGTTCGCCTCGTCCCCGTTCCGCATCATACATAACGCGGCCTGGCTCTGTCGGAATCGCATAGGCCGTGCCCGACGATGACGTCGCCGCTACTACTACTCCCCGTAATCAATCTACCACTTAATACATAAAGCATATAGCAATTGTTTACGGCCTTTAAGGCAGACTTCGATTAACCGTTTCGCTTTCGTTCTACATCAAAGTTGACAACAGGATCGCCCGAAGTCGCAAGAAAAAGCGCTTTTGCGGAGACCGGTGGAAAAAAATTTAAGCGAACGTAGCTTTGCGGAGAACTGGGAAAGGATGGACGAGGTTAAGGTTTAGATGGTCCGTCACGATTCGTTGGTTTCGTCTCCTTTGGAGATGCAATTCTGGCGGTTTACTTCTCGCGAAAATAACTGACCAATACTGTAGATATTCGTGGATATCAAGACAGCAAGTAAAATGACTTTAATACTTCTGAAACTTTTTCGGGGATTTGCAACCTTGTTTCTTACTTTATAATGACAACAGTTAGCAGATTATGGGGAGGTTCTTCTCAAGTTTCAAAGGTGGGTGGACCTTCAATTCATTGGGGAAAATTTATACGTTCTTGTAGGCTTTCGCAGTATTTGTTTTCTTTAATAGAATTTAGGTATGCAGGTTGAAACCGCATCGTAGTTGCATGAATCTGCTGTCATTTCGCTCCCAGTTGCATGGAGCTTCTTCTTGACTAGTAAGAGTAACATTTCTATATTGTGGGATTAGTTTCGACTAGACGCTATCTTCAGTTGGAACCAACACGAATCCTTACATTTATTAAATTCTATATCAAGGTGTGTATTTCATACATACACCCAAGTACGTCAAACGAATTTCTACGCTTTAGGAAAATATTTGTAGTCAAAAATATTGAATAAAATTACAAATAACTAAAAAAAACAAAACCAAAATGGAGAAATCAAAAAATAATACTCGTTATGCAACTTTTTCTCAATCTCAAAGAGGCTCTATGCCTCAAACCATCTTCGCCCACTCCTGTCTTTTGCATAGTCATGTTTTAGCACAGAATGCAGCAGTCCAAACTTACTTTGGATCAGATGTATATTGGAAATAATACAAGCATTCGATCTCTCTCTAGATGTCGCCCTACCTATATTTTCCAAACAATATAACAAATACATAAGAAAAAAGGTCATTCAGTTCTGTCGAACTATAAACCAATTTCCATACTATCTAATTTTGCCTAAGTTTAGGAGAAAATTCTCTATGTCAGCGTCTACAACAGTAATTGTTGTATATCTCGTATACTTCCAACGATTAGGTTGGTTTTATATCGGGCCGTTCACCCACCACAAACTTGACCGTCATATCGCAATATATTACTAAAGTTATTGATAGGCAAATTGATGTGATTTATAAGTTTTCAATCGACTGATCACAAAAGATTGCTTCAGAAACTAGACGAGTTTGGTTTTGACGCTTCTGCTTTAAAAACTAGTACGCCCCTACTTATTTGAATAAACGTGCCGTAGTCTACAATGGATGTTTTGCTGATGAGTTCACTTTAATATCCAGCGTACCACAGGGCTCCAACATGGGTCCCTTCCTATTTGTCCTGTCAAGTATTAATAACTTCCTTCCGCAGACTGATCATCCTATCCTTGCTTATGGAGATGACATGAAAATTTACTGCAAAATCTCTGGTATTAGTGATGTTTATAAACTTCAAGGTAATCTGGACACATTAGGAGAGTGATGCAAAACATCTAAACTGAAGTTAAACGTTAAGAAATGCTGCGTGGTTACTTATACTCGTTCTAATCTATGGTGAACCTGATTGTATTACGTTGATGGTAAAACCTTAAACCGCAGGTCCAAATTTCATGATCCTCGAGTACTCTTTCACTCAACTATCACCTTCAAGTCTCATTTGACTGGAGTATGTACTGAATCTTACAATTTGTTTGGTTTCATAATGCGTATATCCAAATATTTAACTTACTTAAGCCACTATACTTTGCCTCCGTAATTAATAAAACCATTTTCGGTTTGTTGGGTAATAGAGAGTGATATTTATCTTCTAAAAAATGTAGAAGAACCTTAAAAAACGAACAAGAGACCACCAAAAGTCATTCAGACTTACGCTTGATTAGCTGAAGGTTACGCTTTGTAAAAATTTAATTGATAAATCTAAATAAAATAAAGCACGTTCTCCCCTTGCAAAACACATCTCACGACAACACCAGTTTATCATTTCGATCCCATCTCGAAACATCTCATCCATCGTTTGTATTTCCGCGTGTAGTTCTCATGTGTGTGACGCACGAACCGCCGCCTTCTTCGATCCATTACGACGGCCAAGACGCGCATAAATAGGCAGGGATCCCTCTATTCTGTTCCTTTTTTTCTTCGTCGTATACTTCGTTCCATTCCTCATCCTCGATGTACATGCATATGGTATTATATCAAACTGCGATCGCGGATAGCGATGTTATGCCCGTGTATTTGTGTATTTCTGTGCTATGCGGTTACCTGCCTGCGTTCGGCTGCGTGTGAGGTCGTCGTGTGTTGTTGGATCGTTGTGTGTAGATCGTACGTATATACGTACGTACGTCCCGTAAGAAGAATATACGACAATTTACATTTAAATCTCGAATAAAATCTAGATGTGGCTACCGTTTTCTTGCCGTACGTGTTCTTCTATACAATAAGGGGATAGCAGGCTTAGTAGCGTCTGCCTTGCTCGCTCGTAAGGTTCGAATACACTCAAGGACGTTGTATTATGAACAAAGTTCGGTATGGGAGAGTTTTGTTTGGAAGATTGGTTCACCTATAGTTTTCCGTGGTTGTAATTTCATTCAATTTAACCCCATTTTATCGATGGTCTTAATCTTTGTCACGTATTGGAATTAAACCGATTAGGCAAGCAGGTAAATTACTCATTATTTGTGCAGTTTCTTGTTTGCCAACTGAAATTATTTTATACTTACTATTAACCAAGAATTTCCAAAAGCATTTAACTGCAAGTAATGTATAGATTAGTATACATTTCATATCTACTATAAAGAAAGTAGTAGAGATATTCGCATATAAGGGGCAGGTTAAATTGTCTTCAGTATGTATTCAGACGTATTCAGTATATATTCTTCTTGCAATACGTATTCTTTTTAAACCATGTATTCCTCTTGTACAGTGCATTAATGCAATATTGGGTAATGTACTCAGTTCTTTTTAAGTGCGTCTTAAAATAAACTAGCAAACAAAGACAATGCTACGTCTTTATTCATAATCCCAAAAGTGTAAAAAGACTTCAGGTCACATTAGAAAATAACTTCTCAAAACCATCTCTTCCACTCCAAAGCTCATGCTGGGTACTAAAATTATGACAGAAACATAGAATCTATGGAATTCGAAACAATACGTATGGTATACGACAGCATAGAACTTTCTGAAGTGCAAGATAGAGTGAAGGTCTTCTCAAAAGAATTTTCCAAGGTACTGCGATCATCTTCAATCAAATTACGACTAATTTTCTAGTTATCCAACCTTCAGCATTCCTTTTATTATTAAGAATGATGTTCACAGCTCAGGTAATGCCTGATTTCGTAGAAATTTCGCTATTTTGAGTTACCATTATTGTAAACATGCCCTGTATAAAATGGATTAATTCTTTTTGAATGTTATTTTCTCTTGCATCTATGTTTTTCAGTAGTTCAGCATTAACTTCGATGGATAATTTGCCGAAGATATTAAGAAAACCAAATTCTCCGTTGAAGAGTTCATATGGAATTATAGAAACTTGGCTGGGCGTATATTCGCGGTCCCTCTTGCGCAAGACCTGCGACTAGCGAAAAGATTAACGAGCTGAAGGCTGATATGACGCAGGGTGATGACAACATTCCCAGTTTCATGACGAGTTATTGCGCTTTGGTGTTTACAATTTGTTCATTCGTACCTCAGCATTTCCTGAGATTCTAAAGACAGGACGGGTTAACCTTGTTTTCAAAAGTCTGGATTTGAACACCTTTTGACAGTTTTTCTTTGTCCACGGCAACTTTTTCCGGATTTTTCGACATCGTACGATTTAATAATTTCTACCGTACTTTTTGCTCTCTTTCAAATTTATTTATAATCTCATTTTTGTTTCCGAAGAACAATGTAATATATTTTCGTTTTACCATGGTTGCATTGAAGAATATGTACTACCAACTTCGTCAAAACACTCGAAATTGTAGTTAATGCTGACTATACGAAAAGATATATCTATTGTACCTACTTATATGAACTTAAAGCTGCTAGGATTTGACCGCACTTATAGCTCCAGTGCCATCCAGTCTAACAGCTTTAATTAACTCCAGTAGTTGTGGTGGTTCCAGAGAAGGTATTTCTCCATGGTCTATGACATCCTTGCTTAGATGGTTGGCACGAGTCTCTATAATGGCAGTGCACATAGATGTTAGATGTTCCGGACTTTCACCCTCTGCTCAACAAAATTTGCAGTCGCTTTCCTGTTTCAGACCTATACTTGTCACGTATTCCCCAAGATGACAGTGCCCTCTAAGAAAACCTATGAGGACGAGTAGTCTGTTTCCTCTCTCTCTTGGCTTATTGAAGTTTCCAATGAATACTCTGGAATATCTCAGACCAGGAAGATTCTTCCAAATGAGATTCTTCTCTCTGTTTTTGAGTTCTTTTCATAGGTGCTCATCCCTATACCGTAGAACGGCTGCGGTCTCACAAACGAGGCTGTGGCGGTCTGTTTTGGTAATAGGTTAGCTTCCTCTTCTTCATGGTGCACCATGGATCTGTTTATAATTTACTTTTATCGATACTGTTCGGATTATCGAAGCTTTAATGGGATCAATGGAACGAAATTTTGAACTAAAGCTTCTTGGCATCATTAGATGTCTGGATTATAGAAGTTACACTGCAGTTCACATAAATACGAGTTCTATTATAGGTTATAAACGTCAGATTTCACAAGGCATCTTCAGTTAGAGATCCCACTATAAAACCCAATCCCATTTTTGCTAATAGCATCGATCTACAACCGATATCGGTCGTAAAGCAGTTTCAGTTGATAATCGATTGTCCCGCAGTGTAATCTCAAGTTACCGTCGCGAAAGAAATCTTATACAAAGTAGCTTGAGCAGCGCACACATCTATCGTAAGCCTATCCTTTTCTAATGCAGACACGCACACGTACACCAGAGCACAATATCTACTCCCATATATATGTAACACACGCGTATCTACCGTTGTGACAACTTTTTTTTCACCTTCTTCTATACGTACGTTAGTATTTGATGTTCTGTCGCGGTTACCTGCGATAGTCCGTTCGCCGATCTTCTATTATCGAGTCGTTGCGCTGGCCATAGTAGCAACGGCTCTTCCATAATACGCTCGAGTTCGTCGTATCGCCGGCGGCCGATTAGAAATGTGGAGCATCGCTGGCGCGAGGGGAACTGTCCCAAAATGTTGTTCACGATTGTTGCAGTAACTTCGTTGATGTTGTGTTATTGTTCCTGTATGCCGCTGCTTCAAATCCATGTTTGGGGAAAATTCCCTGAAATAGTTAGCGCTGGAAAACTGCATAATACACCAGTATTGGTTAATCATTCTACACTTCATATTTTGCCTAGAAAAATGCGACTTCGACAAGGGTTCTATAATCTGAAAACCGTGTTCTTCCAACTTAGACCGTCCGAATGCCGAGTGTAACAAACTTTCTCCATCTTTTCTGACTCTGAGATCGACTAACAAAGAAAGATTCCTGGGTGTCAAATTCAGATTTTAATGAAACTTGATAGCTGAGTAGAGTATGTTGGGACTTGAAAATAATTTCTTTTTGTTTATGCTGAAATTTACTCTGAGGTGGTGAAACATCCCTTCGAAAATTCAGAGATTTTCAGTTTTATTGATGTAATTCTTGAATGGAAATAGATAGAACGGAAATTTATATGAAGATATTGTACCTTTCAGGACACGTGAATGTGGTATATACACGGTGTTGCATTTAAGCGCCACCCTATTATGCGAGAGCTGATTATAGGAATGTGGAAAAGCAATTAACGTAAATTGATTATTAAAGGAGTTTTAATTATACAGCGTGTTCCAAAGGTGATATTATCAAAAGAATTTATATCTTATGCTACTCACGTACTACATAAACATAAATCAGAAAATGGAAACAGATAATCTATGTAAACCCACTTCATACAGTTTAGGTAGTTCAATATACTTCGCATTAATTAAATTAATTCTTTAAATTTTATTGAAGTACGTAACTGCAATCACCAATAGATACGGTATCAGATGTAGCTATTGTTAGTCTAACGGATATAAGTAAAAGCCGATAAAATTGACGCATTGCCGTGAGTGGTTGATTGTTATCATAAAAATTCAAAAATATCACATTTCTTTAAAACGAAATATTTGCAAACCACACCCTATTATTTTAAAACTTGTCTACTATTGTCTTTCAATATCAATTTTAAGAACGTACACATTCTGATATTGACGGTATTTGTTCGATTCTAGATATTTTAATAATATACCACGAAATTGCTTTTTTGTTAAGCTATAGAAAAACAAATATATGTTATATAAAGATAATATTGTGGCTTCATAATGCAACATTTATATACCTGCTCGATGAATTCAAAAGCAACTAGATAAAGGCGGTGTTACAAGTGCATCTAACACAGTCTTATAATATAATAATATCTGTATCTGGTAAACTTACGTCTCCATTACTAATGGTACTAAAAGAACCTGGTGGCAAGTTTAAGCCCCAAATACAACAAACCTTATTTCGACCAGCAATGCTTTTCCTCCCCGTTGCTTTGAATGTGTGTGCTTTCGCATTTATTTGTTGTTCTTGGTGTGAAAACGTTTTATGCTTTAAGCATTTTTTGACAACTTCCATTACCATATCGCAATAAAATAAATACTCTATTCATTATTATTAATACTAAGGATTTTTTATCACGTGTAATCCCATATTTACATTTGTATGAATTATGAACATTAGGGCAAAATAATTGATACAAATTTACCAGTTACTGACGGTTTTTCTTAATAAAAGGTATATGTATGCAATATAGAGATGATTTTCTGCAAGTAGCATAAGGTATGACTTGTTCTACAAATTTGGAACACCCTGTATAATTGAAAATGCTTTAAAAACAATAAAATGCTGTACCGAATTTATCTTGAAGAAAAGAGAAAGATTCTATTCTATTCAATAGTTTATTCAACACCAGACAATACGACAAAACCGCATCGTATTCAACTTCTTGCTTCTCGTCCATAATCACGTGCATACGCGCACAGACAGTGCGCTACCGACAATATAAATATATCAGCGTATGAATTCCAAATTCGATACACGCGGGATCAGTGGGGTTTTAGAAAAACCAGTTGCATTCTACGAGGTATTTAGTGAACGTTATTATCCAATATCTGTCTATAAATGTAAATTTACAAACTTAATAATACGGTCTCCCCGAAATACTGCAGCCTACGATGCGCTTAAAAAGTCGGATCCCCCCTCCCGCACGCCCCGCGGTCCCGTACCGAGACCGCGGAGAGAAACCCGAACAACGAGGCTGTATGGCCACCGGATCGTCACATAAATTGTCGACCGAAAAAAAAAGGCAGAAATGATAAAAGGTATTAGATTTCGTCCTCTCTTTTTCTCTCGTTTGTCAGGGATAAGTTAAACAGATTTTGGTTATTTAAAGAGTTAGAAAATGCTCGAAAGATATTCGAAAGAGTCGAAAAAGTTTAGCATTACCTTCTATCTCATTTTAATTGACTTGTAAAAATATTCGTATCGAGGCTTTCCTAATAAATGTATGTAAGAGAATAATACTTAGAATCACTTGCGATAAATTAATAAGTCACTTTCCCAACATAAATAATAAATGATTGTATAATACCATCCATCAATCAATCTAAATTCCACATTTTACTTTCCTCCTTAGCTATCCAATGTCTAAAATCGCTTGATTTATTCGCAGTTACATTTACGATTTCAAAGTTTTATCTTTTGGAGCAACTCCACCAACTTCATCTGCGCATTCAGTTCACTGTAATAAATTGACAACATCCAAAAGGATGTTATTTCCAGCAGCATGCTTACGAAATTGTACTTAGTTAAAACAACTTAAATAACAACTACAACTTCTCGAGAATGATTACAATAATAACTAAGGTACACTTCTCCATGGTGTTCACTTCACTTGGGACTAAAAGGAACTAAGTTTCTTCACGTGATTTGGGAATCGCTCCTTCTTAATTTGAGAAGAGACATCTTCTTACGAGTGCAGGTTCACTTAATTTCTGATGGTTAGTTTGAAAATTAAAGCAATGCGAATAAAGTGTCTTAACAATCAGTACACAGACACAATGTTGACTCTCTGTTACAGTACAGAGATGAGGCAAAGTTTTAGCATTTATTGTCCGTATTAGTCATTGTCTGTTTTTAAGTACCTCCATATTAATTCCCAGCGGACGACATTACACAAGAAAAACTGAATAGAAGGGTCTGTATGGCTTTTTCATTGAATCAATACTTTCTTGATTACCATGGCTTCAAAATTTTGAAAAGTAAACATATCAGGGCGTATTCTCATGCCCACCCCCTCCACACCTACTTCTAATTGATTAATGTTTTTAACATTTAGTTAACTGATATTTGTTATGTTCTTATTGCAAAGCGTTATTATACTGTGGCTAATTCTTGAATTATGTGTCGTGATTGCGCATAGAAATGGATCCTATAGAACAGACAACCTCAATAAAATACCTCCACAAAAAAGACATGACGCTAACGCAAGTTCATAAAGACCTTATGGCAACTATTGGTGAGTCTGCGGTTTCTTATCATAAAGTCAAACGCTGGTGTCGAGATTTTAAATGCGGAAAAACATCGTATGAAAACCAACATGTCGGTGGTCGTCGCATAACGGCAACAAGAGACAAAACCATTAACCATTACCAAGTAAATAAAGAGAACTTTCTTAGTCGGTATGTGACCATGAACGATTCATGGGTGCACCACTATCATCCGGAGACGAAAGTGCATAGAATGCAAACAGCCCGGTTCTGCTCCTGCATGCAAATTTAAGGTTGCGCCGTCTGCTGGAAGAATTTGGCTATCTGTGTTCAAGGAATCATCCGGCTGACTAAAGAGAAACGCCGAGTTAGGCACGGTGTGCTGTTCCTTCTGGATAATGCTCCCAGCCATACATCTAGTATTGCTATAACTGCTATACACCAAGCAGGCTTTGAATTAGTAGAGCAACCGCCATATTCGCCGGACCTTGCCCCTAGTGATTACAGGCTGTGCCCCAAACTAAAAGAAATCTTACGTGGGTCAAGATTTACCAGCAAGCTCTAGAGAGGTGGTTTGCAGAGGTCCGACAAACATTTTCCAACAGGCTGTTGAGATGTACCGATGGACCAGGTGCATGTAGTGTTAGACATAGTCTCCGTCTATAAATAAGAAATATAAAGCCACCGTAGTTTTACTGTGACGGGGTCAGGGATACAGCATGGAGATCCACACTCGTACTAAAGATATTGGTTTGTAAATCAGTGACAAATATTGAAAAAAGTAAAAGTTACTGTTTAAACTGATATAATAATGTTAGTATTGACTAAGAAACATTGATTTAAACCATAAGATCGGAATAAAATGAATAAGAACTTGCTTCTACATTTTTCTTCTATGCAGTTATCCTTCATGTATACATTCACATATATTCAGACAAATATAGCTTGTATATTAGTCACCAACTTTCTGTGTTATGTGATTCAACCGAATGTTTCCTTTTGCATTAGAAGTGTCCAACTTGTTGACAATTTTAACTCTCCCGCAGAACCATCGATATCTGTCTATAATTCTTTCTCTTAATCATCCTCCTTCCGATCTTTTACATTCTAGATTTCCCGGTACATCGGCAACAACACCTAGTAATAACTTCACCTTCCTTCTCTCTAATATTCTCCTTCTAACAAGAGTACGCCTTCCCATTTTCCACCTTCTAAAGACGTAGAAATAAAAATGTATCGTCGTTAATACTTCGCCTGATTAAACCATTAAACTAACACATCCTGCTTTCACGAGCGATAAAGTTATGTCTCTTCTGCGGCCGGTAGAATTGATGTATACAATTAAATCCCAAATCTATAATGACATTCTTCTGCGCGTCGAGCAAGAAGTAGCAGCTAACGGCGGACGAAGAAACGGTTGAACTTAAAATTAGCATAATTTACATTTTGATAATCTAGAGTGGTCGCGAACACACGGATTTTTTTCGCTTGTTAATATCGTTACGCTGTAGAAAGGTTGCTTTTCAGCGAGGATGATTTACACGTTTTTTTTTCGTCAGTTAAATTAAAGAAGTGAATTTCGTATTATTATGGTAAGTGATTTACTATTCGGGATCAAAATTTATTCTCGTGACGTTGTTATGTATGTATATCGTATGTAGAGGAGAAGTTTAGACAGGTTTCTTTTTTAAGAGTTTGCTCTAAAACTAGAGATATATATACCAAGAAGAACTAACAAAGATAGACATGGAGATGAACACAATGATAATAGCGGCAGAAGAAAAGAACAAAATAACAAAATCAACAAGATAACAGTTCAAATCACTTAGGAACAACCATTGAAAACAATGGGAGAATAGAGAAATTCGTAAAAATATATGTAGTGAAATTCCCCTTCGCGGATACCCCTCTTACACGGACACCTCCCTTAAACGGACAGTTTCTCATGGTCCCGAGCGGCTCTCATATAATTTCACCAGTGGATGCAGTTTATTTGGCAAAAACCGCTTGGGACCAAGTAACCAAAGAGACAGTTCAAAATTGCTTCGGCAAAGCAGAATTTAATCATGTAAATATGCAAAGT
The DNA here is from genome assembly GCA_023509865.1 of Trypoxylus dichotomus. Lineage (NCBI taxonomy): Eukaryota > Metazoa > Arthropoda > Insecta > Coleoptera > Scarabaeidae > Trypoxylus > Trypoxylus dichotomus. The sequence continues at coordinate 2,082,400 of CM042077.1, forward strand.
GAAGACCAGTTAACTGAGGCTGATCTGACCTAGAAGACGATTTGCCTCTTAGTGTATTTTCAAATATCCTCAAAAATAAGAATTTATTAAAATTGACGGATAATGAAAACCTTAATGATTTTTTGAACGTAGATGAAGATTTGTATGTTGAAGATCCAGATTCAGAACAAGAAATTGCAAATCCAGTTGAAATACAAGAACTTTCGGAAGATTCTGATGTCGATGAGGTTCCAGTGCCAACAGAAGCTATCCCAAATTATGGTAAAGCTATTACCCTGATCAATCAGCTCAAAAGTTTTGTCGAAAATCACGATGATACAGTCTTTGGAGCTTCTTTCTAAATTAGAAATACGATTTCAAGACGCCATTTTAAAGGAAAAGAGAAGACAACAACAATATATGAATTTTTGCGTCCTTAAAGTGACTATTCATTTCATTGTTTTGTATTACACATCTATGTATCTATGTACATACATATATTATACTTTGTATGTATATATTTAAAGGAAATACACTTTTTTTTCTTAAGTTTAAAGTTTCTTATTTATTTTAAAAACATCTATATACATATACGATTTAAATGTCCCAGTTTCTTTAATATATTCATTTTTTGTTAAAACACGATTTTTGTTGTATCTACTACATATTTCTTTTATGCGGACACCCCTCCTGAACGGACATCTTCAGTTGGTCCCGTTGGTGTCCGTTCAAGGGAGATTTCACTGTAATACGTTAAGAAATACATTTCTAGATAAAAAAGATATAACAAAACAAATAAAGACGGATGTGTATAAAAAGAGAGGGTCGCTTTATGTTTGCTAATTGACTTACATTTTGAAATTTAAAAAAAATATTACCCAAAATCGCAGTTTCAAGTTTCAAGATTTTTACACGGTCTACAGAATTATTGGACTAGGTTTTCATAGTGAAGATGATGGTGTTAATTTTAATAAATTATCGGCCTTTTTCAACAAATAGTTCTTCCTATTTTTTACACAAGCAAAAATAGATTTACACGCCAACCCTTACCAAAAATAAAACACTGGCAAACTACTCAAAATCTCTGAATTATTTGCATTCGTATCTACTGATATTTAAAAGGATATCTATTATACAATAACATATGATATTTGAAGAATTCGCTTAAAACTGAAACTGGAAACATAAGCCTGCTGGTGGTATTTTTTTGACAGCGCGCTGTTCGTTTTTTGTTTTTGAAAGTTACGTCATTACTGTTGCATACAAAGGCGTACGTGTACGGTTGTTTTTACCCATCAAGCCTTCCATTTAACGTCTCCCGCTTCTATGCCGTTAGAAAAAGAAGCATTTCTCCTATAACGGTAACAGCATTCAACTCGGCATTCGGCGTTCGTACGTATCACTGGACTAGCAAATATCGGACGTTAGGTGGCGATATCGGTTTCGCAGCAGGCGAGCGAGTTAAGGCTTCTATCTATTGGAATTCCTTTAAAATAAAGCACGTAATCGTGGATTTGAGAGTAATGTGGTGTTGGTGAGAAGCTGTCAATAATTTATTGTCGTATATTTAGCAGTACCACTGAATGAAAGTTTTACAAAAATCAAACATAACGTTAGTCGTCAACATTTAATAAATCTTGGTAGATTTAGATAAGGTTTAACAAGATCTGAAACAGTTCACACATCTTCAGTATTACTGCTGAGAATGATAGCTTAGCTCCAGCTTTTAGACACAGTGTTCGAGTTTTGTGATTTAATAAAGTCTGTCCAGGTTTTGATAGAGTTTTAAAAGATTGAAGCCTTAACAAACATTGGTCGAACTTGGTGATCACATGTCTCAAAAATAAAGTTTAATAAAATTTACTTGATATAGTGTTGTAACAACCTCTAGAAGACTTACTTAATGTTAGCAAATTTTAGAAACGCAGAGAATTGTATGACAACTTTTAAGGATACTTTATTATTTACGTCATTGACAATGTGTAGATTTTTGTCTTGTCACGGGTTACTAGATCGCAATTTAAGGGTAATGTTCACTCACAAAAGATTTAGAATCAAATTTCACAATATACCAACCAATCTTTACCAAACTACAATTACGACTGCCCTCGATACCCTACTCTCTTACATTCTTTAACTGTAATGCTTAATTACCATAAAGTAATCAACGTTTCGTCTTTAAACCTATATACTTCTTCAATGCAACGCAATCACGTTTATGTAACTTACATTTTGTGGTAGCGCAAATTAAAAGCTACAAAGTTCTAGAGAATCACACATTAAATTTAGGTGAAAGTTACGTAGAAGTTGCCAGAAAATTCTCTACAGAATATGGAAAAGTAGTGTACGATGTGATCATTTGAAAAATTAAAAAATACACAATTACATTGACTATTTATAAGAAAATGTAGCTTGGGTAGCTGATACGCAACACACTCTAATTTATGAACTCTCGAAATTGTGTAAAACCCAAAGTGGATACTGTTTGTCGAATAAAATTTCCCGGAACTAAGAGGTACACCATTAATACAGACGAATAACAAAAATATAGCCTGGAGTATTCTGTCCGCGTTCTTTTGGGATTTAAAGAGTAGCTGATTTATAAATTCGCAGAGATTACGTGTGTAACTACGAGGGCCATTCGGAAAGCAAATTTTATTAGATATAACTAAACGAAATAATATCGTTTTATCAGCTTTTCCATGCCTTTTGCATGCTCAGTTGCCGCCAAGTTGTTGAATCACCGACTAACGGCTTCTTTAAGTTCATAATAACTTCCGTACCCACTCATAAAATCCTTCAATAGTTGGAGATTCTGCACCTAATTGTGGCAATGCCTTGGGTTGTGTGTTCGAATCCCGCCCATGCTAATATAGTGCCGGATCGTGTATGCTCCTGAGTTCCCATTCGCCGTTGAACCTATTAAGCGCTTTACACCTATTTATAACCCCTCCTCATGGACGAAAAGGCAGCCTTAAAACATTCGAAATAATCGAGTGTTCATAATGATACTGAAAGAAGCATGGTACAGCGTTACTGTGTTAGAATTTTCGCTTAAGAACTACAGTAGACGCTCACTCAACAAGACAACGCATAACTTTTAATTTCACGTGAAGCAATTTTAAATTTAGATATGGCGTGGAGCGTCCTTAACTAGCAAACAGTCAGAAAGTGTTGGAAACGTTTGCTTTACTCCAGTGATGATTATGACGATGAAGACATGTACCGCTAACCATCATTAGAAAACGGTTACTATCTGATGCTAAAGTTATTGACAGTGCATCATCGGACGTTCTCAAATTATTAAAAGCAATAAATCCCGATATTGTTTGCACAATTACCGATGTTAGTTTATGGAATGACGATAAAGAGATGGCTGATGCACATGAAGAGGAAGATGGGATGAGTGAAGATGACGACCCTCCGATTGAAATAAAAAATGCAGTGAGTGAGGCACAAGCTGTAGGAATTTTTAATCAGGCGTTAGATTGGGCTGAAGAAAAAGATAAATTATATTCCGATATTTTAGTGCACCGTGAACTACAGGCAATTACATTAGAAAATACCAAGCGTAAATTTACGCAAACAAAAATAGGACTTTTTCAAAATAATGTAAAATTTATTTTTTAACATTTTATGTATTACGTTATTCATTGTTTATAATTTATTTTTTAATAAACGTACATATCTTTTTTTATGCAATTTCTTTATAACTAAAATATAACGAATTCGTTTGCGAATCAGGAGCCTTCCGAAGCCCTCCAACGATTACCTCGCCCTTGAACCACGAATGCGAAAATCGTAGACATATGCAGAGTGACATAATACGCCCTAACGTCTGCGTATTATCGAAACTACCTCTTTCGAGAGGCGATATTATATATACGGAAAGAGCTAACTAAGCGTCGTCCTAGCGATCGCGGCCGGCCGACGTTAGGGCGACCCGAAAAACCGTGCGGACCAGAGCAGGACGGAGAAACGCACTTCTTCGCCGCGCGCTTACGTATCTGTGAAGTGCGCGTGTGTAGGTTCGTAGAGTGCGAAGAGGCACGTAGGAACCGCGGCCGGTGTATCCGAGAAGGAAAGAAAGTAGGAGGAATGGGCTTCCTCGCGGCCATCACCATATTTCATGTCGTCTGCTGCTGGGTTGCCACGTTTAACTCGGCTACCACGGCGATGATGATGCTGCGCGCTGCGGCTGATGGCTACTCTCTCTTTCTCTCGCCGTACGGGCCTAGGAAGATCGCGTCTATGTCGATGTTACGCGTTCGGTTCGATCGTACACTATCGGCCGAAATTTTTGGCGAATTCGCTTTTCCCTCAAGCATCGCATGACTAATTATAAAGAAAGAAATCTAAGAAATAATCTCAGAGTTATACGTCGGTTGTCTGAAAATGTCTCAGATTAAAAGATGTTTTATTTTTTAACGGTATCTTCAGGAACTTTCCAACATTTTTGCAATAATTCAATATCATAATTAAAGTGTGACTCCCAAAAGTTTGCTTCATCATTTGATCTAAAACGCTTTCTAGCCAGAAATTTCTTTCGGTTTGCAAACATATAATAGTCAAAAGGCACAAACTTGGCGAATACGTTGGATGTTGAAGCAATTCGTATTATAATTACTTAAATTTTGTCATCGTCAAAACACCTGCGTCAACGAGTGCATTGCCTTGATGGAGAAAGATTTTTTTCTTCTTCAAAACAGGTCTTCTCTTACGAATTTTTACATCCAACTGATCCAAAAGGTTGCAGTAATGTTGAGAGTTAATTGTTTTACCTTTCTGAAAATAACACCGCCCAACAAAATAATCTTTTTGTCCTGGTCCCTGGAAAATGCGAACTGATTCATGGTGTTTCTGATGTGCTGGTTCCAAAAATAACTGGCATTTTTTCCTAGCAACTGTAGTTTTCGAGATACACCACGGTGAAATTTACTATTGACACGTAATAAATTTCACCGTTATTTAATTAGTATAACAGATGCCTTCTAACATTCACGCGCTCGGATCATTTTCCGGAAAACTTAGGCGATAATAATGAAGAACAGGGGGAAAGATTTCACAAAGACATCGACATTATGGAGGAAAGGTATCAAGGAAGATGGGATACCCCCATCATGGCCGATTACTGTTGGAGTCTTTAGCGAGACTCTTCCGGCAAACCACATGCAAGGAAATTGTTCTTTTCATTCCGATATATAATGGTGGTTCCAAATTTCATGAACGGTTATGAAACGATAATTGAAATCGATTTTATTTTGCTTTAAACGATCTAAACGCACCTGAGAGATCCTCACTCAAATGCGTGTTTGCTCAATTGTTAACAAACCTGGCACCTATCTTGCACAAAGCTTCTTTGATATGTCATCCTGTAAGCACAATATTTCCAATTTATTCTTCTGAGATGATTATGGCCTTGGCTATTTTACTTATCGATCATCTAGCACCATATCATTGACTTTCTGAATGGGTTGTGGTATCATTTTTTGGATGACCTTTGCGTAAATCATCTTCGAGGATTGTGCATAACCACAGTTAAAAACAGCAACCCATTTTTTCTTAGTGGAAAGAGAAGGTGATGTCTGCTTATAGATTTTTACAATTCTGGATGAATTTTGATTCGTGTTAAAGCATCTTTGGTGTTAAACAAAGAATTCTTGCCACTCCACGATACTCATTTTTTTTCCATTTCAACGGAATCATGAACTCTCATCTACCCGAATGAATTAACAGGACGAAATAAAATTTTGCACGTGTTTATATAAAGAATACAAAATTCCCAATACAATTATTATTTTTCACTGTTTCTAACAGTAATCTATATCGAGGATTTTGTTGCATATTGCGTTAGGTTTATTATAAAATTGTGGGGGCGGTTTCAGTATCGTATCTTCTGTGGAATATATAAATAAGGGAACCAAATCTAAGCTTTATTCATTTAATGTATAAAAATTATTCCTCATTAGTTTAACTTAAACCTAAAATATTTTAGGTATGGAAGGGGCTTCTTATAAATTTTGACTTCTAAGAAGGAGGGATGTCTCTCAGAGATTCTGAAACCATTTCTTCTAAGCAATAGTGAGTTACCCTTTCTTGGATATATATAAATTGATTTCTAGTTTAATTGGGGGTGAGCATAAACATTGTATTACAAAATGTAAAGGCAAAGAAACAGTAAAATCTGCAGCTGATTCAATAAAGGTTTACATAATTCTTTTGGAGACCACTCCGTTCATGCAATGTATATTTTGAGTAATGAAAACACAAGCAGAATGGACTGTATATAGCTAAAGTAGAGTGATTTGAATTGAAAGGTGTGAATTTCGTTTATTATTCATTTATATTATATTCATTAAAAAAAAAACAGATTCATCTTCACAAAACACCATACTCAAACAATGTGGTCAAAGTAGAAATTAGAGGGACCGTAATTTTGAGTAAATTTTCTATCACCGTTCTTATCAAGAAATCTTGCAGATGACATTTTTAATGTCTCAGGTAAAATGTCTTGCTGAAAAGAGATAGCCAAACTAGTCTTTGCTGGAAAGAAACTGTACTTAGATCAAGAACTTGTCATAAAAATGGTGTCATGGCACTTCAGTACGTACAGCTGCTTTAAACTTGAATGAAATATATTGAAAAGGAACAAATTTAACACCCAAAGCATTTGCCTCCGTATATTTCTTGTTGTAAAGACCATATGAGTATGTACATATTTAGGTTTTGTGTTTGCTAAACTCCAGAGCTTAGGTCTACTAGGCCGTTGTATTGTTATAAACGTTCTAGCATTCGTAGTACTTCGGGATTCTTTATTTTCGGATAATGGTGTAAACGTGGCGGGCTGATTCGGTAAAAACCGCGTACACACACGGATGAGGACGAGGACGAACCCGAACGCGACTATGAAAAGTTGAAGCGAGAGAATGTGAAATTCACGTGTGCCGCCCAGCCACAGCAAGAGACGCTATTAAGGAAGCGGTATAGACCACGCTTACGAACATAGAAGGCCGTGCATCACCTTCTACTATTCCGACGACGTCTAGATGTGGTAATACTAATAGTAATAATAGTTCTGGAGCAGCGAGCGACTTTACCAGTTCTATCCGATGCCGCGTCAGCGGTTGCTTGTTATTATTATGTTAAAATATTTATGTATGCGTAAGATGATGGCTTTTAATTATGTTAATATGAAATGTTGATGTTCAATTATAAATATTAATTACGGTAAAGTATCTGTAACGATAGGAAAGAGGTATCGTTCTTGTTCTACACGTACTGAACAAACTATGACGTGAAAGTAATTGCCTAAGGAGTCGTTAAGGTTATTGGCGCATTTTACTTGTGTATATTCGATTTGTCAATCTTGAAAACTTGTGCAACGGTCTCCTACAAGTTGGAGCAATTTTCTAGCGAGGGAAAAAACGTTTCACATGTTTTCAAATCTTTAGAAACGAATTTAGGATTTAGAATCGTGGTCTTTATGATTGGAGACAGCATTGGCTGAGCCTTGAACTAAATCCAAGATGACGATTGCAAGGACTGTGTGGATGTACAATTCACAGGAATAGCAGTAAACTCCACTCACACAAATTTATTAATTATGCGGAACGCAGCGTTTCGAGAGCACGTGGGCTCTCATTGTCAACCGTGTTACCGACTGAAAGTAAAAGCTGTTTCACACATGCAAATTATCTTCTACGCAGGCTCTAAAATGTCTAAAACATATGACTATTTACAATCTACTCGGTGATCTAATGCCTATTTCGGGAAAGGATGGACCGAAAGCGATCCGTATCTTTAACAGGGCCTATGGTAATAAATCAATCAGACTCGAGTGTGCAATTGGGCGTGGTTCTCTGTTCAATAAGTTTCCGTTCTTTTTCATACATATCGTTTCGTACGCGTCTAATTCTCTATACGAGTTTACGTTTTTAAGTAGTGTAAGATTTTTTAAATCAATCTTATGTCCGAATTTTACCATATGCACTGCTACGCTTGATAGTTCAGGTTCGTCGAAACGATAGTGTCTAATATGTTCTTTGAACCTCGTTTCGATACTCCTTTTTGACATCCATAGAAGAGAAACCATTGTACCTCGCTACATCTTTGGTTTGTCTTCTATGGATGTCGACCGTATTTTAAGGAAGGTCCAATACAAATAACACATCAGAAATTCGTATTTTGTATGATTAGCGATAGCATTTGGTGAGCCTTAAACCAAATCTATGTTTTTCCTATGATTTTTCGAGGAAATCAAAATCCTTTAAAAGAAAACGACGACTCCGGTAATCAACATGCAACCCTTTCATTCCATGGAATGACTGTAGAAAGTTAATAAGTTTAGATACGTATGAGTTTTTATTGCATCGTATGCACGTATGCAAGAATTGTCTTAGAGGTTAAGTTTTGTTGCAATAACAGCGACAGGAATCACTCTCAGAAAATGGCGAGGGCTCTCATGGTTATTCAAACCTCTCTTCTTTATCTAAGTACGAAGTGTCGACTAGATCATAGGTTATAAGGGTAAAATTTTAAAATTGTGATGGTGGAAAAGCACGGGCACCTTTTCGCTAGATCTTTCAACAGTAACAATACTCGATGCAGCATACATTTAAAGGCATAAGGGCAACGTTCTAATGCAAACACTACACCTAACCCAAATACGCCTAAGTCGTACACAATCCATTTCGATTGTACCGAAAAAAGTATTAGATAAAAATAATTAAATTCAGTCGGTGTGAGAAACGGGTTATTCTCTTCTTCCGTTACGAGCTCGACCGCGAGGTGTCGACAAACCGAATGTTATTGTTAATTGTATCAATCTAGTTCCTATTCATCGGATCACCCTAGGAAATCCTGGCGAAAGCGCCCTGTGGCGAAGAATTCCATAGAAAAACGACCCGCAGCCGGCCGCAGCTTGAAACATTGAAGCCGGCGACGAACAACAACAACAACAACTCGTAGTAAAAGAGAAGAGGAGAAATAAAAAAGACGAACAAGACGAAGAGGAAGATGAAGAGAGAAGAGAGTAGGTCATTGGGAAAAGGCAGAGGTGGATTGCTGTTACGTCTATTGTTGTTGATGCGCTATTAGTCGATGATATTGAGATCTTTCCGGAGAGATTTCGTATATTACGTTCTAACATATTTAACGTTTCTGATTTATTTTTCGGTTCACCTTTGCGCCTTTTCATGCAATACTTTGCCGTAAAGGCTCGTGCAAGCTTCCTTTCCTCCTAACTAAGAATGCTGCGTGTGTGGAAGTAGAAATTGGTAACCTTGTTTACCCAATAACTACAGCAGATATTTAATTTTTTTTAAACGACACGTACAACCTCTCTAATCCGAACTAATTGATCCGAGTTATGGGATATAATAATTTTTTTAAGTAAATTGCTTTAAATAAATGTTTCAGGAGTGTACATACATGTAGGTTAAAATAGAGACATACGGAAGAGCATTTTATTTCAAATAAAACTTTAATGATTAGAGATTGAAATATACATTACCCTGACGTTGCTTCAGATATGTTGTATGAATAGCAGGCATCTGATTTCTAATGCATTGTAGAAGCGGTACGTTATTGACTGTATTCAATTTGATGCAATGGTGAAAATACTTCGGTGCCTTTTAGTTATTATTCTCGGAGTCGCGGGTTCGAATCCCGGGACTGTTACTTTTCAAAGTTGAGATTTCTTGTGGTTTTCTTCACTCCATGGTGAACGCTCCAGAGTCTTTTCTTTGTAATCTTTTTCCTTATTGCTTACCTAGTCCTCTGTTAATGATAAAACTGTCTTTCTATCTGCTGCTAAAATTTTTTGATCGCTTCGAATATGTTTTAAATTGCTAATTATGCCAGTTTAAAAGACATCGTTGTAAATATCGATAATCTCATGTATTTCCATCATTAACATCACTAGCTTGATGGGATTCAATATCCTGAGAATGAACAGCTCATTTCCGAATGCTAGCCGAACGAGAGTGTCCAGAAGAAGATGAGCGACCTATTTGAAACGGGCGGCCAGAAACCCAGGAATATTATTCTAGATACCCAGCAAAATCTTCGAGACCTCTTGACCTCATCTGGTGCATCCCATTTAAAAATCGCCTAAAATGCTCTACAAGTATTGCCATATATGCACGCCCAACCAATTAAGCTATCTTCTATTAACATATCAAAACCATTCATTGATTTCTTACTGATTTACACGAAAGGAATTTAAAAACATCTTTTACTACATCTCTAGATCCATTCTATCGTTAGTTATGTTGCTGCATCGGCAACTGAACGTTGTTTTACCTTGAACAGCTCACGGTCAGCCACGGATGACTCGTCCGGACACGGGACACAACCCCTTTCGACTAAGAGCAGGGTACGCCCATCTACACAGACGGCCTGCGAGGCTCATCAATTACCTGTGTTCCTAATGAGTTTTATAGGTTTTGCGTTTGCAATACGAGAACTGCGGTAATATAGGCGAAAATAACAACGACTAAGAAAGGTGGAAGATTTATGGTTTAACTTGAGAGTTGTAACTTACGTTGCGACTACTTTGGAGATAAATTCATTTGTATTGGTGGTCGGAGTTTGTTTCGAACAAAATAGAAATTTTAGAAGATTAACTTAATGTTTTTATACGAAATAAATTCGCACTGTAATAGTGGTCAGCCAAGGAAATGGTTTTGAGAGAGAATATTTAATGAGGAGAATTTAGAACGTATTATCATAGCAAGAGTAAGGTTTGGAAGAGGAAATGTGACATTCATGATCATTTATGCATCTAGAGAAAGAAAAATGGACTAATCCAAAGCCTCTTTTATGAACAACTACGAACTATAATGGATAAATTCAATAATTCTGATGGGATCATTTATATATATATGAGGAACAGAAGTGGAGCCAAGTTACTCCCCTGAGGAACTCCAGAGCTCGGCGTGAAGTAGTCAGACTGAAATCGCATGTATGTCACAAATTGCTTTCTATCAAGAAGATACGATTGGAATAAAGACAAAAGAGAAGACGAAAATCCAATATTGTTCAATTTATTAATAAGCACGGTGTGGTCGATTCGATCAAAAGCTTTTGTTAGGTCGGTATACACAACATCTACCTGTCTCCCAGCATCAATACTATCAGATAAGTATTGTGTAATTGTAACAAGACTAGTTACCGTGGATCGTTGAGCAACGAAAACGTGTTGATTTGAAATCCAGGGTCTAACTTGAGCATAAATATACTTGTACAAACATTTCTCAAAAACTTTAGTAAAATTATTTAATAACGCTATGGGGCGATAGTTGGAAATAATACACTTCTCACCATTTTTAAAAACACCAATTTGGCAATCTTCCACACAGATGGGAAGGTGGATGTTTTGAAAGCAAGACTGAACAAGTAGCAAAGAGGAGAAGCAAATATATTTGCACAATCCCCAACAAAAAAAGCCGGAATGTCATCACTACCCGCCGTGCAATTATCCTTTAAGGATTTCATAGCATACACCACATCCATCTCAGTTACAGTACCTAGGTCAACCATAGTAGCGCACGGAGGAATTGGAGCAACAGTCGTCGGAGCTAATGAAGGAAGATACACCGATTGGAAAGGCGAAAGGCGCTCACTATGGAAGGTGGATCGATATACGTATTGCCGTAATCGTCCTTCATAGTTTTAGGAATGCCTCCCCCATCCCTCCGAGATTGCACAAGCTGCCAAAAATGTCTAGGATCGGTTGAAATGAAGAATTCAGCGCTCTGAATAAAATTCTTATAGTTGTAGTGGGTAATGTTAAAGTCGGGAATGATAGTTTTTGTGGAACTTATATTTATAGTGTCTAAACTTCTCAGAAAATTCTCAAAATCGAGAAGCGAAATATCTGGTGGCACATAAACCACATAAACAGCAAACTTCTGATGGCATAAAGTAAATACAGCTTCGACAATATCAACAAATGAAGTCGCGTCCTTAACATGTGTAAAATCTACCTGATTGTAAGGTAAGATGGACTTAAAGGCTAAAATAACACCACGACTTCTACCAATTAATGTAATAATAATGCAAACAGATGTACATTATGGGACACTATAAAAGAACAAGGATATCCACATCAATTAATTAAAAGCTATATAGGATTTATACACTGACACCAGGATTATGGTAGATATAGGGGGAAGATTAACTAGGGAAATATCAACAAACAAAGGAATTAGGCAAGACTGCTGTGTGTCGCTAATATTATTTAACATATATATCGATGCCATTATAAAGCAATGGAAAACGAAATGTCCTAAAGGAATACGTTTTGACCAGAACACTACCTTAAACTTTATCTTATATGCTAATGACTTAGTACTCCTAACAGATATTGTAACAGGAAAAGTGCATAAACCGTATAGTGAAGAAGAAGAATTTAGTGATTGGAGACTTGAAACGAAGATTTTAAAGACCATTTTGCTAGAGACGTTAATAGAAACAATTCTACTGTCTAAGCTAGGTTAACGTAAATGTAAATTTATTTATTTACATCATATTCCAGTGCTGGCATTACTGGTTAAATTCAAGAACGCTTAAAGCCAAGTTCTGTCAACTATAAAATATCCTCCTAAAAAATTGATCCTTGTTAAATTGCTTCAATTTATCCCTTGGTATTTGGATTCATGCGCATACAAACATACTTATATGTGATCCACATGTTCCTAAGGTCCCATATTTTTTGAATATCTGGGTTCGGAGTCGTCTCTTTGTAAATATTAAGGTCTATAAGAGTTAGTTTGGTTTTTATACATACTTTAACTTCTTTTAACAAAAAATAAACGATCAAATAAACTTCTCCACTGGAAAAAGGCTTCGTTTCATCCCAATGCGGCTAAAACAGCGCCTATACATCGTAAATGGACATTCTATTTGCATTACACGAAAGATAAAACGAAAATTCCAACGCAATGAGTTACTAACTTTAATAATACGTACGGATGCGCAAAGTTCAGCGCTGATATGCGCATCGCGTACGTCGAACGATCGCACATATGCAGAATATATCTTTTAAAGAGACAAAAGAATGAAATAAGTCGCCCGCGAACGGAGTGTGGTATAAAAGCAGAAAGCGGAGGCATTGATAGACGGGACACCGGGTCGAACATTATAGCCGGGGACTCTGGCGAATGCCTGCCGCATTAAACGTCATGTGACAGCTTTACGGCGGTCGGGCAGATCGGTAGAGGGTTCCCGTCAAAGTGTCCGAGCTTTAATTATAATATTAGCGGGACAAAGCTCGTCGCGATTGTTGAATCGCGAGCGTCCCTCCCGCTACGCGCGGAGATGTCCTTTTTAGAGGAGTACGGCGGCGCATGTGTGCATCGAGAAGACATAATTTGTATTTTTTTTCTGCCTACCGGAGCGCTTGACTTATGTACAGGTTTGTATGTAGATGTCTCTCCACTAGCTACGCTTCGATTGGAGTAGTAGGATCATTCTTTATCGGTTGTTTTTTTTTTTTTTCTTCTTCCTCTAGACTCTAGTACTTTTATTTCGACCTTTTTTTTGCTCCTGTGTCTTATTTTAGTCGCTAATCTTTTTTTCTCGGTGCTGAAGCGACATCTGTCTCAGGACATTGGCATCGTTTATAAGATGCAATTGATGCAAAGTCAAAAATTTTAATTCTGTATTTAGAAAAGTCTATCCTCAGTGCAACTTTCAAAGGTGAAACATGTTACAGACATTGTATCAGGTAACTAAACAAATTTGTGTGATTGTTGTACACAACAGAGTGCCATGAATATTTTTTAAGCTGTAAATTTTTTTATCGGATATATACAGATTTGGTTACAATTATTTAATTCCTAATTTGAATAGCTGAAAATCGTCAATTCAAGGTTATTTAATCCATGAGTACAAACGTGGTACCAAAGCTGCAGGGCGGTGCGAAAAAATATATACCGCATTCGAAGACGATACCGTTAGTGATCGAAAAACAGGTTGTGAGGGCAAATTCCAATAAAACATCCCTAAATCTTGTAGAAAGGTTCAATGCGGGAGATGAAACCGTTCGTTTGCACCTTTATAAGCTAGGAAAGACGTGAAAGTTAAACAAATTTACAAAATTAAACATTTCACGCAACGATAATGAACCATTTCTTGATCGGTTGTTAACCTGCGGCGAAAAATGGATATTGTACGAAAATTCTAAGTATCTGTATTTTTGGTTATCACCTATTGTTTCGATACTACGCACTTTCAAGGTTTGCTTGCACCCAAACAGGATTTTATCATGTATTCGGTGGACAACAATCGGAATAACGCATTATAAGTTTTTGGAAACGGGTTAAACTATCAATGCGAACTTTTATTATGAACAGCTTCAGCGTGTATAAGCAGCACTCATCCAAAAACAGCCTCCTTTAGTTAAACGAAAAAAGAAAATGGTATTCCTACAGGATAACGCCAGACAGCATACCACAAGATTTCTGAACTTGGCTGGGAAACGTTAGAACACTCTCCATATTCTCCTGACATTTCGCCAAGTGATTACTACCCTTTCTTGCCTCTTAGCTACTGTACGAAGTATAGACAGTTCAAAGCTGGAGTTGATGTAATAAATGCCATCTGTTAATTTTTTAATTCAAAGTCCGATAATCTTGTACAAAAGTGACATACAAAAAATAGGGTAACGTTAGCAAAAGGTCAGATAGTTATTGTTTTGGTTGGAACGTCATCACACATCCACCCTACAGTCCGGACTTGGCACCCAGCGATTTTCACCTGTTTCGTAAGCTGCAGGAACATTTGTCTGGACGGCGGTTCTGTTCCGATGATGAGGTGAAAGATGGGGTTCAACCCTTCCTGATGGGCATGGCGGCAAGCTGGTATGACATGGGCATTGTAAAACTGCCACAGCGTCTACAAAAATGCATCGACGAAATGGCAATTATGTTGAAAAATAAAGCATTCTTCAATCTTTAAAGTGATGTAGCAATTATAGAAAATAAACGGTTCTTTGTATATCTAAAAATATAGGAGACCTTTTTTTTTGGGATTGTTCTCGTACAACCAAAATTTAACATACACTCATATGACATAGAGAAACAACGAATGACAGAAAATCCATGAATCGACTCTAATAGACCTTGGATTTTGGCCACACACACTTGGTCTCAGATCTTAGGGCTATTGATTTTCATTTTTAAAATCTTATAAAAACGAATTTTATATATTTTCTGTCGAAGATAGAAAAGACTTCATAAACAGAGTAGATGAAAACTGACTCTAGCATTACCTTAGTTTTATTCAAGTTTACTTCCATCTTCACGTTTTCTATATCCTTCGTCCAGATGTTCATTAGCTTTTACATTTTGGTTTTAGTTTGCAATTAGAACCACATCATCTGCATAGAGTAATCTCACTCACTCTAACAGGATGTAGATTTCTGTACCCTATTTTTGTGCTGGCCATCATTAGTATGAATAAGAGTGGACTCGGTCTGTCACCTATTTTTATTCCTTTTTTCACTTGGAATTCTTCTGATTTTGGTGAAAACTTTAGAAACTTGAACTACGATGAAGTTCACAAAGAATTACAAGAAAATAAAAAGAATATTGCAGCGTCTCGAATAATACAGCAGACGCGCTTACTGTCTGGTACAAAATTTCAAAATTAGATGTCAAGTGAGAAAACGTTTTTGAATGGGTTGCGTGAAAAATCCTGTACAGGGTAGAACGAAAGTAGCTTTTAGGTTATGAAAGTAGGCTTCGTCGTGAGGTTATGCTTCACTCCCACAGGCAACAATACAGGTTTACTGGTTTTCTATTTGTTTTTGCCTTTTCTCTTAAATTAAGCATCTAGTGTTTGTTTCTATTTACTTTACTATATTTATAAATGTTAAAGTTATTGCTATTATCATTATCACAAGTATAATTATCATTAAAAAATATATTTCTCAGATTAATTTAATCGTTTTAATACGTAGGCAGAGAGCGTACAATCGCACAATTAAGATACATCTGACAGTAATGTCTCCAGAAAATCTGAATATTCATTTAGACGTCGCGAAGTTGACAGCGTTTCGGAATTTTTTAATTGCTACTTATGTAAGCGCGTACATAAAAGTAAGAAAGCCAATATTTATGTATAATACGAACGGTTGAGCGCACATACACGCATACATCTTCGCTAGAGTGAAGCTTTTATGTTCAAAATTAAACACAACAAATGATTTATGAGCTACGCGGCTAGATGGCGTGTTATAAAATCGTCGACTAATATAAACGAGACTTATAAATTAATATATTTGAGGTCGATTCTCCGGCTTCTTTGTCTTTGGCGCTAAAAGAATGGAAGCGGTACGTAAATCTATCTCGCGGTGAATTATATTAAAACCAACAATAAAATAAGTGTCAAAATATATTCATTAATAATATTTAAGCTCCTCCTTGATTTATAATAGAGGGAAGTATATATACACTACATATGTAAATACTTCATCTTTCGGTTCTGTTCGCTTTTGATGGAAGGAATCTAATTTGCCGTTGTATACAGACAAGTGATTACCGGTGGGAGTATCCAACAGTACTTAAATAAATAACTTTTCTCGTAATTAACTTTTTCTCCTAAACAGGTTCCGCGGAGGTGACGCAAACTTTTTTGCCTCTATAAGTACAGACATTTCAATATCATATACCCTATGTTTAGGGTAAGGAGGCGCAGCATGGAGATCTCGGACCATGAAGCTTCATCTAATTTTCTTCTTCTCATATGCATACTGCACATAGTAGGTTTTTGAAGGGCATAGTGTTTGTATACCAACGTTATTTAAAATATATGAAGACGGTACTGAGGGATTGGAGAAAGAAATATACCCCAATGGGGGGTGCTTCTCGATGAACAGCATATATATAATTTGGAGTTCGCTGGGGATCACGTTATATTAGCCGAGAACGGAGATGACATCGATCACATTTTAAGGAAACTGAGGAAAGAATACGCGAGATGGGGTTTCGAGATCAAACTATTTACAAACCGTCGTAATAATAATAATAATTGTTTGTGCTATTTTGAATATGTTTTATGTTCAGGTTTTTGAACCTTACTGAAGTCCCAGTCTCTTGATGGAGATCTCATTATTGCCAATTCTTAGATTAGATCCTTTCCTGCTACGATGATCTTACAAGCTTCTAAGGAGTTAAAATCTAATATTGCTACTGGTCACGAAGGCTTTCCGCATTCATCGTAGATGATTTCCAATTTTCCTGACGCTTGGAAAATTAGTAGAAGTACCGGTCGTCTTTAAGAAAGCTGATCGACTTTCAAAATATTTTATCAAACTTTACTAAGATTTTCGATCCGATCTTATCTCTCATAGAATCTACATTAATGTTAAACCTTGCTTATTTACGAGACAACATAGGGAGATCCAGAATTAGCACAATATATTGCCGGATCTGTGAAAAAACGTCAACAACTGAATCTATTACATATTGATTTAGTAAAGCGTTTGTGACTCTCGATTCACTTATGATGTCTAAACAAAATTATTTTGGTTTTCCTCAAAAATGAATGTAATCTCCTCGATTTAACTGAGCGTTTATGTTATGATCACTGCAATGACTGCACATCCTTCACATTTACTTCTTCCTCTAGTGTGCGCTCTAGTAAGCTATTCTCGATATAATAATGGAAATTTATTAACTCTACAAGCAGCAATACATAGAACAATATAAGCGAACACAGCCAGTATGCAAAAAGTACAGTTACAAAGGCTAATTCGCTTCAGAGCGAGATATTAAACGTTTTTCCTATAAATAAAAAATATACAGATGTCATAGACCTTACAGTTAAAACTACTAGCTAGTTACTCTTCAATAGAATTTTATCACATGCCCAGCATTTCACGAGCGAGACTGAACACATACCAAGGGTACAACTATGATATGCAGATTCCAGACAACATACGGCGCACCAATGCAGTTTGTGTTATGAAGATTTGACACTGCGCCATTTTGATGTGTCATCGATAAGTGTCAAATGCGCACGAGTAATAAATTGTAAAAGTATATGCATAGTGTCGTGTTGTTTTGCTCAACATGTCGAAATTTATGGTGAATAAAGAGCGTCCGTGGACAGCATTATTTTTTTGTCTTCGTTTGAAGAAAACTGCCGCTAAATCATACCGGTTACTTCGTGAAGCTTACGGTGAACATGCTTCATCGCAAGATACGCGTGTGAATGATAGTTCCGGCGTTTTAAACCTGGTTATTTCGATACTGCAGACAAGGGACGTGGAAAACCGCCAGAAAAATACAAAGATGTGGAATTGCAAGCATTGTTCGACGAAGATGATTTACAAACACAAGAACAATCCGCCAAGCAATTGGGCGTTAGTCAACAAGCTGTATCCAATCGGCTACGAGAGATGGGAAAAATTCAGAAGATCGGATGGATACCCCATGAGTTGAATGACAGGGAAATGGAAAAGTCCAAAAGCAAGTGTGACATTTTGCATCATCATGCAGTTACAGGAGATGAAAAGCGGATTTATTTTGAAAACACTGGTAGACCCAAGTGCATCATTCACATCTTTGGTAGAAAGACAATGATATTCGGTGGGACCAAAGGGACCAATTATGAGCTTTTAAAACCTGGAGAAACGGCTAATACTAAACGTTACTAACAACAATTAGCCAAATTGAACCGTTCATGGTTTGAGAAAAGACCAGAATTCCGGAATAAGTGATTTTCCTTCACGACAATAATCCACCACATGCAACAAACCGGTTGACGCCATGTTGGACGCACTCAGTTGGGTAGTTCTACCCCATGTGGCTCACTCACCAGACTTGGCTCCTTCCGATTACCAATTGTATGCATCGATAGGTCACGCACTTGCTGAGCAGCGCTTTAATTCGTACGAAGATGTGAAAAAATAGCTCGACGAATGGTTCGCGGCAAAACGGGAAGATTTTTACTGGAATGGTATTCACAAATCACCAGAAAGATGGGAAGTGATGGAGCATACTTTAAATAAAGCACTTTGCATCATTCTTCTGAATTTAACATTTTTTTTTAGAAAAAAGAAACGCATTCACTTGTACACCAGGTAATACGATTTTACTTACCGCAAAAGATAATAAAAACATTTCTATCTAAAATATTTGCATCTCTCGCACATCACTGGCGCAGTTTTATGTATCGTATACGTAAATTAGCACGTATATTCGCTTTTTATTTCGTCTCTGTATATCGCAAACGTCCCTGCGTGCATTTCTAATAATTGACACCTCAATAAAACGTTACGCTTAACAGAAGTATACGCTACAGCGAAATTAGCCGCAATTGCGCGTAAAATCCTCATATTCCTTACGCTATTCTATCTTATGCAACGCGATTCAAAGGCCCCAATCCTCGCGCTCAATTAGTGCATTGCGTATTGCTCGGTTAACAACGAGATAAGATCGGCACGGTACGTATCGCAGCCCGCTCGATGCATATAGCTGTAATAAAGTACACAATATAAATATAATTATTATTGCCGGGGAATCGCGCAGCGCAATTTATAGAGTCGTTGATGCTGAATAAAACGTAGACGGTCTACGTAGAACCTCGATGTTAAGTGGACGTAATGGAAAATAGTGGACGTCCTGCTAGAATATGACGTTTGAATTTTAAAAGGTGCTTGAAAAACGGGTAAAAAGATCGACGTTTAATGCTTTAATTTCGCTAATTACGGACGTTTGTCAAGAGTCAGAGATGAACGCGAGCTTTTTTTTGTTCGGAGACGAGAAGTTGTACGGATATCTTTTACAGAAAAGGATGTATTATTAATTTTTGCTCTAACTAATGCATCGCAGTAAAGTCTGTAAAAACTAAAGCAGTCATTAGCTTACATTGTAGTCAATAACGATCATACAGAAGTAATTTATTTTCCTTCCTATAAGGACTTGGATATCTCGGTAATTTTGCGCGTATGTACAATGATGGACACTTTAAATAGAACAATTTTAACTAATAAACGTCAAACTTCTAATATTTCGATTGACAATTTCTTTGCTTTTTTTTTGCTGTAAATGTTTGTTTATAAACGAATTGTTTCCGGGATTGGATTGTGTTATGGTATCAATTACTTCTCATTTTTCTTATCGCAGTGTTTTCTCTACAACTTGCAGTCAACAAACTTGATTAGATGAAATATGATTCTTAGGTATAACTGATGTCCTTTGGTCCTTTGCTCGGTAGAGTCGCACAAGCACGTCATGCAAACTAACATCCCCATAAAACTGTTGTAATCTTTTACTATTGGAGGTCGAGGGACATTTACATACTCATTCGCAGAAGCTGATGGTGGTGTTACATCTTCAATGGGCTCTAGACTTTTAGAAAAGATAAGATCTGCTGCACAGGTATCGCAATAAACTCCACTCCACAAAAATTAATAGTTATTCGGAACGCTGCGATTAGAAAGCACGTATACTCCCACTCTCGAAACGCTGCGTTCCCAATAATTATTAAATTGAGTGGAGCGGAATTTAATGCGATACCTACGAATTACGCAATCACACAGCCCTTGCAACCGTTGTAAGGCGTACTGCCTTATTGTTAAACCGTTTTAGTAATGTGACGTCCTCATTCGTTTCTACTCTGAGAACATAAGACCATGTTTTTCGAAGGAGCATCTATTTGCAAATCCTAGGATTCTGTTGCTACCATACATATTCCCAACTTCTTTAGTTCCACAGCCAAGGTATAGGAAGCAATCCACTTACCAATAAATAATTTTGATGTTGTAGTTCTGATGTTTCGGCAAATCATTCATAGGTCTCAAGACTATATTGACATTCGTACCTAAAGGACCCTAGATAGATTTCTAAATCATAAACTATGCTAACTACATCAGCCCGTCGGAATACTTTTATTCCCTACTGGTGTGAAATGAACCCGCTATATTTCGTGTGCCATTCCACCATCTTTCTGCAAATTTTTATCTTATGCATAAAGACATACAGCATCTTAAAAACATTCCTCGAGGAACGGTAGATGACATATGGCCCCGTATAATACTACTTCAGGTGGTTCAAGTCTTGTGTCCTAAAACAGTTGTTCAATATATGTTTTCCATGCGTACTTTAATTCAGCTGAATTAATTATATTTTCTTTATCGTTGGTTAGTCTGGTTAAGTGCCTACTTCTTTATGTAATTATAAGGTATGATCCTTATTGGAAACATATGTCAAGTAATGTGGAGTTCGAAACCCCTACAGAGTTAGCGATTCTAATTTCCAACTTGAAGAGAAACAGTTAAACGATTCATGAACACGTTCAACAATTACGGACCATGATTAGAGTACTAGGGTGCTACAAATCTATACCCAACATTACTGTGCCAACATCTTAAACACATTCCTCGAGACGGCAGATGAATATCCTGGCAATCATTTACGACCGAAAACACCTAATTTTCGTATCGTTAAAGGATTCGAACAATCCGCAATAATTTAAACCAAAACCACCTCGTAAACGTTTTATTGTTACATGGCCTTTGTGTTATCTGAACCCTCTTATTACTGGCAGCGTTTATATGGCAGCAAACACGACATTTACGCGCGTATGTACATCCGAGAAACACATCAACCCGTTCGAACTTTTCTTCGTTTAAAACGTAATTAAATTCCGATTCGCGACCTTCTAAATTTACTTTTCTCGCCGCATATAAACCCGCGTAGTGGGAAGTTTTTAATGTAATTCATCGCGGTGGAAAGACAAGACCTAATACCCGGAGACCAATAAAAAATAACTCAATTAAAACGCGGGAGAGCCGGTAACGCCGACCATATACGACTTTTAGTCCCTATAAAAACTATGTATGTCTCGCATACATCGTTTTTATGGGGAATCTATTCGTGGAATTCGATCTGAAACGAGTTCTGTCTGCTTTTGCTTTAATAAACCATGCAAACACAACGTAATTAGGCAGGGAAGCGATTGGCTAGTGCTACGGTAGTGGAACCGCTTCTCTTTGTCGTGTAAGATAGGTGTTGATCAAATACATTTCCGAAACTTCGTTTTAATAAATCAATTTCACTTTTGTATCGATTAATTCAAGCTTATTTAAGCTGCAAGACCATGAGAATTGTTTCCTATCCTACAATAACATATTAATACTATCTACAAATGTATATCAACACCGTAAGGACGAACTTTAGAATACCCACACAGAACGTTTAAACTCAAATCTTTCAACAGTAAATAGCCAAATGTCTTTAAATCCTGTAGTCGTCTCTGTCGTCCTGTCTAATGCCGCATAGAGCTGCTTAAATGTAAAATGCTTTAAAATTAAAAATGTATATATCCGGAATAATAAATAAAAATAAATATTTGTCATTGTGTGTATCATTTTTTTTTAATATTCTTCGCGATGATTGATATACTTTAGCATACATTTGCAATGGTATATGCGTTAGATTATCTATAGAAATAGCGAGTTTGTTACGTACATTGTTGGAGCATTACTTTTTCTGTTAATTCTTTATACCTTACAGTGTCGGACTACTATTTTCTTGTTTCTGTCTTCCACAGTTTCATGTTTTGAGCCAATTGTTTGGCTTCAATCCAACCCATACTCCTTTTTTTTAATGTTCTATATATTTCTTCTTTCCAGGTGTTTTGGGGGCTAGCTATTCTGTTTTAGCTCCTCTATGATTATTTTTGTTGGCCTGATATTTTGATTACTAGTGATTGTTGTGTTTCCGATTTCGTCTCTCCTTGTTACTCCTATTCCTCTTAACAATCTGATTTCTATGGCTGTGATTTCTTCTACCGTTGTTATCATTGTGTTTATCTTCATGTTTACCTCTTTTAGTTCTTGATACATCTTCAGGTTTTGCTGTAATGTCTAGTACTCTAGTAGTCGGGAATGTAAAAATTCATCTATGGTATAAGGTTCAATATTTAGTAGCAATTCGTGAATTGATTCTTTAAATACGTGCTTACGTGCTGCGGCAATCCATCTTATACATAACTTTGAGGTGTATTTCTGGTGTCTACCATCTGCTTCTTGTTTGTGCATGTGCATACTTGCTATTTTTGTTATTCCACAGCTTTCTCGTGCTGCCTTTAGTTTGTTGTTTTGGAATCTTTCCACTTGTTTTCTATTCCTATTTCGTTTTTGCTGTCTCCTTTAAACACTTCATTGGTCCTGTATTGGTATCTCTCTCGAAGTTTTACATCTTTCGAATCTTCTACAGGGTGTTGCACTGCGAATTGCATTGCATTAATTCACGAACGAACGTGAATTATCGAAACGGCTATTCACATCGAAAATAACGGCTAAAGATAATGAATCCCGTAGAATTCTTCATCGGAGCGTTAAGCAATAAAACCGAAAATTTCTGGAAACGACCGCGGTCAATCCCTCCTCAGCTACTTCTTCTTTGAATGCGTTGCGTTGCAGAACCGCTTATATCTACCGACGTGTGTAATTTCCGACGATGAAATGAGATGAGACCGCGCTGGAAAAACGAAAAGGAAAAAAGCGGTCAGTTCACGTACACCGGGGCTGGTCCATTGCCGGTCGTCGTTCGCAGGCATACCAACCGTTAACAAATGGCGTAAGGAGTAAATCAAACTACGAAGTGTGAAACACGTACCCCGCACCAAACTAATCACTACGCGGCGTCGCAAAAATGTCATCGCGAGAAGTAATGGGGATTCGGTTAATCGCGGTGTTCTAAGGGCATGCAATCGAAAACATCACGCTTAGTAGCCGGCTGGAAGCGAGATGAGTATTTCTTAATTAGCTACCGTTCTTCGGATTTTCTTAGCGTTTTTTTCTGTTAAGTCCTATCCGAACTCAACAGTAGCTCCTTAGCCGGTCGTTAGAACCCATAACCGCAGAGAAAATCGAGCGAAATTAAGAAAGAAACAAAAAGTTTACAGGGAAGATGAGATAGAAAAAAAAAAAGATAGTGCGAAGTTTTTTTGCTTTCGCTTTCAGAACATATAGCAACATATATATATAGAGGTACGTGACAATGGTAAATGTATAGGATTGTTAATTAATATCTGACTTCATCGGACTATTTTTTTATGTTATGGTTATTTAGGTAGAATCACTTAATCACAAAAAGGTTGATTACAAAGGCTACTGCTGATACCTTAATTCAATCATACTCTAAAAGAAAAAAGATTACAACACAAGCTATGTTTTACAATCCCAAAACCCAGCCTGCTTAAGAGATATCGTATGGGGGAACAAATGCCTTAAAATGGAAAACAAACTGAGAATTTACAAATGCGAGTACAATTAGAGAATGTTGATTGGGACGGTTTATTGTTACTAAAATACCCAAACAAGTACACTCATATACTGGTATCTACGCTGACACAACTTTATGAAACTGCATGTTCAGAAAGAACAAAGATAAAGTAACCAAACGAAAAAAGCACCTTTTGGTTAGCAAATCGCTGATGGGATTGTAAATAGTTTTAACTCTTATTACATAAATACCGATAATCACAATACGGGCTGTGTTTGGAGGAATAATAGCTCTATGGTACTGTACAACGTGGACGCTACAGAAGTCTTTAATATAATAACTTTGTTAAAAAATACTTTAGGAGTTGGGCCAGATAGACTCGAAACGGGTATATATAACTATGGTGACAGAATAAAATAGACACCAGGTAAAGCGGTATAAATATGTAAACAGCTAAATTCTAAGAACGAATTAAGAACTTTCTCTTGTCATTAGGGTAGGGGTAGATGTATCGGAAGGAATTCGTCATAGTTTAGTATCGTTACAACTATGCTTACAAGGTTCGAGTGATATTAGCGACTTCACCCGGGGTCACATCGTTGGCCAGAGTGAACGCGACGCTTCGCAACGGGATATAAGTAAATTTCTAAATATTCCGTTGCCCCCACAGTTAACCGTGTGATTAAACAATTTAAATGCAAGGAAAAAACAACAGTGGAGCCGAGACCAGGTCCTGCCGGATCTTCTGAAAGAAGTAAAAGTGTGCTTGTGCGCGAAGTGTTAAGAGAACCGCGAAAAAGTACAGTTGAGCTTGCGGCAAGTTCATAGAAAAATCAGCGCACCGTTCTGCGATACCTCTACAGTGCGGGGATATATAAAAAGGGTGGCAAAGAAAAAACCTCTCCTTACGGCGTTTCAAAAACGGCGCCGATTGGCTTGGGCAATCGAAATGCGAACGAAGCCCGAAGAGTTTTGGCGGTCTGTAATTTTTCCAGACGAAAGCAGATACTGCCAATTTAGTGATAGTGGTCGTACGTGGGTATGGAGACGTTCGTCACAGCAACTGGACGACAAATTATTGCATCAGATGGTGAAATACGGCGGTGTGAACATCATGGTGTGGGGCGCGATATGGTATTAGTAATCTGCGACGGAAATATAAGTGCGACAAAATATATCCAAATATTAACAGAAGGACTACTACCGATATTGGGCAACGCCATTTTATCTAAAGAAGACGCCACTTTTATGGAGGATGGAGCACCCTGCCACAAAGCAAGAACAACAACCACATGGAAAGAGGAACAGGGGATTCGGATTTTACCATGGCCAGGCCAATCACTAGACATGAATCCGATAGAGAATTTTTGGCACATAATCCAAACAAATATGGCGAAACGACCCCGAAAACCCAGCAATAAGGAAGAACTCGTGGCAGCTGTTACAGAAGAGTGGTTAAATACATATTCCAGAAGACACCATTAATCATTTAATAGATTCTATGCTACGACGACTCCCAGCACTTCACCCAAGTAAAGGTGGATCGACAAAATATCAGTCTAATTTAAAAATTTTAAAATATTTTGTATATATAACGAGAATAGAATCTTTTTATTCTGTCACCCTAATGTATATCCGGGTCACTTAAAGGCAGCTACTATAACACCGATATATAAGAATTGTGACGAAACAAACATTGGGAATTACAGACCTATTCCATTAGAATCTATTATAGCGAAAGGAGCTGAATCAGCATCTTGTAATATTCTAATACCATTTCAGAATGCACATACACAAGGAAGATCAACTACAAGAGCGATCCACATGGCCATCACTATAGAACACTAGTAACGTCTGAAAGAAAATGAGATAGCCGCAGTTTTCCTTGACCTATCAAAAGCATTCGACAGCGTAAATCATAAGATTTCACTTAAGAAACTTGAAAGAATGGGTTTCAGATCGATAGTACATAAGTTACTGAAAGCTTACTTAACAAACAGAATAGAATTCTAACGGAGAAAGATACCAGTCACGTTCGCTACAAAATCAAAAAGACATCTTGCAAGTTTCAATATTAGGAGCATTTCTGTTTACGTTATGTATTAGCGATCTGCCAGAAGTAACCCAGCATTTTACTTGTTTGTATGCAGACGACACCTCAATTATTGTTAAGATAAAGAACACGTTGGAAGAGGAAATTGCTGATATTCTCACGAAAACAAGCAATTGTTTTTGGGTATTACTCCATAGCGCGTTATCCTGCTTATTTTAGGCCATACTGTAGAATATGTAAAAGAGCTTTTGCTTTTGCAACCATTTCTTAAACAACGCTACAGAATCCCCAGATCCTAATGAAGTATCTACAGCACTGCGTCAATTCAAAAAAAAATCCAGAGCTGCTTCCAATTTTCAGAAAAACTCCCTCGGTTAACCATAAGCCGTATTACATTAAGCTCGCGGTAATTTATGAAGATTATTCATCTCCGTTTAAACATTCTAATTATTCACATCATTCACCGAATGTACGAAAGTATTAATGCTGGATAATTATATCCTCCGAAGGCCTACTTTTTTTTAACAATCCCGTCCTATTTATATACGTATGCACCGGCGTACGCTTATGTTTGCCCAAGATAAAGCAAAAACCCGGGAATGCGCAAAATCGAACAAATAAACCGCGACCTATTCGCTTAGTCGTTCGATGTTTCCTTAATTGTATCGCATTTTAAGTAGTAGGCAAGCACCGAGGCGGCTACGGCCGGTGGTTTCGGTTTTTTGCGAGTTACCGTCGAAGGATAAGTACGCTGTGGAAGTAGAGTCCGCGAATACGTCGCCCGATTCGTCCCAGGTAATAATTTTGCGACAAGAAAGAGCATTGCTAGCCGTTGCTAGTATAATAAGGTCGTAGGTCCACTGAGCAACAGCTTCGTGGCAGTTACGACCATGAATAATGCAGTGAACAGTTCCTATATTTATGCTGGAGGTTTCATAAAATTGTTTAACTTTAATTCGCTTTTTTCCTTCCAACAAAGCAAGTTCCAACTGTCTCATAGTTAATTGTTAATAGTCAACATCGTTTTGGATATTGTAAATTCGAATTTTTGCTCCTTTTTCTCCCCAGAAACTAATGATTCAAAGGTCAATATGGAGATCTAGTCGGCTAAGAGATTCTTGTAAGCCAATTTAAATTCTCTCTAATTATTTTATTCTTTTTTTTTACAATTACTTTAACGTGTTATTACACCGATTGAACAGCGTTCCTTTATCTAATCTTTTTGTTGAAAATTATTGGAGAGTACATATTAAATGCAGAAGAATATCGCACTAAACCTATTAGTCACAATGCTTCGATATATTTGCATTAATAACCAAATATTTTTCTAAATTTTCCTCAATAACTTGAATTTCTTTTGGATTCAAATAGCTAAAGCTAGAGCAGAATCTTTGCACGTCACAATTTGTTATTGGCGTAAATTTAAGTGCAGTTGCAGAATTGAGTTTTCTTTCAACAGTGACACCAGTCTTCCCTAGAAAGTTACCTTGTAGTTGCTAACTTATTGTTTTGAGATTTAAACTTCTCCAAATCAGTTGGCACAGTTGGCATAACGATTTTCTAACATCTTAATCTTAACTTTAATAAACTGTAATGGTGATCGTAAATCATTTATTTTGAAAATAGTGATAGCGATTTTTTTCGGAGGGTTTCATGGTGCAATGGCTTAACACATCGATCTAGCGAACGGAAGCTGTAGGTTCAAATCCTACCGAAGTGGTGAAATTTTTAATTACTTAAAAATTTCACGATGCACTAATTAATTAAGTTTAACGTTCGAGGAACAAGGAAATCATCAAAGAAATCAATTTTGAATCGCCCTACCTGCTAAGCGTTCGCGGACTTTAGATCAGCATTGTACACACGTCGTAAAGCTCGAGCGAAACTAAAATACCCGATCCGTCCTTGAGCAAAGGACTCTCGACGAGTCTCTTGCGTCCGATACTTCGGTCGCGGAGACGACGTTATTATTCCGATTTTATTAAGTATTTTAAGCGCGATTTACGCTAATGGAAAATGCACATCAAACACATAAAGGCGGGCATAATTTATTTTAGCGACGAATAATAAATTAAATAGCGCAACTAACCGCTTCTTTTTCTCTCGCGTCGATAGCTCTTTTTCGCACTCGTTAAGCGATACGAGGGTAAAAATTCAACGGCTAATGAAATAGACCGGGGATAAAACCACGTTTCGTGCGATCGAGAAAAATTTGTTTTCGAGTTTCTTTTTCTTGATGTAGGGTATGGAATTAAATAGGTCTACAAAATCGTTAATAATTTTAGCTCTTTTTAAGCACGTATGATATTTTGTAAGCCACTTTAATGGTCGATATACTTTTCGCAATAGAAGCGAGATTGAAAGCTAGCGATGCCGTGATTTCCAAATTTGTCCTAAGCATTTTTTTTTGCTATTTGAAGAATCAAATAAACTAATAGTTTTTGCATACCGGGACATAGAGGCCGCCACTAATCAAATAACAGTACTATAAATTAACCTCCATCTTCAGTTAACGTAAATCCAAAGTTTGAAGAAGACAATTGAACTTGAAATGCAACAAAACGTCGAATTGTTAAAGCGTCCTCCGTGTAATCCGGATCTAAGTCCCAACGGTTTCTTTACCTTTCTGAAAATTAAGAATGGACTGCGTAGTTAAAAGTTCCAATCGTCAGAAGAAGCAATCTGTTGGAACATTTGTATATTAATTTATGCTGCAGCATTTGTGCATTTAGTTTCTATTTGAACATGGTCCGTTGGTGCCGTGTTGTTTTGCGCAGTTGCACTCGACCCCCGCCAAATTATCATCGTTATCATTGTATTAGAGGATTCCATTATACCGGAAACAAGTGTAGAGGGTAGAAGCAACAATCCAATATCGTGTTCATTTTATTAACGCTGTACCATTCACTGCATTATGTTAACTTAAGTAGGAAGTGTGAGTTTTATTTTTGAACACTTACAAGTTTAAGTAACAACACAATCGATGCCTTCAAAAACGTAATTTTCACTCTACCAACAAGTGAGTGAACTAACTACTTCCACAGTCTTCGAGGAGAATACCTCGAAAAACAATAAAAAATACAAAAGCTATCCACAATTTGATTCCAGCTCAATATGCAAAACTTAAAGGACAACCCCCGTATGTAGAAAATTGCGAATAAATAACTACTCAAATTTGGGCATTTATTTTTATTAAATAAATAATCGTTGTCGATATATTATTGCAGAGTTGAGAGGCTGATTAATAAAGGCACACTAAAGCGTCCTACTACAGAACTTGAATCTTCTGATTTGGATTCAAAACTAAGACAAAACAAACCCCATACATGCCACAAACTCTTTTCTATCAAAAAGATACGATTGGAATATAGCTAGAAGCGAAGATGAAAACCCAACACCATCCAACTTATTAAATAATGATACATAACGAAAGCGATGCAAGTGAAAACGCCCCAAAAAAAATTAGGCCAGTTAATGGTTAAAGTACGAATTCTACAGTCACAGTAGATATTAAAAAGGCTCCCGCTTATAAAAAGGATTAATAAAGGCAACTTTAAAAACTACGTGTAACATATGTTAAATAAAATCGAAGTATCAAGCAATCCTTACTTTCACAGCACTGTCTGGATTAACAGGTTTTGTCGAATTTGGTTCGGTTAGTAATACTTAAAGACATTTCGTTTACGAATATCAGATTTCACATCCTTAATTACAAGTAATACAATGTTTGGTATCTTCTTTCACTTGTATTCAAATAAAATTAAATTAGCTAATATGAAAGCTAAAATAAGAAACAAAAAGAGTGTTTAAATGTGTATAGCATGGATTAGTGACGCTAGCAAAAAAAATCTTAACCAATCTATTTAGTTTTAAACGTATTAAACATAAATTTTCCAATTTATCAACAAAAATCTCATGTTATTACCGGGCATCGTATTGTATACATATTACGTAACTCCTGCCTGGTACAAATTACATAAAGATATTCCTAGAGCGAAGTGTGAGGTAATTAAAAGCTATCCGGATATCGATGACTCTCTTAAGAGGAGTCCAAAAAGACACATATACCTACATACAGACGTAAACTCTTTCATCGAAATAATGAAACAAGTGTGACAACGTATATATTTAGATGGTATAAAGTTAGCGAGATAAATCTTGTATTACAAATTTATGTAAATTTTATTCATATCTTCAAAGGCACTCATAACACATGTATACGTTTTATGTGTACGGCGTCTATATATAAAAACCGTCGCATCAAAATCCGAAGAAGGGATTATATATTTTTTTGATAATTCATCTCTATAGGCATGTTTTCCATTAACTTTTGTTTTCACTATTAGTTTCTTGTAGGAGTCTTAAATTTTTTGGGAATACGAAGGCGACCTGAAATGTTTCCGGAATCGGCGAGAAAAAGACGGTATTGGTGTGTCTCTTTACTTTTATTTTTCCATGTAGTTTTTTTCAAAGATAAATATACCTTCTCACAAGGTGCCCGCCCCAGTCTCTTCAAGCCGTCGAAAAAGTAGGATGTTTCTTCTGAGATGCCTGTTGTCTCTGCCATTTCTTTCAGCTTCAATCGGCGATCGGCTAATACGACATCGTGAATCTTGTCGACCATTTCATCGTTGGTAGCGGCTGTTAGGCGTCCACTACGTGGTTTGTTTGAACTCGCTCGTCCGAAAGCTGATGGTCGAAAATGATGGAGCACATCCGCCATGAACCTCTAGCAAAATATTTAGAATTTCCGCCGTCGTTCTCCCAGCCAACCAAAAGTGTCTTTTCACTGCACGAAATTCGATTTTAACCATTTTCGCGAAACCGCCTGACTTGCTACATAAAACTACAACTATTGACAGTAGACGTCTGAAATTTTAACAGTTGCCATTGGCGACCATTAAATCCACATCAACCTCCATGCGCCATCTCTTGCCGATTCCGGAAACATTTCAGGTCGCCTTCGTATCTCTAAATATTACAATCCACACCTTTCACAGTTTCTCCCAAAAATTAATACCCGTTTCGAAAGTAAATCAACATTCTCATTCCGGAAAAAGTTAAAGAGCAGCAACTGTCGCTTTTTATATTATTGGCGGAGTATCTACATTCTATTTTATGAGCAGGAAATGCCAGTTTTAATATTTAATATTGGCGTAAGCTGTGAGCGCATGTAAGACACGACAAGAGACGTAAATATGTACGATTCGGAATTTATACACTCCGTGAAAGTTGACTTGGAACGCAGTCGTTCTCGTCGCCAGTTAAACGTTTCAATTATAAGCGTTTTCTCGGGTTTATACGTTTTCATGTGTCTCGTTTAATGAAGAAATTACTTTTTTTAATTATTGAACGTAATTGTCTGCATCACAGCTGGGTATCACATATAGGTTGTCGTACACTTTGCTGAGCAAAGTTGTACGTGTCTGTGATATGCGATGTGTTTGTGAATCTATTTGAGAAAATGAACAGCAAATGCATGTAGGTATGTAATGAACCGATTGTACAGTGTAAAATGATAAAATCTAGCAACTGGCTTAGCAGCGAAGTAGTTTTAGTACCACTGGAACTATGACGGCCAGCAGTTCTCAACAAGTTTGATTTCCCAAGTTTCATTGTGCGTTATTAATGATATTATTACCATTTTAGACCTATTGCTATTCCATTAAAATTAAAATACGTATAATTTCACTATTTAAATTGTACTTACATCAAAAGTAAAGCAAAATTACATCATTTTGTTGTATAATAACCAAAAGGAAAACAGTTTCATATTTTGAGCTTTAATATTTGGCAGTACGACAAAATATCAGATGTTGCCATATTACGTTATTGACGAAATTGGCCACAAAATATAGAGATTTTAAAGAAGCGTTGTTGACGCGGTGTGAGTTCATATCAAAATATATGAAAAAGAAAAGAAAACGGAACCAATCGCGCAGTTTCTCAGATAATGCAATCAGTTCATGGCTAACGGTTTCGTCCACATCTGCTCATCGTTAGGCCAAGATACTCCAGAGGAGGACCACAGAATTAAAACAGATGCAAAAATGACAACATCAGAAGCATCACGACAGCAGAACAAACTTTTAAAAAACACAAATTATAATTGTAAAAGGACGTACACAACAAATTAAAACGCCTAAAGGTGGCAAGTTAACAAGGAAGTAAGTAGACGAAACAGTAAAACTTCTAACATTAATTAAAAGAAACACGAAAATAAAAGGCTCCTTATAACACATCTGTCACTATACACGATGGTGTATAATTCACATAATCTACTGCGATACCAGTGAATCTGTCACTATAATCTAGGCCAGGGATCTCCAAACTTTTCACCATAGCAGCCACACTCACTCCTCTTCTAAGTTCCAAGGGCCAAGCACATCATGCCAAACAAGCAAATGTCATAAGATCGACATGAATTTTTAATGATGTGCAACGAAACTTGGAAAACCCTGTTAATTAATTATGCGGAACGCAGCGTTTCGAGAGCACGTGGGCTCCCATTGTCGGTAACACGGTTGACAATGAGAGCCCACGTGCTCTCGAAACGCTGCGTTCCGCATAATTAATAAATTTGTGTGAGTGGAGTTTACTGCTATACCTGTGAATTGTACATCCACACAGTCCTTGCAATCGTCATTTGGAAAACCCTGCTATAGGTAGGTTTTGAAAGACATTAAATGAAACTGAACCTAAATAAGTCAAATATCTGGATAAAAAATAGGAAAAATGCTAATTTTTCTTACATGTAATATAACAAAAAAAAACTCGGTCACGTGTTTTAAACTGAGAAAGTTCAAACTTCCATCTCTTATAATTCGTAAGCTGGAGCCTTTGTATATTAGGGAAATAATATTGACCTTGATATTTTTTCGAAATGTTTCTGGAACAACAATCGATTCTATGGGCTCGATTTTATCCGAAAATTTTTTGGAAATAATTTTCAAAGAATGCGCGAACTTTCTGATAGAAAACCATTACCATTACCAACACCAATATTTTTCAGTTTAAAATATACGCAAAGCTTTCATCACACCCACTGCGGATGGAGGAAGAATTATTTTCGCATTGATTTATCTATATTTTGGAAAACAGAAAAGGTAAGAAAAGACCTTAACACCCTA
Source organism: Trypoxylus dichotomus (assembly GCA_023509865.1). NCBI lineage: Eukaryota > Metazoa > Arthropoda > Insecta > Coleoptera > Scarabaeidae > Trypoxylus > Trypoxylus dichotomus. The sequence continues at coordinate 2,115,804 of CM042077.1, forward strand.
TACATCCTTACAGCTTCCAAATTAAAGCACTTTCAAGACTTAGGAAAGTTTTGCTAGCTTAGATTTCTAATTTCCATGAAGCAACTCAGAAAAAGAGAATAAGAACTGCAACATGCGTAAATCGATTCTACAAGTTCGACTTTGTCTGGAAACATATGAAATAGAATCTGAAATTTTATACATGTTCAGAAAAATTTAAAGTAAACTACATAGCGAAACAATACCTTTCGAAGATTTCAAAATATCTAACGATTCTCTTTTTGGATTAAATTCGCTCGAAAAATTACGATTATTAACAAAGTAAAGCAAATAACTTAAAATTATTTTTCATCTCCATCACCAACGGATCAAACCATGCGGGATAAGGTACTGACTGCGTAGTGACGTAGTGTGAGTAAAAATGAGCCCGCAAAAATTCGCCAGACAGGTGATTATTAGTGATAATAAACTAGACAATATTACAGCGGCTAATTACGGTAGTAAAACCCACCATAATTAGGGCTTAAGTATAGCAGCAGCACGCATTTTTCGGTATCACATTCGCGAGAAGCAGAAACTTACCAAAAAGGTGGCGAATGTACAACGAAAGATATTACAAACGGGATTTTAGTTTAGATAAACTTATCGATCTTTTCTCTTGCAAGTGAAACTGTTTCTATTTCGAAATCGCTCTAATTCGATTTAGTATTAGCAGATAAAAATGAAGGGAAAAAATTTAAAGAAATTAAACGCGTAACTGGAAATTAATATTATATATATATATGTGTTAATTTGTGTACAAAATAAAAAGAATAGCCACTTTGGCAAAGGAAATTCATATTTTTATTCACACAAGAAATTTCTGGCAATCTAAAGAAAAAGAAATTTTAACAACGGATATTTAACGTTGAATTTTTAACATAATTTCTTGCATGGCATGAACCTTATTTTAACATCCACAATTTGTGGTTTGTTTAAATATTGTACTAGGAATGCTTACCATGGGCAAGATTATGTAACATAACCCATACATACGTTCAAATTCGCAAATTCACTAAAGCCAATCAAAAGCTGCAAAATCTACCACTACGTTATAAATAAAGCCACAAAAAAAATTGCTTCAATTTGCTACTGAATCGGAAGATGCGCCTTCTGACCAATACATCTACAAATATGGCCTAAAAGTACTTTGTCCAAAAAATTATCAAGATTTTTAAACTGAGAACCGTAGGAATAGCATTGCCAGATGCAGACTACTCAATTAAGTATGGATTAGAGCATCTATAGAATGACGTAGCACACTTCTCAACATTTAATAGAATATTATTTCATCTGCACAAAGCATATAATACATGGGTTGAAAAGTCCCGGGCCTAACACATAGATGACGCTAGTTTTATTGCAGTCACTTTTCTCTGAGTTAGTACTAACCTTCAAAAGACAGCTGTTAAAACTTCATGATATTTTATTCATTAGTTTCTGAGTTATTGTGCTAAGAGTCACGCTACTTTTGTTATTTTCAAAACAGTGGATCAAGAACAATTTCGTGTTTTAATTTTACACTGCTTCTTGATGGGAAAAAATACCGTTCAAGCGAAGTAATGGCTTGAAAAGTGTTATGGGGACTCCGCTCCATCAGAAACAACAATAAAACGTTGGTGTGCTGACTTCAAACGTGGTCGTAGAGACACCGATGATGCAGAACGCAGTGGACGTCCGAATGAGGCGGTAACACCAGAAAACATCAAAAAGATCCACAAAATCGTTTTGAATGATCGAAAAGTGAAGTTGCGTGAGTTAGCTGACATCGTAGAGATATCAAAAGAACGTATTGGCTTTATATTGCATGAGCATTTGACTATGAGAAAGCTCTGTTCAAAGTGGGTGGCGCGTTTGCTCACTGTTGACCAAAAACAAGAACGTGTTGATGATTCTGAGCAGTGTTTGGCCATGTTTAAACGTAACAAACCGGAATTTTTGCGTCGATATGTGACAATGGATGAAACATGGATCCATCACTTCACTCCGGAATCAAAACGATCGTCATCTGAGTGGAAATATATTGAACAAAAGTATACCTAAATTAGACCCTTGACGTACTCCGCTGAAAGCAATGGGGAGGACATATCTAAAGCCATTATACTGCATCTAGCAAGAGTTCGATAATCTTGGAAACCAAAATGAATGAAGAGAAGTTCAACAGTGACAGCACATAATCTATTCTTCAAAAAAAAATTACTAAAATCTATATAGATTGCATCAACTTGCTGTTTATGGTTAAATAATTCGCAGATACTTGCTAGACTTACGGGGGCGACCTGAAATGTTTCCGGACTCGACAAGAAAAGCACGGTATTGGCGTGCTTCGGATAGTTCCTTAGTCTCCGGTATGTAGTGGTGGATCCAAGTCTCATCCACGGTTACGAGACGCGTGAAGAAATCCCTTGGATTGCGTCGAATCCTGGCTGGACACTTCTCCGAAACGGTCACCCGATTTCGTTTTTGCTCCGGTGTGGGGAAGCGCGCTACCCATTGCACAGAAAGCTTTCTTCGCGTTCTTCTGAGGTGCCTGTTGTCTCTGCTATCTCTTTCAGCTTCAAAGTTTTTGGGCGTCCATTGCGTGGTTCGTCAATTGTGCTTGTGCGGCCACCTTTGAACTCGCTCACCCAGAAGCTGATTGTCGAATCTCTAGTAAAATATTTCGAATTTTCGTGGCCGTTTTCCCAACCATTCAGAATTGTTTTATCACTGCACGAAATTCGACTTTATCCATTTTTGCGAAACCGCCTGACTTGCTACACAAAACGCACTCTTAAACAACGTTGATAGTAGACAAACAGTAGTAGTAGTAAACATTTCAGGTCGTTCTCGTACCCCTAATGAGTCCGTTTTGACAATTGGACAACTGAGCCTGAACACAGCTGTATAATTTTCCGTACAAAAGTATTTTCAAGAAATATCGCCGAAAAACGCCCAATCAATTGCAAGTATATTATTGTAAAGGTTAATAAAATTATATCGTGGACTGTAGTCTCTATACACTACAATTAGACTCAACATTTGGTAACACAAGGTACAGTAACCTCCCATTAACATTTTCAACATTCTTAAACCGCCGTAATTTTAAGATATTCATAAAGTTAAATAAAATGGAATATTTGAGATGAATACTTCTTGAATTGATAAAATTACGACAGTTGAAATCACCATAAATCAAAAGTTATTTACAAGAAAAACAAGTGGCTAATTTTCCAGAGTTAAAAAAAGAACGACGTATTTTATTCGATGAAATGTGTAAATAAAAATCAGCTTAAGTATTTTAGCTTCAGAAAAGTACGTTCGACTCCGTAATTCGGTAATATTTAACGTTATTAGCCCGGGAGATTAAAACCGAAGAAACCGACTCTCTGGGAATAATTAAGCGGACACCATCGTTTCATCGTAACGCTTACAAGCGTGTCGTCAATCCTATACGAGTATAAATGCGCGACGGTTCTCCGTAGATAGCCGGTTCGGAGGACGTTACGCCAGCGTATCGGTAAGAATACAAGCGTTGCATGCGAGTGAGCGAGCGCCTGACTGTGAAAACTGCCACATATTTTAAAGGATTTAAATAAATTCTTATTATCCGCATGTGTATGTACGGTGACCGTTCTGCGTGCCTTCTCGGAAGAGGTCGGTGTGTTGAAACGTCGGCAATGATCGGTAAATATCCCATAAATACAAGGTTGTTCAAAAAATCTTATACGCATGTTCGGCATTTTGTTCTTTAACAAGTAGCAATTATTCAATTCTGTAACCTATCTATCTATGTCAGGTGTTCAAAAAGATTATACGCCTTATTCATCTCAATTTTGTATAAGAAGGAAGTTGAGTAAAATTCCTAACTTTCTCCTAAGACTCGCAAACTTGAAGATTTGAAGACTTGAAGACTGAAGTCCTAAAGGGTTGAAGACTTGAGGATTGGAAGGTTTGAAGACTTGGGAACTTGAAGATTTGAAGACATAAAGTCTTGAAGACCAGAAGACTTGAGAACTTAAAGACTTGAAGATTTGAAGACTTTAGAACTTGAAGACTTCAAACCTCTAATTTGGTAACTTGTCCAAACAAGACAGCACAAAGATATGTTTCGATATTTTGTTACAAATATTGACACTGAAAGATTTATGAAATAAAATTTATATTTTCATTTTTATAAAATATCCACTAATAATTTCGACCAATATGCATTACCTTCCATTTTCGGGGTTAAATTACACACTGCTATCGATCCACCGCAGTTAAAACATGTCACAAGAGCCAGGCGCTTATTTCTACGAGGTTTCTAATAACATTATTATCATTATTGTCGTTATCTTTCTTTTCTATATAAGACCAACGGTTTTATCTGATTTCGAATATCACGGTAGACTTTCGAATATTCTCAAAGCACTAGTCATAAGAACGCCGTGATTAATTGCGCCAGATTTGTTTGGGTTTCCGATCGGTATTCTATATGGACATCGAGTTCCTACGACACAATGGTGAATGGCACACCTAAACTCTTCTAGAATACACCTGTTACACTAACTCACGTTTGATATTTTGGATATTATTGTTTCGTTTTATTGTGCTTATAATCAGTATTTGTGATTACTTGTGTCTAAAACGTAAAATTTATTCATTTAACCTGCTTTTCTGTTAATTAGTTTTTACCTTAATCTCCAGATAGAGAGCGAATATAACAACTTGACACTGGTTCGCACATGTGTGAATGAAAATCAAGTATGCTGTAGATTTCATTCGCAAAATTTTATTTCCGCAAATATAGCTTACTTGGTACACCATGTAAGTACACGGAAACATGCACAACATTTTGCTGCCAAATCGAACCATTAGGTTTGTCATCCTTACGAAAGTTTGAGAAGTTTCCGAAATTTTTCTAATCGATGAAAATGTTACAGCACATACCATGCAACAAAATCAGGAAAATGTACACCTCTTAGTAGGTGGTGTTACTTGGTTCTAATGTCGTACCCGTTAACTCCGCTAGAAATACCCGTAAATTGCGTTAATAACAATTGAAGTTGAGATGTCTTCCCGGGGGACAGGCTCGTATTGAGTACGATAAATTTGAAAACACTGTGGTGTCGTTGGTGTGGGCAATGCAAAGGAACGATGTATACTCATTGCTATGTGCTACAGGTGACATAAAAAAATATACGTGTTCTAGAAAATTCCGAGGTCGTGGCGCGCCTGAAACCTATACCAACTAAGTGTTCACTCGGTTACGCTGATGATATTTCGAAAGGGGTCGGATATACCCAAAGTTGGGATTCATAGTATGATTAATATGAAAAGAAAGGATAGTAGAAACTGCAGTAAATACCTTTGAGAAGTTCAGTATATCGACAATCCATCTTGTAATATTGCTTACAGATTGGGGTTCTAATATGGGTAAAGCTGGAAAGTTACTAAAGCAATCTTATCCTTGAAATGCTTCATGTAACCTGTTTGCTCCACGCGTTGTGTAGCTGAATTTCTTAGAAACAGCTGCCCAAAAGTAGTGAATTTATAGTTTCTACCAAAAAAGTTTTTATCAAGTCTCCAAACCGCATGAATTTAAACTGGTTTTTCCGGGCATTTCTCAGCCACCACAGTCGGTATTGACGAGATGAGAAACGTGAGAAAACTGTTTTATATCATGGGAAATTTTTACGCATTATTAAACCTTATATCTTCAACTTAAATCCGCAAGAAACCCAATCAATTTCAGTAAACCAGGGACTGGTTTCAAATAGCGGAATGCATACTTCCGAGAATTATTCAATTCCTTCAGATACTATTCCGAAATTAGAAAACACCAAGCTATCATTGCGTAAAGCCCTAAGTATATGTAGTAGATTGTCTCAAAGCCTTGTTAAGAAAACTAACAGATGGTATAGGACGATTGGGATAATAGAAGAATAAGAATCTCGATTTTCAAACTACAGTGCGTATAGACAAGAGTTTAATTGAAAACTAAGAGTGCGAATACGATGCGAACGTCTAATACACACGGGCGTGAAGTTAGCAACGGTTTTTCCAGCAACAGTCTTGCGGTGCGGCAATCTCGTCCAAGTGGTATAGTACACGCATAGTAAACGTTATCCACAAGGTAAAAAATAATTATCCCTTATGCCTCCGGTGCCTATTACAACGTGAACCGACGACGACGCTAGTTCATTGTCGGGTCGCCGAAGGGGGGCAAAAAATTAAAAAAGTACAAAATATTGTTTCTCCATCTTATAAAACGATGTCAGTGATTTGTAAATAGCCACAATTACAGTAGGCGGGATACTTTACATCACCAAATAACAAAAGTTCATTGTCGGCTCGTCAAAGGGGTGCAAAAAAATAAAATAAACACAAAATATTTTTTCTCCATCTTATAAAGCTCTGTCAATGATTTATAGATAGCTACAATCATAACTACCGCAACGTACTCAAAAACAACAAATGTGAGCTATGCACACTTAATAAATCGGCTTAGATCCACTTTTTCTTTAAAATGCGCTATTTAGAAATTGATATCGCTTTGTACGACGGAGAAAAAATATTTTGTATTTGTTTTATTTTTTTTCACCCCTTTGACGAGCCGACAATGAACTCTTGTTATTTGGTGATGTAAAGCATCCCGCCTACTACAATTCTAGCTATTTACAAATCATTGGCATCGCTTTATAAGATGGAGAAACAATATTTTGTATTTTGTTAATTTCTTTGCACCCCTTTGACGAGCCGACAATGAACTCTTGTTACGTGGTGATGTAAAGCATCCCTCCTACTACAATTCTAGCTATTGCAAATCATTGACATCGCTTTATAAGATGGAGAAAAAATATTTTGTATTTTTTTAATTTTTTGCCCCCCTTCGGCGACCCGACAAACAACTTTTGTGATTTGGTGATGTAAAGCATCCCGTCTACTATGATTCTAGCTATCTATAAATCATTGACATCGCTTTGTACGACGGAGAAAAAATATTTTGTATTTATTTTATTTTTTTGCACCCTTTCGACGACCCGACAATGAACTAACGTCGTCGTCGGTTCACGTTGTAATAGGCACCGGAGGCATAAGGGATAAATATTTTTTACCGTGTGGATGCCGGATAACGTTTACTATGCGTGTACTAAACAACTTGGACGAAATTGCCGCACCGCAAGACCGTTGCTAACTTCACGCCCGTTAATACACCACCGTAACAATATATTGAGAGACCTCTGCGCACATACAGGAATACATCACACTTGCATTGGATACTATTTCTTATTTGTGTTGTTACAAAATCATCCAATAACCTTGTTATTAAACGATTATATTACTTATTATTGTTGCAACGTGACTATATAGCTTCGTCCATATTACTAGAATAATAATTGTATTTTCTAGCGAAATCAGCACCAAGAAATTTCAAGTACTAGTATTGCATGTGTTATTTATTAAAGGAAACATGGTAAGATTCTATATCTCTTCAAAATGAAAATTTAGCTTTTATTCAGTATCCGAATAAAAGTCTCCTTCTTAATAAAATTAGCCCAAAACAAACGAGCAATAGAAACATTTTTAATCGTTATAAATTACAATATTAAATTTGATTGTTATTCCATTTGTTTACGAAAACATTCCTAAAGTCTCTCCGCCTATACAACATCGCCTAACGCCAATTAATATATACGAAAGATAAACGTTAAACGCCATGACCGATAAATCATCACACGGAACCTTCATATAGTAATTATTACCGAAAAGTTTTAGCACGGTGTGGATCTCTCATAAATTCAAAGAGAAGACGATCAATTAAGTTAAAAAGAAACTATCCGAATACAATACCAACGCGTAGAGAGAACACTTAAACGATACGAAAATTAATTAATTAAAACCGTCCGAGATGGAATAATAAAACTGTGTCTCCCATTTAATATAGTGGATAAGTTTTATTGCGCTTAGTTTGCATATTATTCGTGAAAAAGGAATGGGTATCTCGCTGGATTTTTGTCGTATATACAGTGGAAGTATACACGGATCGAGTAAACTTTCAAAAGGGCCTAAGGGCGTATAAATCTTACAAGAATTATTATATATGAGAGATCGAAGCGAAGCTTTCTAAAATTATAAACGAAACCGCATGTCGGATTTGATATTTTTTCGCTTCTTCGTCATTGAACATGAACGCTAATTCATTCGCCGCTTTCTTTCAGCGCGTCTCGAATATTAAGAAGCCGTGAGATTGCAACCTACATACTTAAGCATCAATATCTCTGATTATTGCATTGATTCGGCAAGTTTTAGACACAATCTTTTAACAGGTGAATAGTGAAACTCGATAGACATTTATGGTACACTAAAATATGCGAATAATATAATATTAAATGTGCACAACACATTCACCTTAAATTTTAGCATATTTTAACCGGGGTTGCCGAAGTAACATTAGACAATTTTGTTGGGGAAATTTCTCAAGATCGTCGAAAAACTGCTACGATGCTAATATAAGTTTTTCGATCTAACCAAGACCTTTCCAAGAACAAAAGGCAGAATTTGGGAATTAGTCAAATTAGATCGAGATCTCTGGGGATTTGCCAACGTGCTGGCTGTCTTTCAATTAAGTATTTTGGAGTTACATTGAGGAAGTTGGAGATTCGTATACGTTTTAAATATTCTAAATATAGTCCTAGCTCCCAATGAAATCCTTGAATAGTATTTTGAACAACAAATAAGTAATTCTCATCAAAATCGATTAATATGATAACTTCACTATCTTCATGAACTTCTTTAAGTTGTGATGGTTCGTCAAACCGAAAGTTCTTCTGTAAAGTCTCTAAAAACATCTACCAAATAGGACTAAGTTCAGGTTTTGCTGGGCATTGTTGACAGACTAGTGGCATACCAGTCTTTCAATTCTAAATTGCAAATAATTTTCTTGATCACTTCCTTGTAGCCATCCTTGATTATTGTTGCTGCAGTTAACATCTGTTTGAGATTTTAACGAATTGTATATGGAGAAACTAATTATGCTCCAACAGCACCAATTGTAATTCATCAACATTTCGAGGAACCCGATTAATTTCCGTATTGCTTACAATAAGATAAGTACAGCAGAAGATGTCGCTTGTGAATTTTTTCACCATCCAGTCCTCTCAATTTGCTTTACGAACATTCTAAAATATTTAAATATTTTTAAACATTTCTAGAATGTTCTAAGGAATCCTAGTCTTGGAGCAATGTGAAAAATCAATAAGAAGAAAAATTATTCTAAAATGTTGTAGAAGTCAGTGAAACTAACCACATATCTATGTTTAAATCTGAAATTAAACCACATAGCTTCTAAAGGTTGAACCATGCTCTTTATAGCTACTGCAAGATAAAGAAAACTGGATGAGAAATATTTGGGATATCATACCCCAAAGATATATGCAAAAAGCTTTACTAACTGTTTATTATTTTATAATTTCATTTTAAAAATGTATATACCCATATACAAAAAGGGACACTCTAAGGAATGTTCACACTATAGAGGAATAACATTAACTAGCATCCCAGAAAAAGTATTGACAAGAATACTAGAAAAAAGGCTCCGAGAGAAACTGGAAACAACACTAGAAGATACTCAACATGGATTTAGAAAAGGAAGAAGCACCCAGGACTTAATATTTGTAATCAGACAATTAGGAGAAAAACTAATAGGGAAAGGAAAGGAAATACATATATGTTTTATAGATCTTAAAAAAGCTTTTGATAGGGTAAAAAGGGAAGATGTATGGCAGAGCTTGGAAAGGAGAGGTTTAGAGAAAGGAATGATAGAGATGATTAAGGCATTGTATAAAGGCAATAAGAATAAGGTGAGAACTTCCAATGCAGAATCAGCTGAATTCGAATCGCAAATTGGATTAAAACAGGGATGCGTATTGTGCCCATTGTTATTCTCTATATTAATAGACGACGCTGTTAAAAAAGCTAAACAAAAAGGAAAAAAATATGGAAGTAAGAAACTGGAAAATGAATGCAATTAACGTACAGGAACTAATGTTTGCAGATGATATGGTACTGATAGCACACTCGGAAGAGACATTACAGCAAAACTTGAAGATATACCAAGAAGAACTAACAAAGATAAACATGGAGATAAACACGAGGAAAACAAACACAATGATAATAGCAGCAGAAGAAAGAAAACATAGCATCAAAATCGGGAAAAAAGCATTGCAACAAGTTAAAAGTTACAACTACTTAGGAACAATCATTGAAGGCAATGGAAGAATAGAGAAAGAGGTAAATGAGAGGATAGGGAAATCCGCAAAAATATATAACATATTGAGAAATTCGTTTCTGGATAAAAAAGAAATACCAAAAAAAAATAAAGACAGAAGTGAATAAAAGAGAGGTCAGACCAACATTGACATATGGTAGTGAGTCATGGATAACCACGAATAGAATCAAGAGCAGAGTTACGGTCATGGAAATGAGATTCCTAAGAAGAATAGAAGGAGTAACTAGAAGAGACAGAATCAGAAACACGACAATCACTAATAGTCTGGGTATGAAACCAGTAGAAGTGGTCATAGAAGAGAGACAACTGGGATGGCTTGGACATCTACATAGAATGGAAGAAGATCGAATCACAAAGAGGATATTTGAAGCCAAAACAGAGGCCAAAAACAGAATAGGTAGACCCCGAAACACCTGGAAGGAGCAGGTGTATAGCACATTGGAAAAGAGAAGTATGGGATGGATTGAACCTAAACAACTGGCTCAGAACAGGAACCTGTGGAAGATAAAAATAAGAAATAAATAGTCCGACACCGCAAGGTATAAAGGACATAGGATTAAAAAAAAATGTATACTATTCCAATAACTCTTTTGGTAAGTACATTGACATGGTCCCACCAGTTTTGTAAGCTGTCTAATAGGCCTAAAACCTTTACGTATTATATAGATGCGATATATTTCAATGTTTTTTTTTCAGATTCTCCAAGACCAAATGTCAATATAAATTGCAGTGAACTGCACTAATCTCAGCTCTTTCTCAATGTTGATGCGCTTTGTTATGAGTATCGAGGTGTTATCTACAAACGTACTGACATTATATTGCGTTACGTTTGATAAATTATTTGTGCTAGTCTATATCTAGGCTCCTAAAATTACGCAACAAATGTTATATACCTACTTTGAAAACTCACATGCGTACATAGATGTATTTCAAAAGCTAATCAGTAATATCTTCTGCTTCAGCTCTTTGAGAGGCCATATAGACGCAACCAGTGATGATATTGCACTAAAATTTGCAACATAACCATGAAAGACCTTATAGAACGTTCCCATTAATTTCGAAATAATCCATGGGGATCCCCATTTTTTTCAATTAAATGCTCGAATATTCCAACACAAGATCTACGAAACAACCTTTCGCCTTCCCTTCTTAGAAATTGACAGGATCTAATTTCGTTTAAAACTACCCACACGAGTGCTTAAGTACCATTCTCGACGCGTCACACTTCTAATAACATAGGTAGGTGCTTACCTGCATTTCGACCATGGACGCTTCGAAAGTGCCAAAGAGAAAGTGCCTCTACGTATGTATATCTATCTGGGTGTACGAACTGTTTACGACCGTCATCAGGCGTTTATAATTAAGAGAGTCACTACTTGAGATCGAGGTCGCAGATCTATAGATCGGCTCCTTCGCTATTGCAATAATTAATAGCGATATTTTATTAATAATAAATAAACAGGCGATCAGGCTACCGTATTTAGTAGACACGACGTTAGATGGCAGTAGTCGCTCGGTGTTGAACCGTAATAGATTAGCTTAATTGGATCGGGAATTAGAGCATATGAAAGTAATCAATTCTGTTTGACATAACTCGGATACTACTCGCCGTACAGCCAAATGATCGTTATTTAGACCTGTACATTGAGGTTTTCTGTGAAATTCTTCTTCTAACAAAACATGTTAAATTTGGAAGAATGATAAAAAGTGCTTTATTCAAAGTATGCTCCATCGCTTGTTATATATTTTTCTCTTCCTTCGGGCAATTTGCGAATACCATGCCAGTAAAAATCTGCCCCTTATGCTACGAACCATTTTTTTTCCACATCTTCATGCGAACTAAAACGCTGCTCAGCAAGTTCATGACCCATCGATGCAAACAATCACTCATGCGCATCTGACACTTGTTGAGGACGCAACAAAATGGCGCAGTATCAAATCTTTATAGCACAAACTGCATTGGTGTTATGCTCTATTGTCTGAAATTCGCATTTCATGCTTGTACAGCTGGTAATTTGTATTCTATTATATACTTGGGAAGTATCCCAGAAATCCAACACCTTACATCTTAATTTCTTACGTAGATTTCCTCAATCTAAAAATAAATTCGCAATCTAATATCCTTAGTAATAGCTAAAATAGCGTAGGCATCGTCTAGAATGCTCAGACGTAATTATTTCATTCATTAATACCACGACGTGATTGATTCCAGCGTAATTATACATCATTTACATTTACTATACCATATTTCAATGCTCAATATGCGCGCATTTCTCGACTATGATTGCGAAAAATATTTTATCTATGCGTAGTATCTACTATGTTAGCATACGTACCATGCCAACTATGATGTACGTAAGTTTTACTTCCATACATGTATGTATGCAGATATATATACGTAGAAGTAGATTAAATAGAACACGAGTTAGATGTTCTACGCCGTTGAAAAGAGAATAAAAAGTTAATTACGGAAGCTGACAGGCCGTAATGATGACTGTTACGAAGGTAATTTCGCAAGCAATGCGCTTGCAGAAAGCAATATATGCCCGATGGTATCGATCTTTGAAGATTTCTTGGTGTTAAATGGTGGAGTTATAATATATTTGACGTCTAAAATGCTGCAGTATTTTAAATACATTGGTCAACGGCTTAGAAAGAGAAATATAGTACAGGGTGGATATTTCTCGGCCAATTTTGGCAATAATATTGTACTACTGAACCACAATTAGCTTATTAGGACTTTTTCTGTGTCTAAAGTCTAAGGGATCGATATTCAATTTTACCAGATTTACTTGGTTAAATACCATTAATTAAAGACGTAAGTGGATAAGGGTGTCATATCACATCTTTTCTCAAGATGATTTTATAAATCAAAGCAGGTCTCTGGTTGTACACAATTGATAAAGGTGTAATGCCGCAAATACGGAGATATTACCTAATGGATAAAGGTGTTGTTTTACGATTGTTCCATACAGCAACTTTATCAATTCAAAAATTCAAATGTCCTGATCGGCAGTGAAGTGTCATGTCATATTTTAAGATGTTCGTCCTAAACAATATTATATACATACATATATAACACATGGGCTGAAAAGTTCCGGGCCTAACAAAGAAAATACGTTTTTTTTTTGGTTCAAAATTAGCTTTATTCATCAACGTAATCTCCATCAAGAGCAACGCAATCATTCCAGCGCCGCTCTAACATTTCAATACCACTTTTGTAGAACGATTTATCTTTTGCCTCAAAATAGGCCTCAGTTTCGGCGATAACCTCTTCATTCGTGCCAAATTTCTTACCGGCGAGCATTTTTTTGAGGTCTGCGAACAGCCAGTAGTCGCTGAGAGACAAATCTGGCGAATACGGTGGATGTGGGAGCAATTCGAAGTTCAATTCATGTAGTTTTGCCATTGTTTTGATTGACTTGTGGCACGGTGCGTTGTCTTGATGAAACAAAATTTTTTTCTTTGCCATATGCGGTCGTTTCTTTGCAATTTCGGCCTTCAAACGCTCCAATAACGCTATATAATATTCACTGTTGATGGTATTTTCTTTCTCAAGATAGTCGATGAATATTATACCACGCACATCCCAAAATACCGAGGCCATAACCTTTCCAGCCGATTGTTATGCTTTCGGGCGCTTTGGACGAGTTTCACCAGTTGCTGTCCACTCAGATGACGATCGTTTTGAATCCGGAGTGAAGCGATGGATCCATGTTTCATCCATTGTCACATATCGACGCAAAAATTCCGGTTTGTTACGTTTAAACATGGCCAAACACTGCTCAGAATCATCAACACGTTCTTGTATTTGGTCAATAGTGAACGCGGCACCCACTTTGAACAGAGCTTTCTCATAGTCAAATGCTCATGCAATATAAAGCCAATACGTTCTTTTGATATCTTTACGATGTCAGCTAACTCACGCAACTTCACTTTTCGATCATTCAAAACGATTTTGTTGATTTTTTTGATGTTTTCTGGTGTTACCACTTCATTTGGACCGTCCACTGCGTTCTGCATCATCGGTGTCTCTACGACCACGTTTGAAGTCAGCAAACCAACGTTTTATTGTTGTTTCTGATGGAGCGGAGTCGCCAGAACACTTCCCAAGCCATTGCTTCGCTTGAACGGTATTTTTTCCCATCAAGAAGCAGTGTAACATTAAAACACGAAATTGTTTTTGATCCATTGTTTTGAAAATAACAAAAGTAGTGTGACTCTTAGCAGAATAACTCACAAACTAATGAATAGAATGTCATGAAATTTTAACAGCTGTCTTTTGAAGGTTAGTACTAATTGAGAGAAAGGTGACTGCAATAAAACTAGCGTCATCTATGTGTTAGGCCCGGGACTTTTCAGCCCATGTGTTAAAATATTGGAACTAGAAGTAAGCGAATTCTAGAGCTGACACAGCGTTAAGTAACCGAAACTCGTAATTATTAAAGATAAACCGAATGCTATCTCCAATCAACTATAGCTAAATGCTTCTCTAATTTTAAAATATGAGGTATTTCGCCCTGATGGATAATTTTTCTACAATCTAATCATCAAAATTTTCAGTTGCATACGCATTTTGACATATTTTAGACGACTCCGATTTTACTATATTTAATTTCTTTCACGTGAATAGTCCCTCTCAAAATCCGATTGAATATCAACTAACACATCATTATTTTCCAGAAAATATTCTATAATTAAAGTTGCGCTGTTGGCTTTCGTGGCATGTCCAGGATATGATCCTCACAAAAGAGCTGGACTTAACGGAGAAATATGCCAAATGGTACTAAGGATGTGGATATAAGAATGCTTATGAAGCTAACAGTAGTCTAAGTGGTTACCAAGCATTAACCGCTGTGAAGAAAACAGTCTGAGATAGCAGCTACTTCTAGTCGTATAATTTAAAATATACATGAAATACACCTTGTACGACAAATGATATCTACAATTATTCAAACCGGGTAAGCATGCTGCGAAATATGTTATAAAATACTTCAAATATTCTCTGAGAAGTGAACACTTATCTTTTCAATCAAATAAGAAGAAATGTGACGCTTAGTTTGAAAGAGAGGGTGTAATAAAAGAATTAACAAACGCAAAATCTTTTCCAATAGGAAAAGAGAATACTCCACAACAATAACATATTTGCTCGCATCCGAAAGAACCTCGTACGTTCGATCTCACCGATGGATTCGTGAAAGTACGACCTCCAAAATCGGCCCGATCGATCTGCGCCTTCGTATAATACGTTCGCGAAAAAACTGGCCAAACATCGAAGAAGCGATGAAAGTTTTATGTCGTCCGCAGCGAGAGCCGAATTCGCTTTTTAAAGCGCTGCTTCCCCGCCGCGGATATTCGACAAGAAATGCCCGTAGAATCGTATAATAAACGCCGAGGTTTAAAATTTTCCGCCACGAAAGTACGAGATAGGTTCGTTCGAATTTAGGGAACTTGCACTTGTTTTACTACTGGAACTAGGAGTATGGATATTAACCGGCGCTCTTCTAAAAGACGTAACAATAAAATTAGACGGTTTCAAATGGATCGAGCAACCGTTTTATTATCCCCCTTTTCAACGCCAAGAACCAACGGCATTTTATACGTATTATTGATGCGTGAACGTTTCATCGACTCCGAGAAGCGGATATAAAACAACAGGTAGTAAATTAAAATGGATTTTATGACGTTACAAATGATTCTCGAACCGTAAATGTAGTCAGATCAACTGATATCAACTGTATCTACACGCTGCAGACATATACAGGTTGTGCCGTAAGTATAGCGCATGAACTTGGGATAATTCTCATTGGCGTCATGTGATACGGTCGAGGACCAACAAATATATTACAGGAAAGATACTGCAACCACTCATAAATTATGGGACGATACTTTAATAAAATATTTCCAACACGTCACACTACTTCATACGACATTAGGTAACACGTCCATGGTTTGAAGTTTATTTGGCGGGTAAGATTTAGATTTTCTTAAATTTGATTTGATTTTTGTTGTAATGTGTTGCATAAGTTTGAAAAGTTTAGATTTGAACGATTTGGAACTTACTTGGTAGGTTAAATTTAGATTTGTTCGAATTTGATTTTGGATATTTTCTGTGATGTGTTGAATTAGTTTGAAAATATTATGGATCTTTGACGAACAAATCCAAAAACTGGTCGAAAAAGGAACACAACTAGCAGAGATGAGCGGAAAAAAGGGTCTAAACAGCTTTCCAGTGAGCTTTTCCGGCTACATAATGTTGCTATTTCTCCTCGCACGGTTAGAAGACGCCTTTGTGAATTAAATTTAGGTGGATACAAAGCTCGACATAAACCACGGTTGTCTCCGCAACAAAAGAAAAAGAGACTGCTGTTGGTTAAAAGTCACCGCGACTGGACCATTGACAATTGGGCTAATGTTATGTGGACGGATGAGTCAAACATTGAGGTAAGTAATACATAATTATTGTATTTGCGGTATTCTGTATTCAATTCCTGGTATCTACAGTGTTTTTATTCTTTTTAATGGGTTCCAAAATGTAACAGTATTCGTGTTTTTGTTGGTAGCTTTGTGGTAAACCTGGGCCTCAATACGTGCGACGCAGGCGAGGAGAGGCCTTCCATCCAGACTGTATCATCCCGACTGTCAAGTTTGGGGGTGGTAGCATAATGGTTTGGGGTTCCATGAGTACAACAGGCGTCGGAGAACTGTTCGTCTGCGAGGGCCGAATGAACAGTCGGACGTACATCGACATGTTGGAAGAAGTTCTGGAACCGTGTGCGTTAAAATTATTCGATAATGATGAGCCAGAGTATTACTTCCAACAAGATAATGCACCGTGCCATAAATCTCGCGAAGTAATGCGCTGGTTCGAGGAAAATAACGTGCGGGTCCTGGAATGGCCGGCACAATCCCCGGACTTATCGCCAATTGAGCATTTATGGTACATTTTAAAGCGAAATGTAGCTAAATACTCATCTACCACAAAGCAATGCTTAAAAACAAAAACATACGAAGAGTGGAATAAAATCATCCCCGAACAGTGCTACAACTTAGTGAGCAGTATGCCCCGACGAATTCGTGCGGTGATAAAAGCCCAGGGAGGAGCTACCAAATATTAAGCAATATCTGTATATATCTGTATACACTCACAATGAAACATTTTCATCGATCAATTTTCTTTTATTTCTTATATATTCGTCAGAATAGAAAAGAAAAAAGGGTGGCGAATACATATGGCCACACCTGTATATTTTGTTTGTAACTATCAATTTACTATTTACTACCAATAAGATATTTTGAAGAAACAATTTCATGGCTTACTAGAGGGTAAATTTATATAATCATTTAATACTTTAGCATATGGTTCTTTTCTAATTTTTCCCCCATTTCCATCTTTTGTCCCGTTGAGAATTTTCCTTCCTCTTATTCCGTTAGGCTAACCTCTGGTGAATACATCGTTCGATTGATCACCGTGTAGTTATTAAAGTTTAATCAAAACTTTATCTAATTCCTTGACTTGTAAAGACGATGTAGCCTTAACGAGAAAGACATCCACGCGTTATATTACCCGTACTGTAAAAAATAAACAGAGACGGGATTGAGATGCAATCATTAAGGCAATAAAAGGTTACGTTAAATGTTAACAATAAATTTGATTTATTTGCGCGTACCACCTATTGCCTGTGAAATACATGTACGTTACGTAATTTATAATAATGTTCCTTGTTCTCCGGGGCCGGGCCGGTCTACGCGTCTATGTATATCGTACATGCACGCGTAGATCTTTTTTAGTTGTAGGTACTACAAAGAGGCGAATTAATATACACTTAACAAAGAATTCGGTCTACACGGTTTAGCTGTACATATGTACAGACATATATATATGCCCTCCTCTTTGCGTTTGCAATCAATTTGAATGCTGTAAGGAATTTATTTATGTATTTATTTATTGGGCAGGATCTAAATCACGTAGACGTAAATAATTGCCAGAAAAAGGTAACACATTAAATCACAAATAGTTACGTAAAAAAACTAATAAAGTTAATATTTTTCGTATAAATAAGTACAATTTAACTATTTTACTTCAGTTAATTACTGTTTAAGATACTACAGTTCATAAGTTGGATCACACCTACAGTGACTCACAGTGAAAATGATGCAATGGTTAGGTAATGGGATGTTACCACACAGACTACCGGGATTACTAATAGAGACCAACCTTCTACTAGCGCAACCGGAACCAAAGAAAGGAAGGCTCGTCGTTCGACACCCCTTCCTGTACTAGGGCAACCTCGAGGACAGGACGATCTGAAAAGGAAGGACCTCAGCGGAGCAGGCGTGCATGACACCTGAGGAAGCCAGGGCAAAGGCCGATAAGCAAAGGCAAGAAAAAGAGAAGACCACACCATTAGTAATGGCAGAGACAAGTCGGAGTAAACGCGGCAATGAACATATCTCGCCAGCATAAGACGAGGAAAACCAAATCCTCTACTTCCGGTGCAGCAGGCACATGTGGGCAAGCCACCACCTATGCTACACCTGAAAAAATAACCAAAGTAGGCATACTGCCAGAGGAATACCCCCGGCAATATTGGACGCCGCCCTATCATCACGGTGCGGGGTCTGTAGTTCGCCAGCGTACATTTCCGCCAGGGAATGGTGCTGGTGGACTGTGAGACTGTGCTAACGGTTAACCGGCTCGACTAGGTAGTAAGTCGTCTTCCGTTGTGAAAGGGACCTAAACTGGTGACGTGGAAGAGAGATGACATCCCTACACCCCACGTATTGACGGTATTTCTTTCGAGAAGCAAGGATCAAGAAGCCGAGAAACTGCTCAAACTGATCAACACCCAGAGCCCTGAACGGTCAGGTTCTCACTACCGGTCTGAAATAGAATAGAGACTGCAGCTTTCTGAGGGGTCGCATAACAGTAAGAAAACCACGGTTAAGTTCTATACACAAACGGAAAAGATTAAACTAGACAAAAGCTCACACAAAGTGAGGTGCAAGGGGTTCACTTATCAATGATGATCAAAGCTTATTTTCGAGACAAATCTTCTGAAGGGAACCTATTCATAATGGAGTGGCCGCCACTGAGGCCTGATTGGTATTCCATCGAGCTTTTGTGGGATCACTTGGATCGTGTGGTTCCGAATATATCTCCAACTGGCAAAGTAGCATTCTGGAATGCTCTGCAGGATACCACGTATCTGTCAGGCAATTACTAAAGCAAAAGGGGATTACTTTGAAAAAGACGTTCTAACAGCATGGACTTTATTAAAATGTAGTATTTTGTTAAATCAATAAAATATTTTAAGTTAATGAGTAAAGTTTGTTTCTTTAATAAATTTCTGTCAAACATTATTTGCCTAATTTACTTTGTTATTTTGTGTAGTGCGATCAAAACTTATAAATAGTAGTGTAAGTGATATATGATACCACATTCCAAAGGTCCACACAATCTTCCATCCACACAAAAGTACTAGACTACAACTTTACCGGCTGGAATGTTCTCGTTCCTTTTCCGATCTTCCGAACGAGAATCCTCAAGAAAGCAGATACTATTAAATATATAATCGCACAAATTCAATAAAAGTATCTGGAAGATTGTAAATTATTTTCCTAACTAAGGTGTTTCATGTAAGACAATTTAGAACTAGAGTAAGTCTTAAAGCAGTACACAAAAGAGGATTCCATTATGATCCCATTAAATACCCAAATAAGGTTTCGATAACAAAAAAAAGTGTAACCGACCGCGAGAACAGATATACACAATTAAAACAGCAATTTTCGAGGTAATTACAACCGACACGTAACTTTTCGCACACCTGAGACGCGAATCGTATTATGAAGAACCATAAAATATGATCGCGATCGCAGGTTTAAGCGACCTTATTTTCGAACTGCTGTATGGAAGAGAAAGTCACTTGGTGTTTATTGTTCCATTCGTTCTCAGAAAGATTTTACATAATATCTAGTGTATCTATACGGGTGTGTGTGTGTGCGAGTGTAAAAGGAAACGTATTGGTTTCTTTCACGTACATAGCTTTGATTAAATTGGTGCGTGCAACAGGTTTTTTTCTTCCAAATTTAAATATTTAAATTTACTCTTATTTTTTTTTTATTGCATAACTAAAGAGTGTAGATTGATATTAGTTTTGATTATACCATTAAACTGTCAGTTATATTTCCTGCGAATAAGATGTTTTTGTTAAATGAGATTTACACTGTCGCTCCTAGTAATCGATGGTTAACAATTCATTGTTAAATTGGTGGACGTAACAGAATTCATAATCAGGAAAAATTAAAGAAATTTAATCGATTTCAGTGTGTCCATGCATCTTCGAAGTGGATTTGTCTTTGATGGTGTAGCTCGTATAAAGTTGCATAAGTGTTTTCCAATGAGTCACGTAGCTTTTGGAGTTGAAATGGATCGATCAATTTTCGACATATCCTGTAATAATTTGATCAACACGTAGGAGCACATTTTCTTATGCACAGTGTTCAACAATGATTGAAAGGTGTTTGTGAGAACCAGGCATATTTCTGATTTGTAAGCAACGAAATAATCATAATATACCCGTACAACTACACTTAACGTTCGTATTTTACATTAATGATGGTTTTCACGAAGCAACACATCAAATTTATTGTTGAGGCATATTTTCGTTTTGGAATACACAATCATGCAGATATATGGGATTATTCAAAATTGCCACCAGCAACATCAAATCAAGCAGAATTCACCAATATGGAGTATGATCGTTTTATACAGCATGTTCGTCGTATAATAGATTTTCTACAACAGGGAGTGTTATGAAAGATCTACCTATCTGCCCTACTATTCTTACTGAAAAAGTTGTTGCGCATATTAATCAAAATTATCGGTTGGTACCTATCGAAAAGCTAGTAAGAAGATTCTTCGTTTGCATCCTTACAAAATAACTGTGACTTATGAATTTTCATCTCTAGATTTTCCCCGTCGTATTCAGTACTGTGAATGGTTGATTCAACGAAGCTTTAAACCATATGGGCAACCTCTGACATGTTACAGGCCGAACCTTAGTGTGCAAATATGCTCGTGGGCCGCGTTTAAACCCCATATCACTCGATCAAATCTTACAGCGGACCGGTGGTTGCCCACATATGCTTTAAACAATGACGATATCTTATTTACATTACTTTCTTCAGTGATGAAGCACGGTTTCAAATTAGTGGATATGTAACTTCACAGAATAATAAAATATCGTCTGCAGAAAATCGCCATGTTTTCGTAGAGACTGCATTACATCTTTAGATGATTGGTGTTTGTTTGGTTAACGATGTCAAGAAGAAACTGCTGTATATTTATTATGGCAGATAATGATCAACAATTTTATTGAATCCTTGAAGATACTAAAATGACGATTGCAAGGACTGTGTGGATGTACAATTCACAGGTATAGCAGTAAACTCCACTCACACAAATAATTAATTATGCGGAACGCAGCGTTTCGAGAGCACGTGGGCTCTCATTGTTAACCGTGTTACCGACTGAAAGTAAAAACTGTATCACACATGCAAATTATTTTCTACGCAGGCTTTAAAATTTCTGAAACATATGACTATTTACAATCTACTCGGTGGTCTAATGCCTTTTTCGGGAAGGATCGACCGAAAGCGAACCGTATCTTTAACAGGGCCTATCGGTAATAAATCCATCAAACTCGAGTGTGCAATTGGGGGTGGTTCTCTGTTCAATAAGTTTCCGTTCTTTTTCATACATATCGTTTCGTACGCGTCTAATTCTCCATTAGAATGGATGTCGACCGTATTTTAAGGAAGGTCCAATACAAACAACACATCAGAAATTCCACGACCTTGACATCAACAAACACCGGTAATAAGAAATTTATAACTCTTCCTTTTCACCCAACAGTGAAAGGGTTAAGTAAAATTTTCCGACAACTAAATATGAACGTGTCTTTTGTGTCAAAAAACAACTTAAAGAATCTCTTAGGGAATCCCAAAGATAAACCGGAGATGATAAAAAGGTCTGGAATATACCAAATCGCATACAATGATTGTGAGAAAGTTTATATTGGACAAACAAAAGGGAGTATCGAAACGAGGTTCAAAGTACATATTAGACACTATCGTCTCGACAAACCTGAGCTATCAAGCGTAGCAGAGCATATGGTAAAATCCGGACATAAGATTGATTTAAAAAATCTGACACTACTTAAAGACGTGAACTCGTATAGAGAATTAGACGCGTACGAAACGATATGTATGAAAAAGAACGGAAACTTATTGAACAGAGAACCACCCCCAATTGCACACTCGAGTTTGATGGATTTATTACCGTAGGCCCTGTTAAAGATACGGTTCGCTTTCGGTCCATCCTCTCCCGTAAAAGGCATGAGGCCACCGAGTAGATTGTAAATAGTCATATGTTTTAGAAATTTTAGAGCCTGCGTAGAAAATAATTTGCGGGTGTGATACAGTTTTTAGTTTCAGTCGGTAATACGGTTGACAATGAGAGCCTACGTGCTCTCGAAACGCTGCGTTCCGCATAATTCATTATTTGTGTGAGTGGAGTTTACTGCTTTACCTGTAACTTGAAGATACTATTTTAAGAATGTCGACAAGAGAGCTACTATTAGAGAATTGATGAAAACATGACGACCCAATGAATTAATTATCAAAACCCATCAAGCGAGGTATAAAAATATGGTTATACGCACGACTACGACTTATACACCGCTAAAGAAATACAGAGAGGAACGCGTAAAAATAGTTGTTCTTTCTTTCGATCGTTTTTTTTTACCACGGTAAATCCGCTACGGACGTTAGAGTATTCTGCCCTTGGAATTTGCAGGACAAAACCCGCTAAAATGAATCACAATCCATATGTGCTCGTTTGACAGATCTGAGATGGCGAGAGACAAATGTTAAGTGATCGTCATAGAAATACCGTAGCAACATTGAAGGAATATATAGCTGAAGTGCCATGCCCCGGAATGGTATCATTTTATAGCGATATTATTAGTGGCGTTGGCTAGACAGATCTAATATCAAATCTTCACGACTTAGATCGTAGATCAACGAAATAGTGGGAGATGATGATGACCTCCGTCAATACCTGGATAATTTCTAATTAAATTTTTAACGTGTTTAGTTCAACTTGCTGAAGAAGCTAAAAGACTTCCTTCCAAAAAGAATGCAGAAAACATATCCCTACCTTTGACGAGAGACCAGAGCAAAACTTATGTGCAAAGGTTGCAATTCCAGGATTGATACCAGCAAAAGAGTCTGATGATACTACTCTACAACCTTCTACTTGAATCATATACTTTTTCTTTTGGAAGCATTGTTTATTGATTGCTTTCTAAAAATAACACAGAAAAAAAAATAAAATAGGATCTAGTTTCTATAATGGGGAAGTGATTTTGGGCCCTTAAACCCTAAGAACGCTTCCACACCAGGGGATTTCGAAGACGCTGATATATATTTGTTTTCAACACATTAATAAGAATTAATTTTTTAAGCTTCATCACAAGATTTTAAAAACCAAAGATAAATACGGACACAGCAGTAATTTCTGATGTAAAATAAGTTTTTATTCGCATAACTAATATATCGCGAACACTCGCCGGTGAATCACGATTTTATCGTGAGGAAGACGCGACTCATTAATCCCGGTATTCTGCATCTGCAAGCCAGCGTCATCTCTTAAAGGCTGCCTTCAAATTCCTCACGTTAACCGAACAATTTCGGCTAATTAACAGGCCGATTGTAGCATCAATTTTATGCCTTTTTATTGCTTTTATAACAGCTTCATCTCACGACTTTATTAAATATGTTTACCGCTGTTATTTACTCTTTTATGCGTGCGTTTCTCCAATTCTTTCTTTATAGTGGTCTGTTTTAACTGCGACGAATACTAGAAAGACGAAGACCGTTAAATGATGAGGAAATTCAGTTGTTTAATGTTATAAGAGGCATTTCGGAAATGATGTATCAAGCACCCATAAAAATTTGTCTTCGATATAAATAAATTCTGACAAAGTAGTCTCTGCTTGTTCGAGGGCGACCTGAAATGTTTCCGGAGTCGACAGGAGATGGCGCACAAAAATTGAAGTAGATTCATTGGTCCGCAAGTGCAACCCTTTCTATGCCAGCTGTCAAAATTTCAGACGATCACTGTCAATAGTTGTTTAAGAGTGTGTTTTGTGTAATAAAATAAAATCAAATTTCGTGCAGTGATAAAACACTCCTAGATGACTGGAAACACGGCCATGGAAATTCGAAATATTTTGCTGGAGATTCATGGTAGATGTTCTCCATCATTTTCGACCATCAGCTTCTGGATGAGCGAATTCAAACGTGGCTGCACAAGCATAAGTGATAAACCACTCAGTGGACCCCCAAAAACCTGCTACCAACGATGAAATGGTCGACAAGATTCATGATGTCGTATTAGCCCATCACCGATTGAAGCTGAAAGAGATAGCAGAGACAACTGGCATCTCAGAAGAACCCGTTGGCCACATCCTACACGAAATTTTGTATACGGAAAAGCTTTCGGTGCGATGGGTACTGCGCTTGCTTACACCAGAGCAAAAACTAACTCGAGTAACCGTTTTGGAGGAGTGTCTGGCCAGGATCCAACGCAATCCAAGGGATTTCTTCATTCATTTTGTAACCGTGGATGAGACTTGGATCCACCACTACATACCGAAGACTAAGGAAGAGTCGAAGCAGTGGACTTTTCCGGGCGAATCGGCTCCGAAGAAAGCAAAGACTGTTCTATCGGTCGGAAAGGTCATGGTGACCATTTTATGGGATTCCCAAGGTGTGATCCTCATCGACTATCTACAGAAGGGAAGAAAGATTACGGGGCAATACTACAAGAGAAACGTTCTCTTTTGCAATGGAAAAAAGTGCTTCTCCATCACGTCACTACACCTGCCCATTCACCCCGCATCGTCGTGTTCAAATTGAATGAGTTGCGCTACGAATTAGTCTCTCATCCTCCATATTCACCGGACCTAACGCCCCCAGCAACTTTTTCCTATTCCCAAACATGAAAAAATCACTGGGACGAAGGAGATTTGCCTTAAATGTGGAGGTAATCGCCGCTACAGATGGCTATTTTGCAAACCTCGCCAACACCCTACCTTTCCGACGGCTTGAAGAGACTGGAACACCATTTGAAGAAGTATGCTGATCTTCGAGGAGACTACATCGAAAAATAAAAATAAAAAGACACACCAATACCGTGTTTTTCCTTTCCGGATTCCGGAAACATTTCAGGTCGCCCTCGTATAGTAATATTAAAAAAAAAATAGTTCCCAATTCGCCAGCCAACATTTCCAGGTACTAACGTAACTTCTCAAGTGTTATCTCGCCTAGCGAATGTCTAAATCTCCATTAATAAGCTTACGTACACTTCGAAATAGTCGGACTCACAGCCGCAAGAGTGACTTGCTAAACGCGATGTTAAATTAGCGACTTACAGTAGCACACGAATACATTACTTACGCGCAGAAAATGGCTTAATTGAAATCGTTTTCACTACGGTTCGCCTTTACGTTTGGTTACCACAATAGGAATGTAGTTTTTTGCGGCTAATCTTATTATCTAGAATTGTCACTTGACATGGCAAAAAGGGGAATTTTCGTCCAACCGAAAGAAATACTTTGACCAATCAGTTTTAACGAACGGTGGCACTTTAAAACCCAAGTGGGTACCTCTTAGATTGATTGAGCGTATTAGATTTTTAATAGATAGTTTCTGTCTCCGTATGCAAACTACCTAACACACAATATTGAAAAGTTAGAAATCTGAGATTCGGTATACTTTCTCTTAACATCAAGCTATGGATATCCTACACGTATATATAAAACATGTAGCGCTTAAAGTATGTTAAGGAACGGCATGCTTGATGGTTTCTTTTTTTTTAATATTATTATTTGTATTAATAATGAGCTCTAATAAGCATGAATCTGACGGTTTTTGCTTTATGAAGAGAAATCGTACGTTGTTAATGTGATTTTGTTGTGAAATAATCTACGTCGAGACAGTCCCCACTGCGAGTAACAATTCTTTATTTCAACTTTAAGTTTACTCAATATTTAAATGGAATTTAAATTTCGGCGGAGAATCTAAAGGCCTTTTGTTTCATAACTTCCTCGAGCTGAAACTCCCTTGTGGTATATCTCGTGACGTACTTCTTATTGAAAGGAAAAAGTCTTATGTACTTTAAGTCAAACAAACATTATATCTCCAATTGGGGAAATCTGTCTAAATTTTTTCCACGACATCTTGAACCATCCGAATACAAGACTACTACTCTCTAAAGGCACCATTAAATCGTATGCGGATCGTTCCCAAACTGATATAGAAACAGGCTCAAGGATTTCGGATAAAGAAACCAAATACTCAAGGGTCATTAGGAAGATACCCTAGCGTCTTCCAAGTAGAAACCTATGCAATTAAAAGATGTACTCAATTGAACCTCGATAGGAACCATCGAGAGCAAAGCATTAAAATTTTCTCGGGTAATTAAGGAGAATCTTCCTGGTCTAAAACATAAATCAGATCGAATCTCTTGTCTTCAGTATTATTCATGTATGTACTCTATATTTTCCCACCATTGAAGACACTTCGAGAACGGGTGACCTAGACAACTGGCATTTATTCTCGTATGAGCGTATACAAGAGTCACCACAACTGACAATGTTGTACAAGGTTTTAGAATGTTCGGCATTGAAGTGGTCTAGGGTGTTTTGACACTAACTTACGCTGGCTACTTTCTGTTCTTTAGTCAACAGCTGCACTATTCGACGTGAAACTAATTTTGGTGGAATAGTACCTCCCATTTCACCCCTTCTAGGTACCTCCAGAAGGGTTTTATTTAAATAGGTTGTTTGAAACGTTTTAGTTGAGGTCGGTAAAGTTGAAAATTGATAGCCTCGGTGTCCGCAGCTCAAAATAGACTACACCAGATACAGAGAAGGACCTTTAACCGGTGAATATTGTGCTTTGGCGTTGATGGACCTCATTCACCTGGCTTCACCTATGCTAGTTTTGGTTTAGAATAGTGATAGTGAATCCATTTTTCATCGCCAGAGATGATCGGATGCAAAAAATTCTTTCTTCCTTGTTGTGACCATACACCTTCTAATACCCCTTTCCTTCAACTCGTGTGGTACCCAATTTCCTGCCTTCTCAACCATTCCCAACGCATGTAGGCATTTTCCAACGGTGGATAAATCAACGTTAAATGCTGTGGACAATTCTTCAAATCTTTTACATCGACCAATATCAAGCAATTCCTCAAGTTCCCCATTTCGGAACTCTTTTGATGCACCATCGCATTCTCTGTCGTTGACGTAGAAACCACCACTTTTGAAGCGTTATAACCAATGTCTGCAAGTTGACTCCGATGGAACATGCATTTCTTCAAGGGATAGTAGTGCAGAAGAACTTCCCGGAACAAATTTCGACATTTTCTATGAGATATGAATACTTACTATTTGCACTCCAAACAAAAGTCTTATATTGCGTTTAATAGCTTACATTTTAGCCTTTTAAATCCAGATATCGAAGGGGTAGAAAAGTTGCAAGTGGTAGTATTAATGCCATCTATGGGGAAACAATTGAAAGAAACTTTTTCCCATACCCAATAACTTTTTAAAACAAACTTGGAATGAGCAGGCGCGTTGTCCCGATGGATTTTTTTTTCTTTCTGACTAATTGACGTATTTAAACAATAGAACCGTTAGCCGTCACTTTTTGTTGCAATAAAATTGTTTTTATTTAATCAGGAAACGATTTCCAAATCTTAGATTGCTATTTGAACCCCTTACAAATCAACCGTTGAAATCCTTCCATCCAACAAATTTCTATTCGTCCATGAATATCGAGTCGTTCGAGAAAAATATGAAGCGTTCGTATTCTCGAAACGCTAAGCGGTGTCATTTCAGAATCAACGTCGTGATTTTATCGGGCATTTCTGGTGCGTCGTAGCAGGTTGCGATCGTTTCCCTCGTATTCAACTGGCATTAAATCGCCATCTCTTGCGGAAAATTAAAAGCAGGATAAAACAAAACAAAACGTCCCAGGCGCAGAAATCAATTTGTCATCAATTTTATTACCCTGTTCGTTTTTGCGGTAGGCCATAAATATTTATACGGTATCATAGCAGAGACGCTGTTATCCGCCGATTATAATACCTACGCGATATGCACGTCCATGCCAGGGTTAGATATACGCCGTAATCATAATATACACTGCGACTTACGTTCGCCGTATAATAAGTAGTTCTAACCGCGTATATCTATATTCAACGTATGTAGCCCTACCGTTAGCTAATCTACGTTAATTCTAGAGCGCGGCGAACTAATAATTTGTCGCAGAATAAGAAAGGTAAAAGCTAGCGAAAACGACGGAAATACGACGAGAGATATCTTCTATAGTTCATTCGCTTTAGGAATGCGGCGTATGGCTAGATAGGCTAATATTTTCGACGTTTGCTATTGGCAGGTATCTAAGGCAAAATTACACACAACAAAAAAGTTGTCTATCTACACAAAAATTATGTTGGATAAAATGAAATATTGCTGACCACTATTACTTTGTAATGTCCATTGTTAAATTTCTTCGTTCGGTTTGGTTGTTTGTTGTATTTCTCGTTATATTATTATTTCTATAGTATATTGCATTAAAAACTGTTCTTGCCAGAACACGATATTTATATAAAGGTGGTATTTTTTGTCAATTTTGCCAATACAACTACGGTTACTAACTTTTATTCCAGGATTATTACAACTC
This sequence comes from Trypoxylus dichotomus, assembly GCA_023509865.1. Classification (NCBI taxonomy): domain Eukaryota; kingdom Metazoa; phylum Arthropoda; class Insecta; order Coleoptera; family Scarabaeidae; genus Trypoxylus; species Trypoxylus dichotomus. The sequence goes on from CM042077.1 coordinate 2,144,893, forward strand.
TGACATGGCTGGGGAAGGGACCCTTGGGCAAGACGACAGCCATTTCGTGGATCCATCGAGAAATCTTTGAGGGAAACCCATTCGCAGTGGATAATGGCTAATGGCTTGTAATTCATATATGCAATGCAAACACAATAATTCTAAATCGACACCTATCGAACTAATCATCAAGCAGCTGGGACCATATGGAGCATTGTAAGGAAAATTGAGTGTACAGGAACTGTTGGTTCAACTCCAAAAAATCGTAAACGAATGAAAACTTTCGAAGCCTCGGACGACGCCCAAAAAGGCTACAATTCGATATATACATTAATTTTTCGTAAGGAATGAATTGCCAACATGCACTAAAAGTTTAAACTTAATATAATATTGATTTTAAACTAATATCAATATTAATACTAAACCACTCTTTTCATTAGTAATGTCAGAATTACAATTTCCTTGCAATTATCCAACGTAATTAAATTACTGAAAAAATATCAGCATCGGAGGGACTCGAACTCACGACTACGTATCCGGCGTACTGTGCTACCATTACATCACGAGACCACTGAGTTCAAGTTGCTTTCAATCCCCCTAGATGTCACGATGTCAGTAGATATATCATAATATAGTGTCTGTGAGATATTATGGTATATTATGCAATATTCATTTTATAAAAAAATATGTTATCACATATTTGTAGATCATTAATACAAATGATATCTTGCCAAAATTAAAACGGGGAATGCTGTGGGAAAATCATGAAGAAATTGGGCTTCAAGTTAGTAGTTATTAGTAGGAGTATCAGATACCACCATTTTGCGTATCCTACATGACCACCTGGGTATGACAGAAGTCAGTGCAAGATGGGTACCGAGAATGCTCACGCCGCTGCAGAAACAGCAGTGCGTCTGTGCGTTCAAACAATTTTTGGAGCTGTGTGGAGACAAACCTGCACAGATTTTGGAGCGGATTGTTACCGGCAATGAAACATGGGTTTATCACTTTGAGTCCAAAGAGGAGTCCATGCAATGGCATAGAAAGGGGACACCACCGCCATAGAAATTCAAAGTGTCAGAATCGGCTGGAAAGTTGATGGTTACTGTTTTTTGGGATTGTGAGGGGATATTATTGATTGATTACAGAGGAAAAGGTAGGAGCATAACCGGAGAATATTACGCAGCGATATTAGAAAAATTAAAGGAGGCCGTCAAGGAAAAACGTCAGGAAAATTGACCAAGGGTGTGTGCCGGTTCACAAGGGCAAAGTTGCAGTGGCTGCTCTGCATGGCTTTCAATCAATAGTCCATCCACCCTACAGTCCAGACTTGGCAGTGACTTTTATTTGTTCCCCAATTTAAAAAAAGACTTACGTGGAAGAAGGTTTTCCGACGACAATGAGGTAAAGGAGGCAATTTTGGCCCATTTTGAGGGGAAAGATAAAAAATATTTTTATGATGGTTTATAAAAATTAATTCATAGATCTAATAATTGTTGAAAAGGAAAACCCTTTCATTCCACGAACTTCTGGACCTCTCCTCGTATGTGATTTATAATAAAATGTACGACACATTTAAAATAAAATTATTTCCTTTCTTTTATTTGCAGCAAACTTAAATGTATGCTTGTAAACATCTTACTAAAATAATAAACGAACTACTTTCGGCATTGAACCGTGTCATGATGAGGTATATAGAAATTAAATAAGAGTAAGAGGAAAATAAAATAAAAAGAAAAAGAAATTAAAAAAAATGAAAAAGAGTAGGGTAAAAAAGAAATAATAATAATAATCTTTATTAGTCATGTGTACAAAAGGCGTGACAGACATTGTCAGAAAATAATAATACCAAACAACAAGTAATTTAAATCTAGCTAATCTACACATCCATATTATTTAGAAATTCATTCAAATTCTAATATAGTCTACTTAAAAGATACTTTCCCAACATTTTTCTAAAGAAATAATATGTTGTATATTCTAATGCTCATGCATATTAAACTATTCGTAGTTAACGTAAGCCTGTGATTAGGGACATGGAATCTCTAGGTTTCGTATGTTATAGTCATGGTCCGGGTTGTTCTGAGCTCTTAGGTTATGCTCGTTTTTGTGTACTTATAGTGCGGAATGGGAAGGAGAAGAGCAGGTGAAAGTGTAAAAGAAGGGAAAAAAGAGGAGACAGAAAAAAGGGGAAAAGAAAAGAAAGAGTAAAAAAATTAAGAATGGAAAGGTGCTTTTATTTCATTTCTGGCCGTGAAAGCCTGCGTATTCATCTTATTAAAATATTTACCATTAGAATTTAGAATTACTTCCAAAGAAACTAACAATTGTTATAATACAATTGATATTTCGCTTTCAAATCGCCCGCTTTTATTTAATCGAATTAACGCCATCTACTGCATTCTTAAAGTGAATGGACTATAGCACTTTCCTCGTTTGAAACTCCGACTATTTACCGCAATCGTCCATCTTATACTACTTCCAGCGTAAAGTATATTTAGTTATCCGAGCATCAATATTCTTATTTCGGGAGAATAAACATTATCATCACGCTACCGCGATTATATCGCGTATAAGTCGCATTTATAATATTGTATGCGGTCATTCTCGGTAAGAAGTTTTAATACCCTCACACCTGACGTTACCTAACATCAATATCGCGTCCATAAATAATGCCGCGGAAAGATCCAGTTAAGGAATTAATATTCATAAAAAGCGCGTTACAAGTAAGCTGTTATCTGCATATATTCAGTAATATATGTAGATATTCCGTTTCCAGTGGCTCGCTTAATGCTTCACCGTTTAATTTCTGCACATTCAGTGCTGCGGAATTCGCTACAAGCAGACGGAAAAAACGTAATTTCGTATTCCAGTTTAAAATTATATAATAAGATAAGCGTTGGCGCTAAAACACCGCCTTAGAGGACGCCCGAGATTGAATACGATATATTTAAAAATGCACAATTTAAATATTAAAGAGCCACTTTAGGAAGGTCCGTTCACGTCACCAATAGATCAATAGACCTCGTACAATAGGGTACGAGGTATTTCCCTATTTTAACGGGAAAAATACACATCCCGGTTGACCGTTCTAATCCCTGCACAGCGGGGAGTCAACTGACCGATCTACCTGTTGCATTACAACTTGAACAATGTAAATATGTCATAACTCTCTTTTGCCAGCGAGGGCTAACAACCTGAAACGATCCTTTTTCTTTTCTTTCTTTTTTCGATAGAATATCAGTTTTTATTAGCAAGTTTTAAACATAATTTAAGTAAGTCGGGACAATAAACGTGCGGATATTTAGATAAAGCAAAAGTATAGAATATGTCAAAGTATGTTAAAAAAAGTTAAATACAAAATAGTAAAACATAATTGGATTAAAACAGGGATGCGTATTGAGCCCATTGTTATTCTCTATATTAATAGACGACGCTGTTAAAAAAGCTAAACGAAAAGGAAAAAATATGAAAGTAGGAAACTGGAAAATGAATGCAATTAACGTACAGGAATGTTTGCAGATGATATGGTACTGATAGCACACTCGGAAGAGACATTACAGCAAAACTTGAAGATATACAAAGAAGAACTAACAAAGATAAACATGGAGATAAACACGAGGAAAACAAACACAATGATAATAGCAGCAGAAGAAGGAAAACATCAAAATCGGGGAAAAAGCATTGGAACAAGTTAAAAGTTACAACTACTTAGGAACAATCATTGAAGACAATGGGAGAATAGAGAAAGAGGTAAATGAGAGGATAGGGAAATCCGCAAAAATATATAACATATTGAGAAATTCGTTTCTGGATAAAAAAGAAATACCAAAAAAAAAATAAAGACAGAAGTGTATAAAAGAGAGGTCAGACCAACATTAACATATGGTAGTGAGTCATGGATAACCACGAATAGAATCAAAAGCAGAGTTACGGCCATGGAAATGAGATTCCTAAGAAGAATAGAAGGAGTAACTAGAAGACACAGAATCAGAAACACGACAATCACTAATAGTCTGGGTATCAAACCAGTAGAAGTGGTCATAGAAGAGAGACAACTGGGATGGCTTGGACATCTACACAGAATGGAAGAAGATCGAATCGCAAAGAGGATATTTGAAGCCGAAACAGAGGGCAAAAACAGAATAGGTAGACCCCGAAACACCTGGAAGGAGCAGGTGTATAGAACATTGGAAAAGAGAAGTATGGGATGGATTGAAGCCAAACAACTGGCTCAGAACAGGAACCTGTGGAAGATCAAAACAAGAAATAAATAGCCCGACACCGGAAGGTATAAAGGACATAGGATTAAAAAAAAAAAATGTATACTATTCCAACAACTCTTTTGGTAAGTACATTGACATGGTCCCACCAGTTTTGTAAGCTGTCTAATAGGCCTAAAACCTTTACGTATTATATAGATGCGATATATTTCAATGTTATTTTTTCAGATTCTCCAAGACCAAATGTCAATATAAATTGCAGTGAACTGCACTAATCTCAGCTCTTTCTCAATGTTGATGCGCTTTGTTATGAGTATCGAGGTGTTATCTACAAACGTACTGACATTATATTGCGTTACATTTGATAAATTATTTGTGCTAGTCTATATCTAGGCTCCTAAAATTACGCAACAAATGTTATATACCTACTTTGAAAACTCGCATATATACATAGATGTATTTCAAAAGCTAATCAGTAATATCTTCTGCTTCAGCTCTTTGAGAGGCTATATAGACGCAACCAGTGATGATATTGCACTAAAATTTGCAACATAACCATGGAAGACCTTATAGAACGTTCCCGTTAATTTCGAAATAATCCATGGGGATCCCCATTTTTTCAATTAAATGCTTGAATATTCCAAATAATGAGTAGAATGTATAAACAGTCGATTGACTTACTAATAACATCTTTAATTATTATTTAAGCTTGTAAACCGGCATTTGTTTCAAAGTAAATGGATATGTTTTTGTTCATATCAAATGTAAACAGTACTCAGTTGTAATATTAACATAATGAACTTTTCCATGTTATGCTCATTGGCATGTTCTAACCGTGCTAATGGTGCATCGAAGTCCTACTATGTACTTACTATATTCATAGCATTCCAGATACACTCAATGAAATTTAAATAGTTCCATATAATTTTGTAGTACCCCAACATTTAGCAACAGCATGAGTCGAGAATTATCATTTTTTTAACGTAAGAAAATAGCAGTGAAAAATGGAAAGGAGCTTCTTCAGAAAGAAAGATATACACAAATACACTTGGTCGGCAAGAGGACAAAGATCGATAGTAAACTAAATAATTACAAATAACAAATTAGCTTGGCAAGTACAAGATATAAGTGTATATAGAGGACCAGACATAGGATTAGATCATTTCCTAGTAATAGCAATGATAGAAACATATAAAAAGTGGAGAAAAAAATCAAAAATACGACAACAACACAAGAAGTAGATCTAAGAGCTTTGGAAGATATAGATTTAACAGAAGTGACAGAAACCTTGAGTGCTAGTAAAAACAGAAAAGCGACCGGTACAGATGGCATCAACACGGAGCTTCCGAAATACCGTGGACTTATACTACACCTAATAGCATTATTCCAGATGATTCGAAAGGAGTGAAAGTAGCCTTGTTGCTCAAAGAAGACGGTAGGAATAACCCTCAAAATTACCGAGGAATCAGCTTATTAGGCACCGTTTATAAAATTTACGCCAGAATATTAAAGAAGAGGTTGAAAATCATAGCAGAAGAACTAATAGAAGAAGAACAAAGGGGCTTTAGAAAAGGCAGATCAACCACAGATGGAATATTCACTCTACAACAAATTATAGAGAAGCACATACAGTGTTTATAAACCTGGAGAAGAATGACGATTGCAAGGACTGTGTGGATGTAAAATTCACAGGTATAGCAGTAAACTCGACTCACACAAATTTATTAATTATGCGGAACGCAGCGTTTCGAGAGCACGTGGGCTCTCATTGTCAACCGTATTACCGACTGAAAGTAAAAACTGTACCACACACGCAAATTATTTTCTACGCAGGCTCTAAAATTTCTAAAACATATGACTATTTACAATCTACTCGGTGGTCTAATGCCTATTTTCGGGAAAGGATGGACCAAAAGCGAACCGTACCTTTAACAGGACCTATGGTAATAAATCAATCAAACTCGAGTGTGCAATTGGGGGTGGTTCTCTGTTCAATAAGTTTCCGTTCTTTTTCATACATATCGTTTCGTACGCGTCTAATTCTCTATACGAGTTCACGTTTTTAAGTAGTGTCAGATTTTTTGAATCAATCTTATGTCCGGATTTTACCATATGCTCCGGACATAAGATTATAGATACCTGTGAACCTGGAGAAGGCTACCAACAAGAAGACACTAGAATTATGGTAGATATAGGCGGAAGATTAACTAAGCAAATACCAACAAACAAAGGAGTTAGAAAAGGCTGCTGTATGTCCCCAACAATATTTAACATATGTTACGGTGGACTTATACTACACCTAATAGCATTATTCCAGATGTTTCGAAAGGAGTGAAAGTAGCCATGTTGCTCAAAGAAGACGGTAGGAATAACCCTCAAAATTACCGAGGAATCAGCTTATTAGGCACCGTTTATAAAATTTACGCCAGAATATTAAAGAACAGGTTGAAAATCATAGCAGAAGAACTAATAGAAGAAGAACAAATGGGCTTTAGAAAAGGCAGATCAACCACAGATGGAATATTCACTCTATAACAAATTATAGAGAAGCACATGCAGGGTTTATAGACCTGAAGAAGGCTACCAAGAAGAAGACACCAGAATTATGGTAGATATAGGCGGAAGATTAACTAGGGAAATACCGACAAACAAAGGCGTTAGAAAAGGCTGCTGTATGTCTCCAACAATATTTAACATATATATTAATGTAATTATAAAGGAATGGAAAAAGAAATACCCTATAAGAATACGTCTAGACCAGAACACCACCGTAAATTAAACCCTAAACGGATGCTAGTGACGAGGTTACTAGCCAGAGCGAGATTTTATAGATGTTTAGGAAGAAGCAGTGTAGGCATACCAAATCCCTAAAATTTGGAGTGGAAAAAAGTGAATAACGTAAAGATATTACGTGGAATTAAAACCGTAAAAGAATTGGAAAAAGATAAAAACTTAATATTATTTCCCATTTACACTTTGTCTTGGTTTCTTTCTTAAACAAGCTTCGTTGAGAATGAAATATTAACAAGGCAAATATTTATTTACTTAAAATAACTTCAATTTAGTATTATTTTCCCTTTCGATTTTAGGATTATTCCATATATTTTTATTTTATTATGTTATATTCTTTAAGGCAATAGTGGTATTCTTAGAAACATTGTTAAAAATAACCGGGAATAGACAATCCATCCAAAATTAAATGGAGAAGAGTGTTAAATATAATCGTGGTTTTAGAAAAGAATTCTTGTCATTGAATATTTCTTTAGAATCAATATTAAACGAATCCAAAAGTTACTACGGCAGTTAACCAATATTATTTATAAAACATACAAGGGTAAACTGAAAAATTCGGTAACTAACTATGAGATGCTATGTGAAAGCAATCTTGCTATTGTACAGCTTGATGTTTCAATGAGATACGTGTTAAACTCCATGTCGATCTATCAAGTAGTTTGTTGTGTAGACTCGTTCAAAGCAAAGCAGTTTTGGTGCCTTTCAAAAATTGACAACATTGAAATTCGCGGTGTGGAAGAAGTATTTTTCACTCAAAGAAATTTATGCTGATATGGTAAATGTGTTAGGCGAGGATGTTCCTTCTTTTAAGACTGCTTACAAATGGGTGAATGAATTTTAAAAAGATCGTACGAGCTTAAAAAATGACGATCCCCGTTTTAGACGCCAAAAAGCACCCACTTCTACAAAAGAACTTCGTGGAAGCTGATCGCCAATCAACATTGAAAGATATTGCTAAGGTTACAGGCATCTCCAGAAAGCGGGTGACGTACATTTTAGATGTTAAGTTAGACACCTCAAAGCGGTGTGCAAGATAGGTTCCGCGTTTGCTTACACCACAACAAGAAGTCAAACGCGTGGAATGTTTAACAGTCATTTTGAAGTGGTTTCGGTAAAATCCAACGGATTTATTACGCCAATTTGTGACTTGTGATGAAACGTGGATCCCCCATTACTCACCGAAAAATAAACAGCAATCAAAACAGTGGACTAAACGTGATGAACCAATTCCAAAGAAGACCAAAGTCATTCTATAGGCAGGAAAGGTGATGCCTTCGGTTTTCTGAAGGAATTATCTTCCAAAAGGACAAACGATTACGTGTTATCGAAAAATACCTGGAAGAAAGCAAAAAAAAGTCCTTTTCCATTAAGACAAAGCAAATTTGGCCAAATTAAAGTTCGAAGCGTCTGAGTAACCCCTCATTCCTTAAGCTTAAGAAACGCTTCGGCGATATGAGATTTGCTTCGGGTGAAGAGTTGATAGCTGCCGTGGACCACTATTTTGAGGAGCTCGACGAAAATAAGTACTGCGAAGGCATAAAGAAACTTGAGAGACATTTGAACATTGAAATATTGGTATTTGCTATGCTTTAGTTACCAAGTTCTTCAGCTTACCCTCGTAAATTTATTGGAAAACCATTTTCCTTCGCTTTGGTACCTAAAAACTAAATAACAAATGACCAATTCACTGACCTTTAAAATGCAATGACCCTCGTTCTCATTCTCCGCCACCGAAACATTGTAGAAACTCTGATCGAAGATCGGCTCGTTGTCGTTCACATCATGAATGGTCACTGACACTGTAGCTGACGATGATAACGACGGAAAACCGTTATCGGTCGCGATAACGGTCAACTTCGGTTCCGGATCGGTTTCACAATCAACGTGAGCACGCGTCGTCACTAAACCACTCCGCGCATCGATCTGAAACCACGAATAGTGCGTGCCCGGGACCTCGGCCAAGCTATACGTTATGGCGCTGTTGTTTCCTTCGTCGCGATCGGTAGCCATCACCTGTATGACCGACGTACCCGGATCGGACACTTCCATCACGTTCGCGTGGTAGACGTTCTTCTCAAACTCGGGCGCGTTGTCGTTAATATCGGTCACCTTGAGGCTGATCGTTCTCGCAGCGTGCAACGGCGGCGTCCCGGTATCCGTCGCCACGACCCTCAGCGTGTAATTCGGTTGCATTTCCCTGTCCAGCGGAAGGGAAACGATCACCAAGTAGATGATGTTATCTCTGGTGGTCAAGCCGAAGTGTCCATCACCTCCGCTAAGCGTTACGTTTATGTTCGAGTACTCCGTTTTAGAATCTGGATCGTTAACCGATATCCTAGCGACGAACTCCCCTGGTTGCGCGGACTCCGAGATCTTCGCAGTGGCATCGTCGCTTAAAAATATGACGTTGATCGTGGGTTGATTGTCATTAACATCCGTCACTTTGATGGAGACAAAGGCTGTCGTTTCTAAAGGCTGTAATCCATGATCTCTGGCGACTATTACTAATTCATGCAATTCCTTCGTCTCGAAATCTAAGGGCTTATTCACAGCGATGAAGCCTGTTGTTGAATCGATCCTGAACATGTTATCCTTGTCGCTTTGTCTCCTATTGATCGAATACTCAACTTGTCCGTTATCACCGGCGTCACTATCCGTAGCGAACACTTGCAAAACAGTAGTACCAACCGTCGCGTTCTCTGGAACCGTGGCAAAGTACCTACTCTGGTTAAAAATCGGTTGGTTATCGTTCACGTCTTGTATGGTGATATTAACCGTCATTTCTCCGCGTAGAGGTGGAACACCCCCATCGATAGCTTCGATCACCAAACTATACGCCGCCACGGACTCCCTATCCAAATACCCGTTAATTTGAAGGTCCAAATACAGCACGCCGTCTCTCTCGCGATGAGAGGATAACCTGAAAGCGTCATTCACGTTTCCCGAAACGATATTGTACCTTTGAGTATTGAAAACGTCCAGATCTAAATCCTTAGCCGGATGCAAAGTCCTCTTAACGTCCAGCGGTGTATTCTCCGGGAACTCTATATTCATGACGGCCGTCGGAAACGTCGGGGCGTTGTCGTTCTCGTCGAGGACCTGCACGTGCACCTGGATATTATCACCGCCCGTCAGCAGCGCTACGACCGAATAACTAGCGCGAGTCTCTCGGTCTAGAGGGGCTTTGGTCCTGATCTCTCCGGTGGCGGCGTCGATATCCAGGTCCGTATCGAAGCCGGGAGTTACCGGAACAATGTAATAGCGAGGGGCCCTGTCGGACGACGGCGTATCCTCTATGAAACCGATCCTGGTGCCTACGGGAACCCCTTCGGATATCTCGAGTTCCCTGACGCGTTCCGCTAAGACCGCGGTGATTACCAGGAAGAATAGCAGGGCTAGTGGTCGCTGCACTGCCATCTCTCGGTTGTTTTTGTTATCGTGGAGGTACGGACATCCTAGAAAAAAAGAATAGGATATATTAAATATGAGCTTTTGTATTAATTACATTTGAGGAATTGCACTAAATTGGATTTTCGGATAGGGTACGGAGTTTTGAATGTGGAAGATTGCATTCGGTAACAATTTGGTTCCTGTTCTCTCTATTTTTACGTAACCTAATGTTGATTTTAAAGCGAAATCCAGTGGTAAAACAGAGAGATATGATTTAATACAACTATATAATCTTATCAAATAAGCTGTTAAAATCCTTACCACAATTAGTTAGTATACTTAAAGGTCGATAGTTATAAATATTATGTTGATCTCCTTTCTCGAAGACGGGTATAATTCCATTAAGTTTCCGATAAAATCGAAAGGTAGACGTACTAAATGCTAAGTTTAAAATAGCAGAGCACTTGAGTACAATCACATTAATTGGCAAACCATCATAGTCACATCATTAGAAGCTATTGCAAAGTTAGAAAGCAATTATAACAACTTTTATAAACAATTAAAGTAGAGTATGTCATTTGCTAATATAAGAAATTAAGAATCAGCTATTGCTGTACTGCTTGCTACATTTTAGTTGCGATTTTTGCACTCTAAGCTATTGCAAATAGAGAAAGGAACCCGCCAAGAAAGTTTTAAAATGTGTACATTATTGTAAGAATTTCTATAAACAATTTAAGTTCAGTATTCTATTCGCTTATACAAGAGATTAAGTACAATGTATTGCTGTAGTATTTACCACATTCTATTCACGATTTTTGCACATCGAAGTATTGTAAAAGAAGGAAGGAACCCGCCAGAAGAGTTTTGTATAAAGTATAAATATATTTGCAACAATTTTTGTAAACAATGAAAATTGGGTGTGTCGTTTGCTACCGAAAGAGGTAAAATATGATTTATTTCTGTATTGTTCGCCACGTTTTCTCCGTGATTTGTACACACCAAAAGCACCCTGCCGTAGAATTTTCAAAATGTCAATATTTTTGTAAATATTGTGTGATGAACAATTGAATTTGAATAGGTCATTCGCCAACTCGATGAATGAAAAATCATTCATTTCTGCAATGTTTGCCACTTCTTATTCGCGAGGTTTGCATACTAGACTATTGCAAATGTCACACAGAGGCTATCAGTCTAGGGGTCTCCTGCTCCATCTTTCAAGCAGAAGTGATTGCCATCCAGACATATGCAGAGAACTCTCTGAACTACTCACATGATCTGGAAGCGGTGGAAATCGTATCGGACAGCCAAGCCGCTCTTAGGGCGCTACAAGCTGTCAAGTTTGACTCCGGAGTGGTGTTGGGGTGCCATAGAAGGCTGCAACAACTGGCGGAACATTGCAGCGCTACGCTGAGATGGGTGCCAAGCCACTCGGGGATCAAAGGGAACGAAATAGGTGATTTGCTAGCAAAAGATGCCAGTGGACGACCATTCTCAGGTCCTGAACCGACGTGTGGGAGTACCTATGGCAGTATTAAGACCTACGTTAGATTCGAGCTGGCCGCCAATCACCGGTCCTATTGGAACGGTGTAGACGGTTTAAGACACTGTAAATCTCTCGGGATTTATCCAGGTGAGGGAAGACTGTGTAAGGCAGTCCTAATGACCAGGACCAAACTGAGAGCACTCACAACGATCTTAATTGGACACTGCGCACTGAATAAACACATGCATCGCATGGGTCTAGTCTCTCCTTCATGTAGAAAGTGCGGGAGAGCAGAGGAAACTCCTGTGCACCTTCTTGTCGACTGGTTCACCTTGGGGATGCTCAGCTTGACGGACCCAAGTTAGGAAAATTACCACTCGAGCGGATTATGGACTTTGTTGCTGAAGTACAACACCATCGAGTGTGCTAAAATCACATGGGTGCACAATAGGTGAGGTACTGGCCGAGTTTGTTCTTTGGGGTTAAGCCCCGCCCATGAAAACAAAATTGTAAATGTCAAAAAGAACGTGCCAGAAAGGTTTTAAAATGTAAATAATTTTGTAATAATGTTTATAGATAATCGAGGTGGGATATGTCAGTCACTACCACAATGGATAACATCGTGCGACAGACCTGGCAGCTTCTATATATTAGTTTCTTTTCTGTAGATGTATCTTTCTAATTTATTGTTATTGCGTATGACTTCACTTCTTGTTCAATAGTAAACTTGATCATAGCTAGAAAACCTTATATGTTCCCTTTACTGGTATCAAACACCGCGAAAATATCAACTTCACTCATAAGATACAAGTTTATTAATATAATAGACTGATTTTTACCAGTTCTTTGTTCCTAAATTCAATTTGTACATAACGTAATCTGTAAATCAAGTTGAAGGTGATGCAATTCAATGTAAACTACAGAATAACTCTTCTTTAAATCGCATGCTAATTAAACGTTAAACTATCTATATTCAAAAGAAAGTAGCAATATAGATGAACGTATATCCTAGGAATATATTTAGGGATTATTTTAGTGCATATTGCGCATATTTTAGTGTATATTTTCCAGTCGTTACCGATAATACATACATCTAAAACAAATCGTGAATCTGGCACCAAATTTGAACCATATACTATTTCTTTCTATCCTTTGACAGTCAAAAAAAATTAAATCCGAGAAAATAATCAACAAACCGTGTGCAAACTAAAACACTTTACGTGTTTTTAGCCTCGATACAGAATATTACCTGCCAGACATCTTAGCAGTATACCTCGAAGAACGTTCGTAATATACTCCTTCCTTGTTTAATCCTGTTAATAAACACACAAAGTTTTCGCGAATCTACGTACCTCGCTTTAAAAAAAAGCAGTGTTGAGGAAATAAAGTAAAGGATTAAAAACTTGTCGTATTATGAAAGAAGAAACCGGATTTTAATTCGTCTAAACCGCTTAATATATTCCCTAATTTATGGTGCTAGGAGGTTGGCGATCTTTTCGCACGAAAAACTAAACAATAAAAAAAAGTATCGGCCGAATATAAAATAAAATAGAAAGGAGATTAAAGAGCGCAACGGGAGAATATTCAACAGGTAATATCGTCTTATTTAGGCAAACATTCACGTGAACAAGTGGAGTTCGAAGAGAGAAAAGGAAAAGAGAATCCCAGTTAATTCCCTGTGGTACGCGCCTTAACATCGCCGGGCAAGAAAGGCAAGGGCGACCTCCATAAACAGGTAATTTCATCCCTCGACGCAAGAACCCGCTAATAACCAGAACAAAAGCGCTACTATCCGACGTGAAAACATAATATCGCTCTACAACCCGGCGCAATGAGGTCTAAAAGGGGAGGTGCTCTCTTAGGTCGGGAAATATATTTGTAATGGTTCCTCAATTTAGCGGGTGCTTTTGATGGTCGACCGAAATCTTTAGCTCGGATCCGGTGGAATGGTACGGCTTCGAATTTAGAAAACGTAAAATATAGTAGGCAGGTCTTGTGTTAATTACTTATGTGAAGGTGGGGGAAGAACGTACTAATTGCGGTGGTGAATGTAATTTAGGTCCCAAAGAAGTAAGAAGAATATAGTGCCAATTAACTATAAATATACGGTAACCACCAAAAAATTAACCGTAGCAAGAAGAACAAAAGTACCAAAATTCCAGATTACCAATTTAGGAAAAAATTAAAAATTTATTTAGAATATCTAAATCTGTTTGGTAATATATTACTTTATGGCTTCCTTTTCAAGATAAGAAAAGAAAAGATATGAATCAATGGTAGATTCAGACTGAAACAAAACGAGTGAGCTTTGAATTTGACGTAGAAGCCATTTTCCTTAAGCAATATTACAAAATTTTATGCATAAAAAAACTCCAATATAAGTAATTTTGAAGACCTAAAATATTGAGAGACCCTACGAACCAAAAGAGTTCAAAATATTTGGCACATCGTTTACTAAAGTTTTACTCACAAAAAAGGTAAATGGGAAAACAATTTTAAAATGGCTTAAGTAAAGGACTATCTTATTCAGAATTGTACAAAAAAATTACGCAAGTTAGCGATGTCTTGTAAAAAATTTTATAGAGGTTGTGAAATAATTGTTGTAAAAGGTAAAATACACTCAAGATCGTTTGAGAACGTACCAACTTATAAACTTAGAAAATTAAATATACTAAAATAAATTGATAAAATAAATAATACTGTAAAAGAAGTTGGTGGAAGGTACAGATAAGGCAAGAATTGATAAAGGTGCTATAGTGACAATGCAATCTTGATAGAAGATAACGATGACAACCTACAGCGACTGCTATACCGGTTACAAGCAAAGACAAAACCCCTTAATACGCAGATATCTATGAAGAAGACAAAATCAAACCCATTAGATGTATATTGGCTTTACTTAGGAGTTGAGATAACAACCTCCAAAAACTTACAACAGGAAGTTAAAGCCCAAATTAATAAAGCGAATTTTAATAAATAGTTTATCAAACGCAAAATTCACTTATAACAATGGAAGAAGCCAAAATACAATCAATCACCTATCCCCAAACCACGACGTGATTTGGATAAACTTAGGCTTGTAAGCCTTGATTTTTTACACCTTTTAAAGTTCCTTTCAACTTTTGATGCTACACCAGAGGCTAGACTAAATTTCCGTCATTTTAGGATACTTACTCACGTTAATAGAATGCGGGAAAAGTCAACATTTAAAGCAATTACAAAAGCAGAACATTGAACATGAACGCATTCGGCGAAAGATATTTCTTACAAAAAATGTATTGCACCAAAAATATATCGAAACATTAAGTTCCCATCGTGTTTTTCAGTATTTGCAAATCTAGAAAGATATCTCTCAAGAACCTTATTGGTTGATATTGTAAAGTTCTCTCATTCAACTTCTCTAAATAGGCACAAACGGAACAGGACATTAACTTTATTTTACTATGGTAAAGGAATGCAGTAAGACATTGAAGACACCGAAAAGTCTAACACTAAATGCAAAGTCCAATTATAGCTACCGAAAAAACTGAATTAGCATTAACTGTTCACATCGAAGTAATATTTTGATTTGGATAAACTTGGGTTTGACTAAAATTTCCTCCTTTTTTTTCTTTTGACCGTTACACCAACGATTGCACTAAATCTGCGTTATTTTAGATTAATTACACATGCAAATTGAATATGGGAAAATGTTAATATTTAATGCAATTGCAAAAGAAAAGAACATTTACTGTTGTATGGAGCGGTTACAACATCGCAAAGAATATTTCTCACTGCATCAAAAACTCAGATGCATCATAACCGGAATTAGGAATAATTTCTAATTTCGAACAAGAAATTTATTCTAAGATTAGTCCCTGTTGCTTTTAATATTTGTAAATCTGAATAGATTTCGATCAAGAAGTTTACCAGTTAGAGTCCGTGTGATTTCTAAATGAGCACAGAAAATTGATATTATTTTGTTTCGTCACGGAGAAGAAATGTAGCAAAGAAAGACAAAACACCAAAAATGGCATTGATTGTTGGAGGTGTCAACATGTTAATTTGACCAAACTTGGGCTTGTAAAACATTTTTTTTCTTTTGGAACTTTTAAAATTTCTCTCCTTTCAACTTTTGGATGGTACACCAGAGATTAGACTAAATTTACGCCATTTTAGACTAATTACTCACATGAACTGAATGCGGGAAAATGACAACATTTAAAGCAATTTCAAAAAGAAAACATTGAACATGCACGGATCCTGCAAAGGATATTTCTTGCAAGAAATATATTTCATCAAAAATTTAGTAGCAGCACAAATAGGAACTTTATCCCAAAACTATCTAACAGGAAATATATCGAAACAATAGTTCCCATTATGTTTTGAGGTATTAGCAAACCTGAAAAGATTTCGTTCAAGGACCTTATTGGTTAAAATTAGAAAATCCTGTTTTTTTCAACTTCTCTAAATAGGCACAATCGTCATAGGACATTAATAACTTTATTTTACTATAGTAAAGGAATGCAGTCAATCTTGAAGACACCCAAAAGCCTAGCATTAAATGCAAAATCCAATTGTAGCAAGGGGAAGTTAGCATTATTTGTTCAGATCGTGAAGTGACAACATTTTGATTTGGACAAGCTTAGGCTTGGGTAAGGTTTGAATTTGCTCGCCTTTTGGCCGTGACACCAAAGATTGCACTAAATTCACGTTATTTTAGATTAATTACTCATACAAATTGAGTACGGAAAAAACATACTGCTTTCATGAAAGTAATTCATTAAATATGGATGAGTTACAATGCAGAAAATGATATTTCTCGCAAGAAGTATATTATTGCATCAGAAACTCAGAAACAGCAGAATTCTATTGATATAATTTCTAATTTCGAACAAGAAATTTATCGAAACAGCAGTCCCTATTGTTTTTAATATTTGCAAAAGTGGAAGAGGGTTCACTCAAAGAGGTTACTAATTGGAATTATAGTCCTTCTGATTTCTAAATGAGTACAGAAAATTGGCATTGGTATATTTTGCCACGAAGAAGGAACATAGAAAAAAAATTAAAACTCCAAAAATGTGCCATTAACTAGAATGGCATCTACTGTATCAACATGAATGAAGTAGCAACATGTTGATTTAGATAAATTTGGGCTTGTAAGCTTTGAATCTTCTCGCCTTTACAATTCATTTCTTTTTGCACTAAATTTGCGTTACTTTAGACAACTTAGTTTGGTAAATAGAAAACGGGAAGGCATCAACGCCTAAGCTAGTTGCAAAAAAAGACCTTTACAATATTCATGAAAGTAATTCATTAGATATGTACGAGTAGCAATCCTCCAAAGGATGCTTCTTGCAAGAAGTCGAAAACTCAGATATACCGTAGTAGAAACTCTTAACAGGAAATTTTAAGGGTGTCTTTGAATTTCGTCGTGTGTTTGGTAAGCTGCAGAAATTAATCGCCCAACATTGAAATAATTAATTGGATAAATTTGATCGGGGTCGAAATGGAAGAACAAACGTCGTCGAAGAACAGGCGACGGTTACCGGAGCTCTCTAGGGCACCGTCCGAGACCTCATCATCACCATCATCATCCTCGTCCGACGTACAAACGTCTTAACGTATACACGCGCGCCGCAAGACAAAAAAACAGGAATTTTAAGAGCCGCAGCTTCCAAATTCAGGCACAAAAGCCTCCGAGTGTGCTCGCTAGCGGACGTGGAAAACACATGGGCCGACCGCAAACATTCCAGCAATGTGACAGGTTTCATTTAAATATCTGTCATAGCTTCTCGACGGCGACGGCGTGGAATTATTAGCCTCTCTTCGTACAGGGAAACGAGACGGCGAATATGGGGGATAGAAGGGACGATAAGAGGAAAAAGAAATCGTACCTGATCAAAAATTACGATGCGTTCTGTACTATTACTCTGCGTAATCCATTAATCGAGGGAAACCTTATTTATCCTTCGAATCTCACTAAATCACTAAATATATAAGCACTTCCTTTAGGCAAAATTACAACAGAATCTCACACTAATGCACTAGATTTGTTAGAATTCACAGTCGATTATCTTCTTCTACTACTTCAAACTTCGTCGGAGGTAAGCGGTGGTTAAAAAGCTCGTTCGATCCTCTCCGAAAGAAGAAGATTCGAATTAGTGTTTCTCGCCCTAATAGGCACCAGAAACACCGTGATTTCGTGCCGTTTCCATTCGGTGAAAACGCGGTACGTTCGGCGAACTCAGCGCGACCCGAAAAGGACCAGACGCATCCTCTATCGTACCCCGTTCGACGTGCGACGGATATCCGCGGATTCGAATACGTTTATTGCACCGTATGCGTTAGCGTACATCACCTTTATAAATGTGGGAGATTAACCAAAAACGAGAGCGCGAAAGACCGTCTCCACCGGTCGTACACGGGTTCTTAAGATGGACTGAGAGCAAACGGCGACTGCAAATGCGCTCCCCGCATTCCAACCTGCCTCCTGCCGCGCCTCGGTAACCTGTCCTGAACGAAACCAACACACACACACACACACAGAAGCGAGCGCGAGCCCGCAGAAGAAATACACGGGCGCGCACACAAACACGTACACCGGAGCGAAGCGAGCAACACACGCACACAGGTCGAAGTCGGACTTAAGGTAGAGCGAGGTAAGTATAGGTAGGTGTACCGTCACGGGCGCAGATACATGTTGTGTGTTGTCTCGAGGAACGTCGGTCTGCTCGGTCGTCCGATCGGTCCGTGGAGTCGCTGTCGTAGTAGTAGTAGTATGTTTTGTACGAAGTAAAAAATTGCGCGTAGAATTTAAGACCTTAAAGTGGTTCATATAAGTTCGCACTATTTTCGGGAAATTTTGCGAATTTTGATCAGAACCTGCGCACTTATCATGTTACACACTTCACTGTAAAAGAGCGAAAGGTGATACAAATAAATAAAAACAATTTAACTACCAGTAATACGCACTGGAAATTAGAATAGAATTTAATTTCGAGATTGCAAAGATGAAATGTAATGTTACGTTTTAACAGGTAAATTTAGGATTCAAAATAATGTAAAATTACATAATTATTTTACATTTCAAATCTCAATAAGTGGGAGAAACCATACAAAACATCAAGAAAACCCGAGGAATTGTCTGCATGAGGAAGAAGCAATACGATGGCGACCTGAAATGGTTATAAACTTTGTTTTCACTATTAACTTCTTGTAGAAGTTCTAAATTTCTTGGGAATATGATTGCGACCTGAAATGCTTCCGGAATTGACAAGAAAAACACGGTTTCTTACTTTCATTTTTCGATGTAACCTCCGCGAAAATCAATATACTTTTTCAAACGGTGCTCCAGTTTCTTCAAGCCTAACTGAGGTCGTTTCTCCTTCAACACTTCATCGAATCCGGTCACTAAATAGCTGTAGTAATTCCCCGTGATCGTCCTTCTCTTCTGCGGATAGCCGATGACAATCACACCTTGGGAATCCCAAAAAATGGTCGTTTGTAGCGGTTTTTGGACGTCCACTGCGTCATTCATCGCTTGTGCTTGTGTGGCCACGTTTGAACTCGTTCACCCAGAAGCTGATGGCCGAAAATGTTGGAGCACATCCGCCTTGAACCTCTAGCAAAATATTTCGAATTTCCGTGGCCGTTTTCCCAGCCATCCAGAAGTGTTTTATCACTGCAAGAAATTCAATGTTTTCAATTTTTGCGAAAGCGCCTAATTTGCCACCCAAGACGCACTCTTAAACAACAGCTGATCGTCTGAAATGTTGAATGTTGCCATAAGAAACCAATGAATTCACTTCGACTATCATCTCTTGCCGATTCTAGAAACATATCAGGTTGCCCTCGTATGTTAGGAGTAAAATATGGCGTAGGAAAATTATCAGCTAGTCTCTTGCTTCTAATCCACCAAAATTGGCACAGGAGGACTAGACGGTATTCGTTTCTAAAGATTTAAAAACACGCGAAAAGTGTAATAACCATTGTTGGATCTTCCTCTAATATTCGAATATTATTAGATATGATTATTACAAAAGTATGTCGTCATTATGGATAATTTTACTACAATCTCTAATCATCAAAATCTTCAGTTACACACTTACGAGGGGAGGTCCAGAAGTTCGTGGAATGGAGAGGATGGAGTGGGAATAGGGGCGCTGGCTAGGTGTCATTCTAATTGTCGACTCATCATTAGTATATAAGTTAAGTTGCAGCCCTATAGCGTCAGTCGTTTACGGATAGTTGCGTGCTAAACAAGTCAATCCAATTCAGAAAACTGAAACTATGGACGAAATTGAACACCGTGGTGTGATAAAGTTCCTTACAAAGCAAGGAAAGAACGCTCAAACCATATTGAATGAAATGGAAACCGTTTATGGGGAATAGTACCCTAGTAAATCAATTATTTACAAGTGGCATGGTCTTTTTAAACATGGTCGGGAGTCGATTGAAGACGACCACCGCTCAGGACGACCAGTTGAGGCAACCACGTCAGACATCGTCGAAAAAGTGCAAAAATTTCTACTGCAAGATGCCCGTTTGAAGAAAAAACAATTATCTGCATTAGTTGGAGTATCAGATACCACCATTTTGCGTATCCTACATGACCTCCTGGGTATGACAAAAGTCAGTGCAAGATGGGTACCGAGAATGCTCACGCCGCTGCAGAAACAGCAGCGCGTCTGTGCGTCCAAACAATTTTTGGAGCTGTGTGGAGACAAACCTGCACAGATTTTGGAGCGGATTATTACCGAAGATGAAACATGGGTTCATCACTTTGAGCCTGAGTCCAAACACGAGTCAATGCAACGGCACAAAAAGAGGACACCACCGCCAAAGAAATTCAAAGTGTCAGAATCGGCTGGAAAGTTGATGGCCACTGTTTTTTTGGGATTGTGAGGGGATATTATTGATAGATTACAAAGAAAAAGGTAGGAGCATAACGGGAGAATACTACGCAGCGATATTAGAAAAATTAAAGGAGGCCATCAAGGAGAAACGTCGAGGAAAATTGACCAAGGGTGTGTTGCTCTTGCAAGACAATGCGCCGGTTCACAAGAGCAAAGTTGCAATGGCTGCTCTGCACAAGCATGGCTTTCAATCAATAGTCCATCCACCCTACAGTCCAGACCTGGCACCTAGTGATTTTTATTTGTTCCCCAATTTAAGAAAGACTTACGCGGAAGAAAGTTTTCCGACGACAATGAGGTAGTCAGTTGCATATGCATCTTGATGTATGTATTTTACGATATTCATTTCTAAAGATATGAAAACGTGAAAAGTGTAATGATTATTGCTAAATCCTCGTGAAAATGAAAATAATATTACACTTCAATATATTAAGATCGAGATCGTTGTCAATACACAACAAATAAAGAAGATCTAGCCGATTTTGTAAATGATGGCAGCCTATCCTAGTACTTACTTTTGAAAATAAATTTAAATCGTCAGCCAATAATGGTTCGCCGTAATCTAAAATTGAAATGACATCATTTATAAAAATTAGAAAGAGTAGTGGACCCAAGCTACTACCCTGCGGTACTCCAGATGTAGGAAAAAAATGACTTGAACGATGGCCTTTATAGCTAATAAATTGTATTTTATTAGAGAGATAGGATAGCGTTAAGTTTCATCAAAAGCCTGGTACGATTTAGGCGATGAAAAGCTAGTTAATGAAATTAGAAACGTTTGAGGACTAATATAGATTTAGTACAAAGTATTGTATCCTCCGGCATGCTTATTCCTGATTGTTAGATATATGGTCTCCAAACAATTCTTGTCTTTCGTACCACTTATGGTACAGAAGTCCTTATATACCTATCTTTCCATTCCAACTGGCAAATAAATTTCAAACAAATAGATTATTTCATTTGAGCGTAGCCTCAACGCCGATCGCACCGGACCTCGGGTTAGCGCGATATTTAATGCATATTATTCGCATTACCTTTGCCAATGCTCGCCCATTAAGAACAAGGCGCTGGATAAGCGGCTCACCTTACCTAACGTACCTACTTATATTCGCATCGAGACGGACCTCGTTCAGCTAGCCGTGTGATTCACGATCTATTGTTTGGCTCGTGTCAGGGAGCTTTAAATTTCGAGCGGCAATAATGCGGACGCGTATCAGTAGTTAGTTGCCAAACCGATCGGGTAAATAGCCAGGCTATAAGCATTTAATTTTTCGTAATATACTACTCCTACAATACACTAGGGTGACAGAATAAAATAGACACCATGTAAAGCGGTATAAATACGTAAACAGCTAAATTCTAAGGACAAATTAAGAACTTTCTCTTGTCATTAGGGTAGGGGTAGATGTATCGGAAGGAATTCATCATAGTTTATCGAGTATCGTTACAACTATGCCTCGCTTACAAGGTTCGAGTGATATTAGCGACTTCACCCGGGGTCGCATCGTTGGCCAGAATGAACGCGGCGCTTCGCAACGTGAAATAAGTAAATTTTTAAATATTCCGTTGTCCCCACAGTTAACCGTGTGATTACACAATTTAAACGCAAGGAAAAAACAACAGCGGAACCGAGACCAGGTCGTGCCGGACCTTCTGAAAGAAGTAAAAGGGTGCTTGTGCGCGAAGTGTTAAGAGAACCGCGAAAAAGTACAGCTGAGCTTGCGGCAACTTCACAGAAAAGTCAGCGCACCGTTCTGCGATACCTCCACAGTGTGGGGATGTATAAAAGGGTGGCAAAGAAAAAACCTCTCCTTCCGGCGTTTCAAAAACGGCGGCGATTGGCTTGGGCATTCGAAATGCGAACGAACCCCGAAGAGTTTTGGCGGTCTGTCATTTTTTCAGACGAAAGCAGATATGTACTGTCAATTCAGTGATAGTGGTCGTACGTGGGTATGGAGACGTTCGTCACAGCAACTGGACGACAAATTTTTGCATCAGACGGTGAAATACCCCGGTGTGAACATCATGGTGTGGGGGGCGATATGGTATGGTGGAAGATCGACGACGGAAATATAAATGCGACAAAATATATCCAAATATTAACAGAAGGACTACTACCGATATTCGACAACGCCATTTTATCTAAAGAAAACGCCACTTTTATAGAGGATGGAGCACCCTGCCACAAAGCAAGAACAACAACCACATGGAAAGAGGAACATGGGATTCGGATTTTACCATGGCAAGGCCAATCACCAGATATGAATCCGATAGAGAATATTTGGCACATAATCCAGACAAATATGGCGAAACGACCCCGAAAATCCAGCAATAAGGAAGAACTCGTGGCAGCTGTTACAGAAGAGTGGTTAAATATTCCAGAAGACACCATTAATCATTTAATAGATTCTATGCCACGACGACTCGCAGCACTTCACGCAAGTAAAGGTGAATCGACAAAATATAAGTCTAATTTAAAAATTTTAAAATATTTTGTATATATAACGAGAATAGAATCTTTTTTTAATTAGTAGGTGTCTATTTTATTCTGTCACCCTAGTGTATTTAAAATACACTTTATCGTGTCACGGTTTAAACAGACGATGTTTTATTAAAATTATTTGTAATACTAAAACGAATAACGTACTATTAACTATACAGGGTATCCATAAAATTAAATAAAACAGCACGCTGTTCCCCTGTTTTGAAGAACAGTGAGCGCTGTAGCCTGCCCATAAATTCTCTCGTGAATTTCCAGACCAATACTTACTTGTAGGAAACTAGCTAAACGATCAGATAGTGGGATCTTAGTGTTAGACTTAATGTTAAGAAATTTAAAAGAGAACCATAGCCTTTTTGGATTATTCGACTCAAAAGCATTCAGTATTCAAAAATTGTCGTTTCCCACATCTAACCTTATTGAGAGTAAAATTTCTTAGATCTTTGTAACTATTCCAATTCCGAGGCAATTTGCTAACCTTAAATTTAGATGGTGCATTATCTCTTAGCTTCAACTTTATGTCCTCGGTCAACGAAGAGCCTCTATGACTTTGACCTCAATTAATTGCACATGTAAATCATAAACAGCCAACAGAAACCTATTAAACATGTCCACTTTGGGAGCAATATCATTCTAGATAATTAAAGTAAGCCATGGTATGTTACTCAAATTTCTGAAGTTTTCTGTACTTTTTATTTTATTTCAAAGACATCCTGTATATTTTCAATATAAATTTTTCTTATGTTATCTGGGACACTTCTCTCAGCATACGTTGCTATATACTAAATATTGTCAATTAGCAAACTAACAAAGAAGAAACTGCATTCTCGTTATTCCAACAATTCCTAGATAAATCAAGACAGAAACCTCCACGTCCATAAAAATTGGAGGTTTCTCGCTTGATCTAGCATTAAAGTAATCATCTCTACGCCGACTAGGACGCTCGTTCCGCATATTCCTCCCGTACCTCGGCTCGATCTTCCCCCACCATCGCGTTTATCGGTCTAAACCGTCACGGACCCGACCAACTCGCCTCATTCACCGGGCGAGATCCTCTTGCCACTTATATCTACACATGTAGGTACTTACATACTTATACGCGATAATAATAAATCCAGAGTTTATGTGGACGAAGCCTGTACAATAAATATATGGCGGACCGAAACGTAACATGACTTCTTTAGGACGATATTTATGTATATTAAGCTCAATCCGGCGTATGCTTGTATAAATACGAATATACGCACGTACACGTGCACGTATGGGCTTCCAAAGGACGTCGCTTATATTCCGGTAAGAGTGAGTATGCGACGTATGTGTATGTAAGCGTTTATAAGAGCTCACGCAGATATTAAAACCCTAACCGTCGCGATTTGTACGATAGTGGGCTTTATTAATGGGTTATCAATTCTTCTTGATCTAGCATTAAAATAATCATCTCTACGCCGACTAGGACGCTCGTTCCGCATATTTCGGACTTTCGAACGGAAAATATATAATTTTGACGTGTGAATTGTGGAAAAATTGCCTCCCTTAAGAATATTTTTGTATTTTTAATTATTACATTAGAATTTAACAATGGGTATTGCCTAGTAATAAATCCAACGTAATCAAATTACTGAAAAAATATCGGAGGGACTCGAACCCACAATCTTTACGTTTCCGGCGTACTGTGTTACAATTACACCACAAGACCACTGTCTGGTAGCGCAGCACGCCAGAAACGTAAAGATTGTGAGTTCGAGTCCCTCCGAGGCTGATATTTTTTCAGTAATTTAATTACGATAGACAATTACAAGGGAATTGTAATTTTATCAATGGGTATTGCGATTTTAAACCTGAAAATCGAACTCGATTTAAATCAAATGTATTGTGATTATTTTTTTATATTAAAATGGCGCTCTACATAGTCTAGAATGTCATCCGTGAAATCTTGAGGGAAAACTATTATTATTAATAAAAATATTGGAAGGACTTTATGAGAATATACGAGGATATATGAAAAATACCCGTGTGTTGAGACAGATGGCGCTTTGTATCAAAATCTGCATTACCGACTCTGAGCATTATTCTTTCGTTGACACCTGTCAAAATTTTGGAAAGATTCAGTGAGTAGTCTTGTTTTGAAAACTGCTGGAAGTGAAAAATTTATGTATTTGCGGAATCATGCAAATTAATTGATTATTTAGAGAAACAGTACTATGCTGGTCTATTGGATCAATTCGATGCTAGACTAAGGAGTAAAAACTAGCGATGAAAAACATTCTCATTGTCATGATATCACCCTAATTCTCCCTTCTACAATTGCGACAGCAAAACTAGTCCACTTACGATATAAATTAATGTCATATCCACAAAAGTCGCCATATTTGATCCCGTGTGACTTGGTTTTTTTTTGCAAACTTAAAAAAACATGGCTTTGGTGAAATGCGGATCACATCAATTGAAGAGGTCATTGCTGAAATCGATACCTATTTTGCACAGTTCGACAAATCCTATTATGTGAATGGCTTAATTATCTGCAAACATTACTACATCAGGTTATTAAGAGTGACTCTACCGTAGGCAACGCAGACGTCTGGAAAATAAGGAGATATGGTTTCGAATGCTACCGGAAATCATCAAAACTGTTTCATTAAATTTTAACTTTAGAAATTACAAGGAAAATTATTATGTATCATATGTACCATATGGTTTTTGCAATGATTTATATAAAATAAATTATTTTATATATTATTTTGCAGTTGGTTAAACCTCTATTGTAAAATCCACTGCAAAAAAAAAGGAATTTTATTATTTATCAAGTAAACTTTCCGGTTTTATTAGTTTACTATTAATCGAACCAAATACACCAGACGTCACGATGTTCACTGATATAAAATAAATGGACCACCTTTTTAAGTAGAAGTGGATCAAAATCTTTAGTAGGGATAGTGTTACACTTGTGTAAGAAAATTAGATAATACAGAACTACTTGTGCTGAATAGCTTAAGACAGTTGTACTAAATAAATATGATTATACACATTTGTGATAAACTTCCACCAAGCCTTACACGACATGGGAAACATACACAGTAAAAATTTGAGATAATTTACTTATCGAGATGAAACAACCATAAACCATAAACATTTCCATGCAAGTGTAATTTTTCATAAGTTAGCAACATAGTTGCGAACACATTTTAAGAAGGCCATGAATAATTGTTGGAAAAGGAAACATGATGAGGTGGACAAACTTATAGGAGGATCAATCTAGGCAAGCATGGAAAGCTTTGAGAATACTAAAGAAAAATACAAGCGAAGTGAAGTCTATAAATCCAATATAAATGGATAGCTGGAAGACGTACTATTAACCTTTATTAATTCAAGACAGAAATAATTTTAGAGAAGTAAATTACACAAATGAATTTATAAAGTTGAATTTATGAAGTTATAGAAGAGATGAAAACTACGAAAGATAACAAAGCGGAGGGTCCAGGAGGTATACCCATACACATACAGAATAAAATAGTAAAAGGAAAAATTATAATTAGCCAACTACACCCTGTGATGTGGAATGACAATATTTCGAAGAAAACAAAAGCTCGGTTGTTCCACTCTTTTGTTGGAAGTTACTTATGGAAGTATGGGCGCTGAATAAGAAGATGGAAAACAAAACAATGTCAACGGAGATGATGTACTGGGGAGGCTACTGTAAGAGGACATTATTAGATCATAAAGGAAATGAAAGAATAAAAGAAAAGGTTGGCACATCATTAATACATGAAATAAAACTGAAACAACATTGTGGTGCGCCCAAATCAGGAGAGTTGACCAATACGGACTACCACAAAGGGTTTGGAAATGGAAACCTACTGATAGAAGGAAAAAGGAAGGCCAAGAAGGAGTTGGGGAAAAAAGGACTGCCGAAGAGAGAACTGGGCGAAGATGGTTTTAGAGATAGAAACTCTTGGAGATTCTGTAGATGGCAAAATTAGCCGCCATAATAAAAACAAATACATTACACGAACGATACTCAAAACGTCTTCCCAGAACCAGCTCGTTACCAAACCACACCACTTCACCGTATAGCCATGAAGCCTACCTGTATTTCTGTGCTGTAGACGTACGCATATGTTTGTGTGTGAACGTATCTCTGTATGTGCAGATAATATAGTGTTACGCTGCCGTAAAATTTACGTACGGCTTGCCGGTATTTTATGCGATCCACTGCCGTAGTTGTTATGTTGTTGCCGTTACGCTAAACAAGACTGCTTCGTCGAATGTGCCTTCGTCATCGTCATCGGCTATCCTCATCCAATAGCGGTGACCATGTGATATCCGAGTCGGGTCTTTTGGTAGAGCCCTCTGTCGCGCCGAAAAAAAAAAAGTCGCAATCGAAATCCGATTTAATAAGAAACACGTTAATTGTAACAGGCACATTAATAAGGTACTTTGTCGAGTCGGGGATTCGTGTCCAGTATATACATACATCTGGTATAAGTCTTCCATAAATATATTGGTGTACTTGCTTTAATTACACGTTGTTCTTTTAGCATACGCTGTAATAATTATTGCAAAAATAGTAATACTGTGTTTACTAATAGTAAATTAGCCATATTTTAGTATGATGTACATTGTAGCATCTACAATCGATCGATAAAATAAGAGTTGGGACATTTTTTCCGCGTGCCAGGATCCTAACAAGGCGAATTTACGTACAAACGAAAGTCCTTGCAGTTCTACAGTTAATTTCTGTTAATAGTATTCTTCCGATTTGATCGTATATACTATCTT
Organism: Trypoxylus dichotomus; assembly: GCA_023509865.1. NCBI lineage: Eukaryota > Metazoa > Arthropoda > Insecta > Coleoptera > Scarabaeidae > Trypoxylus > Trypoxylus dichotomus. The sequence continues at coordinate 2,172,934 of CM042077.1, forward strand.
ACCTATTTTGCAATTATTAAGAACTTAAACAATTTAAAGGGAAATTTGCAAAAGAAAACTGAAACAACAATTGAATGTATTAGAATGAAATTGCTTTTTGGCGAAAACGGATTTTATGCATATATCGATAACTGGATGTATCCGTTTATTAATTTGACGGTGAGATGGCACTACTGCATACTTTGGGAGTGTGAAACTAGAACTGCATACATCCGGAAGTTATCTACTTCTGGTTCCAACTTTGTGAAGTTACGGAATAGAAGTTAATTCTTCTGAGTTAAAGAAATATTTTGGAATGTTGATTTCGATGAAGACTTCTTAGATATGTAAATGTGTAACGAAAAATACTAGCGATACAAGAAAACTTACTTGGTGGTACAAGGCTATAGACGTCGAATCTTTCGAAGAAACTAAATATGAGTTTCTTAAATTAATTTCAAGTTTAGCTAGTCAGGGATTGCCTTAGGTTTTCACTTAATTCAAAACAAATAAGTCCAAATTTTAATTCAAAGAACCCAGTTAAAAATTTTAAGAAGCCTGAAATTTTCCACCACGGAATATATAATAATAATATCTTTAATATTAGTATCTTTAAGAAGCATACATACTATTGAGCACTGTAAGTGATTGTATATTGAATTCATTTGTTCTGTGTTATTGTATCGCTTATTAGCTAAATAAACTATCTATCCACCTATCTATATGTATATAAATAATTCGAAATTTTGAGATTTATAACCTATAATTCATTTGGGAGTTAGTAGTTAATTTTCGGTAGAAGTAATTGAAACCCTAGAAATTCTGTGTTTGTTTCTTAAGCTCTCCACATTCTAGATTTCTAGACACATTAACGAAAGTAGGCATTCAAAGCACCAACATCGAAGGTGTTTGAATATATAATCAATAATACCCCTTTGCCCATTGGGTGTCGGGTTAGATTGAATTTGCTTCGTATTTCTTACCTCTTCTTCACCTTAAGTTTTTCGTTTCTTATCTTAAATGTTGCCTATTTCTTTATTCCAGCTTCCTTTTGGCCTCACTCTTGTTCTTTTTTTCTGTATATTTGCTTTTCAGACCTGCTCAACTGGAATTGTATTGTCCATCCTTTGTAGATGCCCCCCACCACGTTAATTGTCTTTGTTCCACATGACATTCTATTGATTCTGTTCATAGCTCGCTTGTGATTTGTTAATTTTTTATCCTGGCCACTCCAGGACTTGGATTATACTTTTTTTCTTGACGATTGAGTACCCAGAATTCATATCCAAACGTGAGGATTGGTCTGTATATTGTTCTGTAGACCGTCATTTTTATTTGTTTTGTTATTTCTTTTCTGTTTATAAATCCTGAGTTCATAGCATGATACACGTTGTTGGTTTTCTGTATTCTGTTATTAAGTTCTTAATTTAATTAAGTATCTGTATTCCTTTTTTCTATTTTGATATAATCATTACCTTTGTTTTGTTTGTATTAATTTTCATTCCAAAGTTCGAAAATAGTCAATCTCACCATTCTATTCCATAAATTGAGTTTGTTGTGTGCATAAAGATGCATAAACTTAAAATATTGGAACGAAGTAAGCTCTGCATTGGCTAATAAATAACTGTAAGCCCAGTTTACAAAGCCTACTCATATAATCATCGACGTCTCGAAGGAAAACAGCCCACTTCTTTTCTTTTCCTTCTTTTTTCTCCTTCTTCTTCTGACGACGTTTTTAATTAAATTAAAATTGAAATTGTAGAGATTCGGATTTGTGCCGCCGAGGTAAAAAAAAATCCCTTCTCCGGCATGTCTATGAAACTCGTCTCGCAAAGTCTCAAGGCGCACGCTGTCGATACGGTGATTATGAAAATTAAATTCATTTAGTTTTTCTGACAGCGGCGCTGATGTCGACGTCTGAGCTTCGCTGATGAGCGAGCATGCTCATATCTAACAGGTAGTTAGGACAAGAGACGATTTTAATTTAGCATATCCTCGGCTTTATTTCAGTTGTAATTACTAACGATAACCTGTACGCAATACGCACAGACGTTACGACCGTATAGTTACCACTTTCAGACAGGGGCGAAAAAAAAACGTATTGCTTTCGGAATTATATGGCTTTATTGCCGTTTGGAAAATTGCTAATTTTCAATATGAACCGAGTTAGAGAAGATTGTATGGATTTTCTTTCCATTAACTAGCGCGTTGTTACCTATGAAAGTCGAAAATTACTTATCGCAGATCATATGGCGCGAGAGAAAAATACCGTAATCATATTTTACGACGCGAATGGCAATAACGAGAAAATAATCATCGTAAAATCGTAGTAAATAGAGCTGCTGATTTCATCGACGCACCAGAGGCTGGATCTTCCCTTCTTCGTAGTAATTCAAATAAATTAATAATGCTACGAGGGCGACCTCAAATGTTTTCGAAATCGGCAAGAGATGGCGCACGAAGATTGAAGTGAATTCATTGGTGGGCAAGGGCAATCTTCTTTTATGGCAACTGTTAAAATTTCAGACGTCTACTGTCAATAGTTGTTGTTTTATGTAGCAAGTCAGGCCGTTTCGCGAAAATGGATAAAATCGAATTTCGTGCAGTGATAAAACACTTCTGGATGGCTGGGAAAACAGCTACAAAAATTCTAAATATTTTGCTAGAGGTTCATGGTGGATGTACTCCATCATTCCTCAGATAACCTCCTTATGCAAGACACCATCTATTTTTATCAAATCGCTTTGAGCTGTACTACCAACAACAACCCCAAACCATCACACTACTTCTACCAATGTTCACAGTAGGAACTAACACATGGGCTGAAAAGTCCCGGATCTAACACATATATGGCGCTAGTTTTATTCCAGTCACCTTTCTCTCAGTTAGTACTAACCTTCAAAAGACAGCTGTTAAAATTTCATGATATTCTATTCATTAGTTTGTGAGTTATTGTGCTAAGAGTCACGCTACTTTTGTTATTTTCAAAACAATGGATCAGAAACAATTTCGTGTTTTAATTTTACACTGCTTCTTGATGGGAAAAATACCGTTCAAGCGAAGCAATGGCTTGAAAAGTGTTATGGGGACTCCGCTCCATCAGAAACAACAATAAAACGTTGGTTTGCTGACTTCAAACGTGGTCGTAGAGACACCGATGATGCAGAACGCAGTGGACGTCCAAATGAGGCGGTAACACCAGAGAACATCAAAAAAATCCACAAAATCGTTTTGAATGATCGAAAAGTAAAGTTGCGTGAGTTAGCTGACATCGTAAAGATATCAAAAGAACGTATTGGCTTTATATTGCATGAGCATTTGACTATGAGAAAGTTCTGTTCAAAGTGGGTGCCGCGTTTGCTCACTGTTGACCAAAAACAAGAACGTGTTGATGATTCTGAGCAGTGTTTGGCCATGTTTAAACGTAATAAACCGGAATTTTTGCGTCGATATGTGACAATGGATGAAACATAGATCCATCACTTCACTCCGGAATCAAAACGATCGCCATCTGAGTGGACAGCAACTAGTGAACCTCGTCCAAAGCGCCCGAAAGCACAACAATCGGCTGGAAAGGTTATGGCCTCGGTATTTTGGGATGTGCGTGGTGTAATATTCATCGACTATCTTGAGAAAGGAAATACCATCAACAGTGAATATTATATAGCGTTATTGGAGCGTTTGAAGTCCGAAATTGCAAAGAAACGACCGTATATGGTAAAGAAAAAAAATTTGTTTCATCAAGACAACGCACCGTGTCATAAGTCAATCAAAACAATGGCAAAACTACATGAGTTGAACTTCGAATTGCTCCCACATCCACCGTATTCGCCAGATTTGGTTCCCAGCGACTACTGGCTGTTCGCAGACCTCAAAAAAATGCTCGCCGGTAAGAAATTTCGCACGAATGAAGAAGTTATCGCTGAAACTGAGGCCTATTTTGAGGCAAAAGATAAATCGTTCTACAAAAGTGGTATTGAAATGTTAGAGCGGCGCTGGAATGATTGCGTTGCTCTTGATGGAGATTACGTTGATGAATAAAGCTAATTTTGAACCAAAAACCGTGTTTTCTTTGTTAGGCCCGGAACTTTTCAGCCCATGTGTTACACATTGGTCATTGACTCTTCAGTTTGCCGTCTTATAAATGATTGACGTTATGAACCAAAGTCATATTCCTATGGTGAGGCGAAAATATATTGTATTTGAAAAAGGAGCGTTTTGCATCTAATTTAGTTTCTTCACGTTGGAATTTTTTACATGAAAGATGTATAAAATTTTAAATAACAAACATTATTGGAACATGTCTTAACATCTTCGGTACATTCGTAAATTTTTATAATATAAAAGCAAACTTTTGTGATATTCATATTATTAACTTTATATTTTTTATTTAGAAGTAGTAAATACACCAAGAATTTCGAAACACAAATTATTACGTCCCAACATGTCTTCAAAAACTTTTGCCAGTGCATTTGGTATGACGTGAGCAATTGTTTTGCGAATGTTCATTTTCAACTGTTCAATTGTAAGTGGGTTGTTACTGTACACTTTACCCTTTCAGTTACCCCACATATAAGGTAGATAGAATACTTCTTTGAGGTAAATGTTGAATGTTAGCATCGGCAGCCTTGGTTAATGTACTCGTATTTGTTTATGGTTGGTGCCCTTGATATTTATAAATATTTTATATATAATACTATTGTTGGGGTGTATTTGCATGTGTAATCTTTAGAAGAAGAATAAATATACAACATTGTGCAGTTGAATTACTGCACTACCATGTTTACTAAGATAATTACTTCGAAATTTAAATGAAATCAATTTACACATAACAATTATAGAATATATCTATTATAAAAACTCAATTATATAATTTTTTTTATTAAAACAAATTTAAAATTGGCGCCTTCAGCAAATATTACAACCTAATTCATTCTTTAAAATAAAATTACTTTTCTTCTCAACACCGCCAGATGTCAGCCTAATAATTTGAAGCTTGATGTAGAATCCTTTTTATAATATTTAAAATTAAAGATCTTTTTTTTCTTTAAAATGTTAAAAGAGAATTTTTAATACCTTCTACAATTCTGCGAGTAATATAATATATTATTACGTTATAAATAGCCAACTAAGGCTATTACAATTTTCGTATAACACCTATATTTACACAACGAAATTAAGATTAAATAAATATAGTAAAAAATATAATTACATCCAGTTTAATAACATCCCCCTGGGGTAACTTTTCCTTATTGGACCAATTCATAGAAAATCCTCTTCATAGCTGCTTTTAAATCGGTTTTGTTCTCTTTCCATATTTTCTCTCTATTATGGAAGAATTCATATCCTTTTACATTAAATAAATAACACTCAATAGCGAAAAAATATTTAAATATTCAATTTTTGTTGACATTATCTGTCACCATCTTATTTTAAACTAATCGAGTTGAGTTACCAACTTAATATCATTCATATCCCTACAGATATATATTTAGATAGAATTTTTATGTTTATTTTTATTCCCCTTATAGATTTCCACATTATAAAATATCGCATATGTATTATATTGTAGGATTCTAAAGATACACCTATATCCTACTACAGAACTTTCTGATTTCCACCACTCTTCCCCGTGTAAAGTTAAGTTTTGATACCAACCTAAACAGATGTCAAACTTAGATTGGCAGAAAATTTAAAATAAATTCATTTATTTATTTTAAAATAAGTAATATCTGATGTAACTTTGTTAATTTAGCATAAATAAACTTATTCTTCGATAAATACTTAATATGTTTTATTACTACCACCATACTACTATGCTCTAAAGAAACTAAACGATCTGAATTTAATACAATTTAAAAAAAAAGCGTTAAAGCAAATTTTAATCGCGAACCTTATCAAGATTAAATCAACACCAATTAATTTTTCAGCTCGATTCTCATTAAGGCAATATCATGCTTGTAATCCTCAATGTCCACGAACGCTAATATTACGGACACTCCACAGCCTTTGCCGCCTCTTGCGCCCTCGAAAATTACAGCAAAAAATGACGCAATTTTTGTGTAGCTCGAATACCGATTATTACGGGTAATAATAAAAAATTCAGCTACAATGTTCTATAATGCTCGAGAGGAAGATGATTGCGAGATCGTACATTTTTGAAATCGAAATTAACTCTTTGAAGGGCACGTACGATGTCCACCGTATACGAACGTTGGTAATTATTAAGATTATTCAGCAATTATAAAAACTACGCATCAATTACTTCGTGTAATCTCATCTACCCGTATTAATATGATTATTAAGTTGTTTAAATAATAATAAAGGAACGTAAAATTTAAATTACTTCGGGGAACCTGTTTGAAAGAAGAAATTCCTGTTGGATTACATTCGGGTAGATCGAGCTTTTTGTACTGGTGGCGCCATCTATGCGTATTGTACTTATTTCATTCAAGCTATAGAATAATAGTCGCTCTATTTTAAACGTTTTATTTAGAAAATCTTACAACAAAGATCATCAATGCAATTGTCTTACATTACAAATATAAATACCTTATGTATATACATAAAAAATAATAATAAAAGTATATCAACTAAATGCCCATTCTTACAAATTTAAAGGTATATTAGGCCATAATTGCGATTTATGCCTCTCTAACTGCAAATTATAATTCACCTTCATTGCGGTTTCCATAGCGTTTATCTTCGATTCCATCTCTCCGTAAAGCAGCTTCTTATCCACCTGCGCTAATCCTTCGTTATTATCAGGAGATTCACCTGAATTGTCAGTCGCTTCATACTCTGAACTGCTAACATTCTCTTCATTTGCTTGAACGTACTCGTTTCCTTCCTTTACGACGTCGATGTAATCCTGAATCTCTTGCGTACACATCTTTTTAATATGCGAGTGCAACATCCGATTTTCATATTCTAAACTTATGGCGCGCGATTTCCAATACGCTAATTGATGATGATATTGCCATTCGGCGACCTCTTGTGGTGGTTTTAGGGAATGTTCTTGTGTCAGATTCGTAACGTTATTCATGTCGGTAACGTTGAAAACTGTTGATAGAACGCTTTCCAAGGATTGAGTTCTTCTTTCCGCGGATTTTCGTATCTTTTCAATGTATTTTAACTTACGTCTCTTCCTCCTTAATGCTCTGTTTCTGTTCCGTCTGCTTGTCGCATTGTTAATCTGTACTTTACACTTGCTAACTCGCGTACTAACTTTCAATAATTTATAGTTGGTTCCTTTATCCGCCATGTTACTTTCAATAGCCATGAAGTTAGGCAACAAAATATCAAAAAGTAACTAAAAAGAAAAAACCTTCAAAATAAAATACAAATAGTTCCGATAGAAAAAGTTTATTAAAAAATAATATATATTCAACGACATGAAGCCATAATCGCTCCAACACTCTCGAAATCAATTTTCTCATTAATATTTTTAGTTTTGATGTTCTCATCTTGATTTGCAATGAAAATCAAGTTACCATCTTCCTTCCAACCATACTTCTTGACCCAATGCTTCAATGTTTTATCATCAACATCCCCCAGCAATTGAGCCAAATGCGCTCGATCAATAGTTTGATACGTTATTCCTACAACATGACAAACAAATTTTCTTATTGAATCCAGGAAACCCATAATTTTCTGAGTTAATTCAGGCATAGAATGCACTCGTGTCCAAAACACCTCAAAGTCGCATCGTTCTAACACATCAGCTAAGTAAATGATCTGGTTAATAGGGTCTTCTTGTAACTAAAAGATATGATTATTAATAATTGGATGCATCCAGAGAACATTTGGAATGTACTTTCTGTTCGGTCAACAAACACTTGCATAATATAAAGTCAGTGTGAGGGAAATTTGTTAACGCTTTCAGTAAAATTTGGCTCGTAATCTCAATATTGAACTTAGGTGGGTTAAACTGGTACAATTTCAATACTGCTAGATTTGCTTCTAAATCGTAAGCGTTTTCTCTTGATTGGATCTCTACGTAACGCTCTAACGTTGGTAAATTCTCTGGGTTATACCTATAAAGATGCAGTTGCAAAGAAATTATTGCATGTTTTATGTAAAGTGAATGTCTTTACCTTTCTATTCCGGTTAACATACCATCAACGATCTGTTTCATTGATTCAGCCATTATTTAAACTGTAGGGAGATTAATTTTAATATCCTTTTCAATAGAAATTGAAATTTTAATGATCGTAACCTAAGAACTATATGTCAACCAGATGTAAGGCACGTTTGCACAGATAGAACTTCAATATTGGCACTACTGGAATATGCTAATTTTGTTTTAAATTTCAGGCGGGAAAAGTAGAATACATTCTTGTTATGAGAGAATAGACAAGTTAGTGTAGAGAAAAGTTAATAATATCTACAATTCTTTATAAAGTAAAACCTTTAACTTAGGGGATCCTAGATTCATATTAGAAGCAAAGGTCTTTTTCAAACAAATAAGAAATTAATTCAATATCATCCATAAATTATAGTAATATTCTTATGGAGCTTTGAAAAATGCAACTGTTATTAATTTAATTATAGTTTATATATTTTTTTCTAAACAGGCTTCTAGAAATTTCGAACATTCAGAATAGTCGGTTATGTGTAGCAATCATGCGCGGTTTGGGTGTTGACCGTAGCTACATATACAAGAATCATTGAAATATAACACACGAAGAGGTATTTTAAATAAGAGTAGTGAATCCGGTTGATATGGTTCTACTCTGTTTTCCTAGGTAGAGCTACTAGTATGTATAATAGGTATATATTAACTTAAAACGTTTGTCAAGGTGCATTCAGATACCTAGATAGTACTATATCTTGAGCTACAAATGCTATTTTTTTCATATATTGCTAGTCAAAATATATGCAATGGAAAGAACACAAAGGATGTTCTATATTATCTACTCACTTTATATTGTAGTAAATAATTTTAAATTAACCGCATTAATTTCTTGGTGAGATACCTGCCTTACCGACCGTGTCGGATTGGCAATCCTGGTTCAGTAGTTGTAACTAAGTTATAAGTTAGGTTGGCAAGAGAAGGGAGCAGGAGAGTAATAAACTAGCTAAAACCAAGCAAGTATATAAAATAAAATCAGCCCGATCCTACAATATTGTGATTCTTTTGCTTTGTTTTTAATAAAATTAAACAAGTTTCGTTTTGTTTGTAGATTATGTATGACCTTATCAGTATACTATCATAAGTAATTGATATCATTTTATGTACATAGGAAGCGTTACGTCTTAAGAATAAATTTGCTCAAAAATGCATACTTCAAGCCTGATACGATAAAGATATGGAAGACCTCCCGTTTGAATCACTATAGAATGCTATGGCGTAAATGCGTTTTTTTTGTTTGTTCTCTTAAAAATACTAAATTTCTTGCACTTACAGCACTCATTCGTATTTGCGGCATTTGTTTTTACGTGCAAAATGCTGTGTTTTTCGAAAAAAGGTCACATTAAATTATATGAGCTACTTTTACATACTTCATCCTTAGTTCTGTGCTGTTTTCGTAGAGGGCGCGCAGTAAAACGGCACAAACTTTTTATATTAAGATACCAATTCCTAATCTCTTATTTCTGGTATGTTGACCGGCTAATTAATTTCTCAGTTGAACTAGAAAATATTTGTCGGAAAATTAAATCCATTTGCATCTCCCAAGTAATATATAAATAAACCAAAGATGAACTCCTTACCGGGGAGTATTGCCTTTGATGAGTATGGTAGACCCTTTATAATTATTCGGGATCAAGAAAAGCAAAGGAGATTAACCGGAATAGATGCCTTAAAGGTGAGGTTAGGTTTCGTATTATGTACGACCATAGAGAATAAAATGTTTCTGCATAAATAAAATGCTATAGCTATTAAACTTCTTATGTTTTAGTCACATATATTAGCTGCGAAACAAATTGCAAATACAATTCGTACATCGTTAGGCCCAAAGGGTTTAGACAAGATGCTGGTGTCACCTGATGGTAGATCTTTCTTAATTATCAGTGACGGCTGAACGATTTACTCCTTATTATTTCATTTTAGGTGAAGTCACAGTTACAAATGATGGAGCTACAATATTAAAAATGATGGAAATTGAACATGAAGTAGGAAAATTGCTCGTACAACTGTCACAGTCACAAGACGATGAAATAGGTATATGGCTATTATTTTCTTGCTACAATATTGGAATACAAACATTTATTTTACGTTTAGGCGATGGGACAACTGGTGTTGTGGTTTTGGCTGGAGCATTATTAGAACAAGCCGGTGCTTTGTTGGATCGTGGAATCCACCCAATCCGAATAGCTGATGGATTTGAACTGGCTGCGGAGAAAGCTGTCAATCACTTGGATAAGATTGCCGAATTATTCCCGGTTTCCGGAGATAACCTAGAGCCGTTGATAAAAGTAGCGATGACTACTTTAGGATCAAAGATCATTAACAAATGCCATCGACAAATGGCTGAAATTGCTGTTAAGGCTGTGCTGTCGGTAGCAAATCTTGAAACTCGCGATGTAAACTTCGAATTAATTAAAGTTGAAGGAAAAATCGGTGGCCGTCTTGAAGATACCATTCTTGTTAAAGGAGTCGTAATTGACAAGACCATGTCTCACCCGCAGATGCCGAAAGAGTTGAGAGATGTAAAGATAGCAATTTTGACTTGCCCATTCGAACCACCAAAGCCAAAAACTAAGCATAAGTTAGATGTTACCAGCACAGAAGATTATAAAGAGCTTAGGAAATATGAACAAGAAAAGTTCACTGAAATGGTAAGGTATTCGTATGTTTTACTTTCCGTTTTTATTATATTTGTGCATTTGTAGGTTTCTCAAGTTAAACAAGCAGGAACTACGCTTGCGATTTGCCAATGGGGTTTTGATGATGAGGCAAATCATCTGCTATTGCAACAGGATTTGCCTGCTGTACGTTGGGTAAGTACTATTTTAGGTCTTTTAGGCGGCTATAATAATGTTAGTGAATTTTAAGGTTGGTGGTCCTGAAATCGAATTAATCGCTATAGCAACTGGTGGTAGAATTGTACCGCGTTTTGAGGAACTTAGTCCGGACAAATTGGGAAAAGCCGGTCTTGTTCGAGAACTTTCCTTTGGTACAACAAAAGACAAGATGTTGGTTATCGAAGAATGCTCAAATTCAAAGGCAGTAACAATTCTCGTTCGAGGTGGTAACACAATGTTAGTCGAGGAAGCAAAGAGAAGCTTACACGATGCCCTATGTGTTATTAGAAGCTTAATCCAGGTAATTAATGTCTTTCAATTAAAAATTATTATATAAAGCATTTCATTTTGATTTGCAGGAACCTAGAATTGTCTACGGAGGAGGTGCATCAGAGATAGCATGTAGTCTAGCTGTCGCAGCCCATGCCGATCAATTAGCTTCCCTAGAACAGTACGCTTTCAGAGGTTTCGCAGAAGCATTGGAGTCAATACCCTTATCCCTAGCTGAAAATAGTGGTTTATCGGCTATACATGCATTAGCTGAAGTTAAAGTAAGTTATTTGATACGATGTAGCTAACGGGAGTTTTATAATAATTGTTTTCAAAGGCAAAACAAGCTGGAACTGGTGATCCTGCGTTAGGTATTGATTGCATGCAGATTGGCAACTCTAATATGCGAGAGCAACATGTTATTGAATCTCTGAAGTCGAAGAGGCAGCAGATCAAGCTCGCTACGCAATTGGTGAAGATGATTCTTAAGATAGATGATGTTCGTTCGTCTAATGATTCCCACGGCTTATAAATTTTTTTAAAAGGCTAATTTTCTTCACTAAACGTAACAGCATTTAGTTTCTTCGTGTTCTTTTATTAATCGTATTTACTAGCTTCTATTTGTCACTTAATTATTTAATACAGATGAATAAATTAATACAAATAATATAATTGCGTTTTTTTTTTTAATAAGATTCGAAGAAAAAGGAGATACTCAAATTCTTTTCTTTAAAATAAATAGTTTACGATGAGCTATATTATTAAATTTAATAAAATTTAAACCTGATAATGCAAAATCTAATGGATGTACTTTTGAAGAAACTAAAAGATCCCAACTCGCCACCCTGGGGAACCCCCTAAGTTTAAGCAAAAGTTATGTGCAACAAAGGTGATATGAGAGAGAAGGCATTTAATTTTATCAAATAGCACTTTTATTTTACTCTTACATTTACTTAAGTACATATCTCTGACGTTCCATTTAAGTACAATTTTTACATTTCTTTAAGTGCAAAATAAGTATTTTCACCACACTTCGTTTGTTGTTGAATCTCATAGAATCAAAAAATTCTAGAAAAGGAATCAACGAATCACAGCGAAAAATCTTCTCCATTGATGACGGTAGTGTGAATTTAGTCGATTGTTATAATTTTCTGTTTCTTCGATGTGGATGACTTATTGTCTTCTTGAAGCTTTCGCTTTACAACTTCGTTTTCTTGTGGTGGAGGACCTAAGTACCTCCTTAAAGCAGGAGTCCGTACCATATAAATATTAAGGCCATCTTCCGGAGCATTCTCATAAGCTTTATTTAAATAGCATATCACATTATAAGCGGTGTAATTTTTCTCTTCCTTCAAAACACGATTACTTAGCAAATGTGCCACAATATCCTCAGCGTCCTCCTTCGAAATTTGAATCTTAAACAATTTAAACCATAAGTCTATTAATTTAATCAAGGTTAAGTCGTTCTCTTTCTTTTTTGCCTCGTCGATTGTTTGATAAATTTCACTACAAGCACGTTTTAGGCTGAAAAACTCCGGTCTTATCGATCTGAGGCAATTATCGCACATTGTTCCGCATTTGATGTTATTATCTTCTTCAAAAAAGAAACCAATCAAGGCATGTCGACACATTCGAAGGTCTAAAATATAGTTTAAAACATCCGAAGCACCTTGAATATCCTTCTTCGATTTTGCATAACCAATATGCTTCAAATAGTCCGATAATTTGTACAATACAATGCAAGTAGCTGGTTTCCCATCTCTTCCGGCCCTTCCAGCCTGCTGGTAGAGATCTTCGATTGTTTTTGGTACGGAGAAATGTATCACAAATCGTACATCAGGCTTATCTATCCCTAAACCAAAAGCAATTGTAGCAACTACAATTTGATAAGTATTTTTCATCCACTTGTTATATATTTTCACTTTCGCATCGTTTGCTAGTTGGGCGTGGTACAAACAAACACTTCTACCTGTCTCCCTTAATGCTTTAGCTATGTCTTCGCATTCCTTTATCGAAATGGCATAAATTATTCCAGAACAGTTTCTAAAATCTTTTTCAATGATTTCGTTTATCAATTCGATGCACGAATTAAACTTGCTAGGTTTCGAGGTCACTTTGTAAAATAAATTAGGTCTGTCGAAAGGGGCTTTTATCACAGTAGCTGCTGGAATCTCCAACATCTCACGGACATCATTTAAAACGAAAGTCGTAGCGGTCGCTGTTAAACCTATAATTGGTACACCTTCGAATAGATTCTTTAACAATCCTAAATATCTGTAATCCGGTCTGAAATCGTGGCCCCATTCCGAACAGCAGTGAACTTCATCGATAGCGATTCGGTTCAAATTTCCGGCTTTGTGACAAGATTGTAAAGCAGATACGAGTTTTTTGCTCTTAACTAACATTTCAGGTGAGATGTACAGCAATTTTATAACAGGTCCCTTCTGTTTATTCAAATATGCATAAACGGCTGCTTTGTTATCTGAAGATTCACCAGCCGACATTTTATAAGCTGTTATCCCTAAAGTTCTTAATTTGTTGATTTGATCATCCATCAACGATATTAGGGGTGATACGACTAAAGTCAATCCAGATTCTATCACAGCAGGTAATTGATAGCATAAAGATTTACCTCCACCTGTTGGCATTAATAGAATAATATCCTTTTTTGAGAGTGTTGCGTTAATAGCAGCGACTTGATGTTCTCTAAATTTTTCTAAGCGGAAAGTTTTCTCTAATACCTCTTGCATCTTCTTGCTCCACGGAAATTCGTCTATCCATACCTGCCAATCCTCCTGTTCGTCAGCTATTTTTCTATTGTAAAGGCTTTTTAAACCGTCTTTCTTCTGTTTTAAATTTTGTATTCGCTGTTCCAATTTATTTTTTTCTAAAGTATATGCTCTTATTTCTTCATCGACGGCTTCTATTTGTTTCAATACTTCTGCGCTCATTTTCTATTAGATCTTTTTAATACTGTTTTAATTGCAAAGGGGGTTAAGAATTACAAAATACCAAACATACGTGATATTGGACTATTATATCCTTCGATTGCATGTCTTATTTAATATAATACTATTTTATCTTTTGCTGTGGAGTTTGTTCCTATTTATTTTCATTATCAGCAAAATTTGAATCTTATTCTGAGGAGCATTAAAACGTCTAACTTCTGCGACATGAAAAATAAGTACTCCACCAAATTCTTAATAATTTTTAGCAAGTAATTAATTTCATATTGCTCTTTGTCACCATTCTTTATTTATTTTGCCTGAATGTAATTAAATTACAAATAATAGAAAGTTAAAGATATATTAGTGTAAATCTGCATACAAATTGATTTTAGTTCCATTTTGCTAGCTGTGTGACCAACGTTGCCAACACAAAAAACACTTCACCAAATTGCATGCCTATAATTGCAACTTCAACGGCAAGCAGTAACAATATTTATTAGAAGCAATAATCCTATTATATTACTTAAATCAGAGAAAATATAAAATAGTTGATATTACTTTCTTTAAATAGAAATACAAATCTCGTCATCAGGGCCACCAATATCATATATATGAAACCACTAAATTGGAAATGATTTACCTTCACCTTATTCGTTATTTTCTTTTTGTTAAGAAAGAGGTAACACCTAGAAGTAGGAAACAAAAAAAAACCGCCTTATTTCAAATATATTTATTACAATCAAATAGACATATTTTTTGTTTTGTGTGTAAATGCTGTTAATAAATAAAAATATAATAAATAATTTTAAACAGCAATTGCACATTTTAAGGAATATTATTGAACTGTTGTAGACGATTTTGAAGCTCTTCGGACAATTTACCCCTCTCGATTTCCGTTTCTGCCCTACTCGTGACCTCTCTCAACTTAACCACGCCTTTTTCGAGTTCGCTTTCGCCAAGGATTAATACCAGAGGAATCCCCTGCTCTTCGCAATACTGTAACTGCGCAAGAAGTTTGGGATTTCGCTTGTAGGAATGTTCAGCCTGTTAAAATTGAGATATCATTAGCGAGACTTACCATTAAACAATCTGATTATTACCTTAAAACCCTTTTTCCACAATTCGTTACACAACTTCATCCTCTCTTCGAATAAGTTCTTCTGTGCTGATGCTACGTAGACTTCTATCTCTGTCGTTCTAAGTTTTTCTTTCTTAGCAGCCAATTTCGCCTCCATTACAGAAAATATCCTTTCTATGCCGATGGACAACCCTACGCATGGTACTTGTTTCTTCTTCGGGTCGAACATACCCACTAAGTTGTCGTAACGGCCTCCACCTGCTATTGATCCGACAGATAGCTCGCTACACTCAGCAGCATCACCTATTTTATCAACCACACCTATAAACTCTTAAATTACTCGGGAATTTTGATACTTGCCAAGAAGAATTGCTTCGTATATGATTCCGGTGTAGTAATCTAAACCCCTAGCTAAACTTAGATCGAAGAGCACATTTGATGATGTGCTATACAAATCGCAGTATCTTAAAACTAATTTCATAGCTTCGAGGCCCTCAACGGCTAACTTATTTTTGGATAATTTCTCATCTTTCAAGAGCTTCTCTACTAGCTCGCTGCTACCATTAAGTCTTACATATTCACCAATTCTATCGGCTACAACTTCTGGAAGACCTTTTTCTTCTATCATTTCCTTTTTGACTTCTTCCCAGGGAGACTATGAAGTTATTTTATTTTGTAAATATGTTAAAATATCAAAAATATGTAAACTCGAAAGTAGGAGGCATTTTATGAGGTTATGTGAATATGGTGACACTGTCAAAGTTATATCAAGGTCAAGGTGAAACAATGGCTTTGTCAAGGTCACATTAATTTGAAAATTATAAACAAAGTAGGCACTCACTTTATCCAATTTATCCACTGCCGAACATATTGATCTAAATTTATCATTTGGAACGCCGCAAGCTTCGAACATACCATCCAGAAGTAATCGGTGATTTAGTTTTATGGTATAGGAACCTATATCAAGCGAATCTAGGATTTCCTGCATGATTTTAACACATTCCGCATCAGGAATCATCGGATCATAAGCTCCGGCTATATCAAAATCCTAAAAGTAAAATCGATTTAAATAAAATATACACAAATCTATAAATATTTATTACAGAATACTTACGCATTGATAGAATTCTCTATATCGCCCCCTTGATATCGATGGGTTGTCTCGCCTATAAACTTTGGCAATATGGTAACGTTTAATATTTGTAATTTTATTCATCGCTAAGTATCTAGCAAAAGGAACAGTTAAGTCGTAACGTAAACATAGAATCTCACCACCTTGATCCTTAAGATCGTAGATTAGCTTCGAATCCTCGCCATACTTTCCCATTAATACTTCCTATAAAAATAGTTAGAATCTACTAGCAATATTTTGAGAGGCATGGCAAAATATTTACTCTTAATTCAAACACAGGCGTGTCTATCGACTCAGCTCCGTGACGTTTAAATACAGATACAACTTTTTCTAGAACTCTCTGCCTTATCACCATCTGGTGCGGGGTATAGTCCCTGGTACCTTTCGGGGTTTTAAGAACAAATTTATGTGTGTCATTTGTGATGTCTTCCTCATTATTTAGTTGGGCTTTAAGTTCTAGTAACTTAGCTACTTCTTTGGCTATCTGGAAGTGTAATTTTTGCACTGATTAGAAGAATATAACCTCAAAGAAAAACGGTCTGCAAGCAAAAGAAATTAAAGCCACTGACCTGTGGTGCACTTGAAATTTTTCTGTAATTTAGAAAGTACGCTGTTCCCACAGGCCGTGACAAATGATTTAATGCCCGTAAAGTATAGAGCAGCATTTTACATATACAGTAATGCTTCTTTCCCCAGAGAGGTTTAAAGATCCCTTCGCTAAACGAAAATAAACCGGAAAGAAAAACGAGTGTAAGAAGATTTTCCTACCTGAGCATCCAACAGGCATTGTAATAAATCGTTTAAAAATCTTCCGTTTGCTGTACGAAATTGTAGCTTTTCAGCATCGTTAAAGCTGCAGATATGTACAAACCATCTACGTACATGCGAATATCGATTGAGATCGAAGACGACGGCTTTAAAAACGTTACAAAATTGAAAATCTACGTTCGTAGGTGTATATCCACATAGGTAACTGCGTGATTCTAAATATTCATCGAAACGATTTAAATGATGAACGCTAATTGCATTTTGTAGCGAAGTGAACGTTTCAAGTAGATAATTTTTATTCTACACAAGGATACAATAGAATTAGCGATTATCTATTGCGTATTCAGCGTATTTATCTCTATAGGAAGATATATTACTTCTAAACAGGAAAACTCACCTTCTCCTTTGATTCTTTAGCAGCTTTCAGTTCCCTCACGATATCCCCTTGTTCCTTTATCAATTCTTCAATCTGTACTTTATCGAGCATCGTCAGAATTTTCGAATATACATAAATTAAAGAAATTTCGTTTAATACTGGAATTCCACGTGCAACGTCTTTGGAAAAAGCTATACGTCAGAAGATTGCTACAAACTGCTGGAAACGCCGAATACGTTTATACACGTTGAGTAGGCATCCAGCTTTGCTTATACAATTACCGTGGACATGAACTACATTCACCACAAAATAATGTAATGCTTAGGTAATTGCTATTACAACAAGAAGTAAAAGGTATGAATGGTACGATCGCTTTAGTTGGATGATTAATTCCGCTACGTTTCTACACGCACTACCTCACTCCCAGACTTTCGTTTTAGCGATTACGTAAGTTTGTATAAGATAAGTAATCGGTTTTTGTATCTAAAATTATTTCCTTAAATCCTTTTTTTAACCGTATACATACAGTTAAGACGTAGTAATTTAAGATAAAAGTGCTATTTCAATGCAACTTTTTTTCCATGTTCCTAAATTCAGAAAAGGTCATCGTGGCTATTACTATTTAATAGTTCCTTCTTCTCAACCTTGAAACTGATTAATGGTTTTTTATTATAACTTTGTAAGTTAATAATTTTTAAGTGCGGCGAACGAAATTTATCAAATATAGCAAAAAGGATTGGTGAAATATGCTAATAAAACAAATCAAATTTTCTTTTACTTTTTTATATTTAATTAATGCCAAGTATTGTGGGAAAAAGGTTTTATTTAATTACGTTTTTATGAATAATCTATGAAAATTTTATTGAAACTCGAAAATATAAAGATAGTCGTACACGGGAGTGACATACTCATTATACGATGTTATTCCTATAACTCTTAGTTTCCTCCGGGATAACTGATGACAGTATACGTTCAATTTAAAGAATTCGCTAAAAATGTTTCATCAGAAGCTAAACAGCAAATATAAAGCAACTGTTTCATTTGTTGTTATAGTTCAAACGCAAACTGTGCGTAACACAGCAAATTTTTATGTAATATCAACATAAATTTTTTTTATATTACGTATAGTTTGCCTTTTAAGGATAATTCAATTTAAATTTAATATATCTGTACTAATGAAATTAATGTTAGTTCCCTCCAAGCCGCTTAGATGGCGCTGAACGTGTTACCGTTGCTCTCCAGGGATTGTACCATTGCCGTTTCTTAATGCATAGTAATGTATCGATAAAGAAGAAATACACGATACAAAAATTCGTAATGTAATGATATTTTGTTGATGTAGTAATAAAAATGTAGAGTAAATAGAATAATAATATAAGATTATAATTTACGTTTATTTGTGTTTTTAAGGTCATAGAAATATATTGTAATTATATTAATAAGGATGTTAGTTAGATGTTTATAATATAGTAATCTACCAATATGCTGTGAACTTTCACACAAATAATTTAACCATTCTTTTCGAGATGGCGCATATATCATATAGATTTTGACGCGTTTTTTTTAAATGTTTATTTTCTAGATTCTTTTATAAATAAAATCGCTATTCTATAAATGAGACTTTGGTATGTTGTATTTATTTTTTGCGATACAATTCGGGTTTAGGGATTTGTGTAACGTAAAATAATTGGCAAAAGAAACATTTATTTATAGAATTCAAATCAGTTTATTTTCAAAATTGTCAATAATAACAGTATCACATTTCATCTACATCTGTTCTAAATATAAATAATTATTATAAATATATATTGCGAAAAAATATCAACGTCCCAATTACACTGTACGCTAAAATAAACAAAGTATAAAAAGTATGTAAAATAAAAATATAAGAACGAAGTATTACAAGTACGTTGGTTGCATTGACAGGCTTGGTATTATTAATTACGATACTAAGAACTTATAATAAAAAATCACACTCTAACATCAGATAATTAAAGAAGTAGGGAACAAAAAAATCCGCCTTATTTCAAATATATTTATTACAATCAAATAGACATATTTTTTGTTTTGTGTGTAAATGCTGTTAATACATAAAAATATAATGAATAATATTAAACAGCAATTGCACATTTTAAGGAATATTATTAAACTGTTGTAGACGATTTTGAAGCTCTTCGGACAATTTACCCCTCTCGATTTCAGTTTCTGCCCTACTCATGACCTCTCTCAACTTAACCACGCCTTTTTCGAGTTCGCTTTCGCCAAGGATTAATACCAGAGGAATCCCCTGCTCTTCGCAATATTGTAACTGCGCAAGAAGTTTGGGATTTCGCTTGTAGGAATGTTCAACCTGTTAGAATTGAGATATCATTAGCGAGACTTACCATTAAACAATCTGATTATTACCTTGAAACCCTTTTCCCACAATTCGTTACACAACTTCATCCTCTCTTCAAATAAGTTTTTCTGTGCTGATGCTACGTAGACTTCTATTTCTGTCGTTCTAAATTTTTCTTTCTTAGCAGCCAATTTCGCTTCCATTACAGAAAATATCCTTTCTATGCCGATGGACAACCCTACGCATGGTACTTGTTTCTTCTTCGGGTCGAACATACCCACTAAGTTGTCGTAACGGCCTCCACCTGCTATTGATCCGACAGATAGCTCGCTACACTCAGCAGCATCACCTATTTTACCAACCACACCTATAAACTCTTAAATTACTCGGGAATTTTGATACTTACCAAGAAGAATTACTTCGTATATGATTCCGGTGTAGTAATCTAAACCCCTAGCTAAACTTAGATCGAAGAGCACATTTGATGATGTGCTATACAAATCGCAGTATCTTAAAACTAATTTCATAGCTTCGAGGCCCTCAACGGCTAACTTATTTTTGGATAATTTCTCATCTTTCAAGAGCTTCTCTACTAGCTCACTGCTACCATTAAGTATTATATATTCACCAATTCTATCGGCTACTACTTCCGGAAGACTTTTTCTTCTATCATTTCCTTTTTGACTTCTTCCCAGGGAGACTATGAAGTTATATTATTTTGTAAATATGTTAAAATACCAAAAATATGTAAACTCGAAAGTTGGAGGCATTTTATTGAGGTTATGTGAATATGGTGACACTGTCAAAGTTATATCAAGATCAAGGTGAAACAATGGCTTTGTCAAGGTCACGTTAATGTGAAAATTATAAACAAAGTAGGCACTCACTTTATCCAACTTATCCACTGCCGAACATATTGATCTAAATTTGTCACTTGGAACGCCGCAAGCTTCGAACATACCATCCAGAAGTAATCGGTGATTTAGTTTTATGGTATAGGAACCTATATCGAGCGAATCTAGGATTTCCTGCATGATTTTAACACATTCCGCATCAGGAATCATCGGATCATAAGCTCCGGCTATATCAAAATCCTAAAAGTAAAATCGATTTAAATAAAATATACACAAATCTATAAATATTTATTACAGAATACTTACGCATTGATAGAATTCTCTATATCGCCCCCTTGATATCGATGGGTTGTCTCGCCTATAAACTTTGGCAATATGGTAACGTTTTATATTTGTAATTTTATTCATCGCTAAGTATCTAGCAAAAGGAACAGTTAAGTCGTAACGTAAACATAGAATCTCACCACCTTGATCCTTAAGATCATAGATTAGCTTCGAATCTTCGCCATACTTTCCCATTAATACTTCCTATAAAAATAGTTAGAATCTACTAGCAATGTTTTGAGAGGCATGGCAAAATATTTACTCTTAATTCAAACACAGGCGTGTCTATCGACTCAGCTTCATGACGTTTAAATACAGATACAACTTTTTCTAGAACTCTCTGCCTTATCACCATCTGGTGCGGGGTATAGTCCCTGGTACCTTTGGGGGTTTTAAGAACAAATTTGTGTGTGTCATTTGTGATGTTTTCCTCATTATTTAGTTGGGCTTTAAGTTCTAGTAACTTAGCTACTTCTTCGGCTATCTGGAATTGCGTATTCAGCGTATTTAGCTCAATGGGAAGACATATTACTTCTAAACAGGAAAACTCACCTTCTCCTTTGATTCTTTAGCAGCTTCCAGTTCCCTCACGATATCCTCTTGTTCCTTTATCAATTCTTCAATCTGCACGTTATCGAGCATCGTCAGAATTTTCGAATATACATAAATTAAAGAAATTTTGTTTTAATACTGGAATTCCACGTGCAACGTCTTTGGAAAAAGCTTAGGTAATTGCTATTACAACAAAAAGTAAATTGTATGAATGCCAGACTTTCGTTTTGGCGATTACGTAAGTTTGTATAAGATAAGTAATCGGTTTTAGTATTTAAAATTATTTTCTTAAATCCTTTTTTTAATCGTATAAATACAGTTAAGACGTAGTAATTTAAGATAAAAGTGATGGTTTTTTATTATAACTTTGTAAGTTAATAATTTTTAAGTGCGGCGAACGAAATTTATCAAATATAGCAAAAAGGATTGGTGAAATATGCTAATAAAACAAATCAAATTTTCTTTTACTTTTTTATATTTAATTAATGCCAAGTATTGTGGGAAAAAGGTTTTATTTAATTACGTTTTTATGAATAATCTATAAAAATTTTATTGAAACTCGAAAATATAAAGACAGTCGTACACGGGAGTGACATACTCATTATACGATGTTATTCCTATATCTCTTAGTTTCCTCCGGGATAACTGATGACAGTATAGGTTCAATTTAAAGAATTCGCTAAAAATGTTTCATCAGAAGCTAAACAGCAAATATAAAGCAACTGTTTCATTTGTTGTTATAGTTCAAACGCAAACTGTGCGTAACACAGCAAATTTTTATGTAATATCAACATAAAATTTTGTTATATTACGTATAGTTTGCCTTTAAAGGATAATTCAATTTAAATTAAATATATTTGTACTAATGAAGTTAATGTTAGTTCCCTCCAAGCCGCTTAGATGGCGCTGAACGTGGTACCGTTGCTATCCGGGGATTGTCCCATTGACGTTTCTTAATGCATAATAATGTATCGATAAAGAAGAAATACACGATACAAAAATTCGTAATGTAATGATATTTTGTTGATGTAGTGATAAAAATGTAGAGTAAATAGAATAATAATATAAGATTATAACTTACGTTTATTTGTGTTATTAAGGTCATAGAAATATATTGTGATTATATTAATAAGAATGTTAGTTAGATGTTTATAATATAGTAATCTACCAATATGCTGTGAACTTTACACAAATAATTTAACTATTCTTTTCGAGATGGCGCATATATCATATAGATTTTAACTCGTGTTTTTTAAATGTTTATTTTCTATTTCTTTTATAAATAAAATCGCTATTCTATAAATGAGACTTTGGTATGTTGTATTTATTTTTTGCGACACAATTCGGGTTTAGGGATTTGTGTAACGTAAAATAATTGGCAAAAGAAACATTTATTTATAGAATTCAAATCAGTTTATTTTGAAAATTGTCAATAATAACAGTATCACATTTCATCTACATCTGTTCTAAATATAAATAAATATTATAAATATATATTGCGAAAAAATATCAACGTCCCAATTACAATGTACGCTAAAATAAACAAAGTATAAAAAGTATGCAAAATAAAAATATAAGAACGAAGTATTACAAGTACGTTGGTTGCATTGACGGGCTTGGTATTATTAATTACGATACTAAGAACTTATAATAAAAAATCACAATCTAACATCAGATAATTAAATAGTAAAATAAAATTAGGAACTGGGCTATATATAAATTACTTATATAGAGTATAAAATATGTACAAAGTCTAAATTATTTACAGATTGATTAAACGTCGCTTTGACGATTTATCTAAGCGAAGTTAGTTTATATTTCAATAGTACATAAGCTACAATTCGTAGGAAGAACAGAATTATCGACAAGGCGATGATATCGTTCCAAAATTGATCACCTTTCATGGCGATTTCTTCCAGAAATTGTGTTGGATATCTATAATGACAGTATTTGTCTTCGGGACAATCGATGGTTGCCCGATCTAAACCGTAGATGGCGCCTACGTAGCCTTCCAATCCGTACCTTAGGTAAGAGATGTAACTGCCCCAGTAGAGGTAATTGGGTAGATCTCTTAAGGTGACGCCGAATCCAGCGAACATCATTATGGGTACGGATAGGGTCGGTCCTAAGAAGGTACCGTTTACCACGTTGAATATGGCACCGATCATTAATCCGAAGCTCTGGGCGACGAATACCACCAAGATGCTGATGGCGGTGAACATCGCTAGCCTATGCGTCTCCAGTGGTTGCGATGTGGTTAGATAAATGATTACGGTGAAGAGTATTGAGGAAAATATCTGTAAGTGATGAAAAATTTTTTGAGCTTATATAAGTTGGAGAAGTTGAATATCGTACCGAAATTGGTATGTCCACGATGGTAACGGAGAGGTAGTACATCTTCAGCGAGTACCATCGATTGAAGTGCTCTTTGATAAGGATTGACATTTCACTAGGAACTGAAAGGTATCGAATCGTAAATTTCACCATAAAAATCTTGCTTTTTAAAACTTACATGTTAGAATGGTCAACATCATTGTCGTCATCATATGGTGCATTAAGATCGAAAATAATAGATTATAGTTGTCGATTACCTTAGAACCATCTGATCCGGCTTTCCAGTAGAGTGTTCCCAACATCAGAGCCACGGAGAGATTAACGCCTATCCTCAAATAGGTTAGGGTCTGCAATAGAAAGTTGTCCAAATTAATCATTACACATGCCAGAAAGCAGTATTACTTACAGTGTCACGTCTAGCCTTAAGAAATCCTCTTCGCAAGAGGATATTGAGCTGCGTTAATGGACTAGTGGCTTCGAGGCTCGAATCATCGACTTTCGGCGGAGCCACGTTCTGCTGCATCTTTTTCTGTTTCGACAGGGCTTCCGCGTTTTCAAACCACGTAAGGGCTTTCCCATTCTCAGTCGCGTTCACCATGACATCGATCTTGTCTTCGCCATGCTCGCCGCAAGCCAATTCGATTACTGTAAAGAATTTGAATCGTTACAAAAATTGTATTTGTGTGGTGAATACCAAGCACCTACCGTAGTCAGCGGGATTGTGATACATCGGACAGGGTAATTGGACACCCTCCAAAAATGGGATTAATCTCAAACTCGATCCTTGGTATAGACATCTTCCGCCAGCTAAGACGTAGACCTGATTGAGGATGGAAAACATAGAAGCGGAAGGCTGGTGGATCGTACAAATTATCGTCCTCCCTTGCTGGGCTAGTTGTTTCAGTAATTTCACGCATTGCATGCAAGAAGAACTGTCAAGACCTCTGCGAATTGAAACAGGAATCTTTTTTTAGAACTCAGAAAAGTACCGTTTTCAAAGATATCTATAGCAACAAAGGTTATTCGAATTGATAGCGTTTGAGATCAAAGGATTATCTTACTAGGAAATAACAACGATTGGCATTAATTAGAATTCAAGTTCACGTTGTCGTCATGTAATATTAAACTCCCAGTGTAATCGTTAAGTATGTCGAAAATAACATATTTACGTCAGATGCAAATTATTAACTGCGTGTACAATTTAATTTGCGAATTAAGCAGTCAATATAAAATGCTAGGTGCGCAAATTCTTGATTTTAATTTCACATGTAAGCAAGTACTATATCATTGTCCGTATCAAATATAACGATTATAGTAATTGTGGTTAATCTTTGGACCTCCGTTTAGAAAAAAAAATATTATTGAACTTAGATATTTTGCGTTTAAATGGGATGGCTATCGAAATAAGTTATATCGATAACATAGAAACCTTCTTATCTTTGCTTTAGATATGTAGAAATGTTTTTGTTTCTACACATTTCTTTGTTTACCGTTATTAAGTATTTTTGCTTTGTTACGTTATTACGTTGTTTGTGGTTTTTGTTTATACGTATTGAATCTTTTTAGATTAGATTCGATTTCTTGTTTTAAAATATATTTAAACTACAGTAGAGCTCGCTTATAAAGGACTCGTATAACGTACTTTCGGATACAGGCTACACTTTCCTTGGTCCCAGCAAAGCCTTATTTGTTCTATGTGTATTTTTATTCTGATATTACATGCAAAAATCTTGTTCAAAAAAGGATTATACCGTACTTGATTTTTTTAGTAATGTACTTATTATATAAATCTGGTATAAAGCAGAATGCAGAATGCAGTGCGTGTTAAATACTGGGGAATTACCTTTCTCGACGGAGCAGTAGAAACTCACGCCCCATAATCGGTGTTAGGTGGGGCGTTTAATATAATGTACTGAAGGGATTTTCTTATTTTGCTTCGCACGATTTGCAGTTACCGTTCGTTAAAGTTAGAGACAATTGTTTCGATAGATTATAAAACCCAACTTTGCGTATTAAAAATGAATACTTCTCGTATTAGAACGGACAAACAAAAACCTCAAGCGATTACGTAAATCGGTTCGAGGAAGAGTTGATGGAGCTTTACTACGATGGTTTGAGTATCAACCACCAAATCATATACCAATTAGCGGTCCTATTCTTCAATCTAAAGTAGAAGAATTTGCTAACTTATTCAGCGACAGTGAATTTAAGTGCACAGTAGGTTAGTTACACCGTTTTAAGAAACGTCATCATATAAATGCTATTTACATTCACGATGAAAGTGCGAATGCAAATTTGAAGGAATGTAACGCGTGGCTTCAGGCGACCCTGATTTTATAAAAGACTATCATATAAATGACATCTTTATTGCTGACGAATGGGTTCTACAAACTTACATCTAATCGTACCCTGTTAAAATTTGAGGGTAAAGAATGAGTTGGGGGCAAACAATCGAAGCAGAGATTAATTGTGTTGGTGTGTGCTAATGAGAAACGTATATATTTTTTTTTAATCCTATGTACTTTATACCTTGCGGTGTCGGACTATTTATTTCTTATTTTGATCTTCCACTGAGCCAGTTGTTTAGCTTCAATCGATCCCATACTTCTCTTTTCCAATGTTCTATACACCTGCTCCTTCCAGGTGTTTCGGGGTCTATCTATTTTGTTTTTGCCCTCTGTTTTGGCTTCAAATATCCCCTTTGTGATTCGATCTTCTTCCATTCTGTGTAGATGTCCAAACCATCCTAGTTGTCTCTCTTCTATGACCACTTCTACTGGTTTGATACCCAGACTATTAGTGATTGTCGTGTTTCTGATTCTGTCTCTTCCAGTTACTCCTTCTATTCTTCTTAGGAATCTCATTTCCATGGCCGTAACTCTGCTTTTGATTCTATTCGTGGTTATCCATGGCTCACTACCAAATGTTAATGTTGGTCTGACCACTCTTTTACATACCTCTGTCTTTATTTTTTTTTTGGTATTTCTTTTTTATCCAGAAACGAATTTCTCAATATGTTATATATTTTTGCGGATTTTCCTATCCTCTCATTTACCTCTTTCACTATTCTCCCATCGTCTTCAAAAATTTTTAAAAATTGGTAAATTCAAAAACCCAAGATGTTTCAAACACATTAAAAAGCTAGCTTGTAGTTAGTTTCTACCACCGAATTCCACCTCCGTGACGCAGACAATGGACCAAGGAGTTATTCATACCTTAAAATCCTATTATCGACGCCTGTTAGTAATGAAACACATTACGAATTTGGATACTGGAACTTCTAATGAAATAAATTTGTTAGAAGCGATAGAAATGTTAGCCAAAGCATGGCAACAAATTTCGCAAGAAACCATAAAAAAATTGTTTTCAGCACGACTGGAAAATTGATTTTGATGAAGACGACGATGCACTGTTGTCTCAAGGTTTGTCAAATATAATGACAACAACGAGGATGGTAATTTGTCCTTAAGCGTATGGTTACAAAATAATTTGCAGGATGCATGACGCAGACGGGTAGTTTGCAAGATCCTGCGGTTATGCACGCTTAGCCATCCCACATCTGCCAACTTATGGGAAACTCTACTGCACTTTCGTATTCCGAATATAAGTCTTAAACACTAACGCTGAACCCACTATATTCGATTACTTAAATCTTGCGTTATGCAGTGACCATACACCAGAGCGCAATATGAAAACTCTGAAAGAACGAGTGCATCACACAACAATGACTTTGCCTTTACTGACAAGTAATGCCTACGGGGATAGATGTGTTTTAAATTAATGTGTATTATATCTGAATGTGTTATTTAAAAACAGACATGGATTTTTTACTTCCTCTTTAACAGGAATGGGTGTACTAAAAATCTGTAGACGAATGTCTTCTTGCAATCTTCTAATTTGATTCTTACTACCAAAAACTATTGCAACGGATTTGTCGGGATTTACTAAGGGTGAATATACATGAGCGAAATTTGCAAGCTTATCTAAGTCGTTATTAATTTCTTCAATGGCTTTTTGAGAATTATTAAGATGAAAGGAATAATGCATCTGGGTATCATCCGCGTACATATGTATCTTACATTTTTGTACACAAAGGTGCATACGTACTGTATATAATGAGAACAGAAGTGGCCCCAATATAAACCCCTGCGGAATGCCCCGAACAATCATTTTCCAGGTAGAATAACTTTCATCGAGACGCACACACTGCGTACGGTCTCTTAAATAACTTGACATAAGTGAAAGGGCAGAATTAGCAGATGGCAGATCACGTTAGGATTGTCCATACCGACGAAAAATTCTTGACTAATGTGGTGTTTCACTACCGAAATTTATTTATTTCCATTTTTTAACTAACTTGTCAATTTTGACCGTTCGTCGTTGCTACAAATTTATCGCATTGCACTTTGGATTTAGGTTAACTAAAGACGGAAGTTAATTTTCAGTACTGACGTTTGTTTATATACCCCAGTATGCAAAACTTATAAGACATCCCTCGTATAGGGTATCGGTAAATTAATTTTGATCAATTACAATGTAATACGGTATTCTAAAAGATCTTGATTGGATTCAAGTCTAACGATTCTACTGGCCAAGGTATAACATGAATTCGACCTTTCACACTTATTCAAGTTTGATTTAGATAATAAATGGTTAAACTTACGTCGTTGGCTCGTCCAAGAACAGCACCAGGGGGTTATTTATCAGTTCCAAAGCGATAGATAACCTCTTCTTTTGACCACCACTTAAACGGGAAGCGCTAGTTTTAATTGCTCTGTCCAAGCCTAACGTCACAAGGATTTCTTGGATCTGATAATAAAGAAAGAAATTATAAAAATGAGGTTAGTCGTAATTCTAGGCACTTTAAAGCGAAACAAAAGGACGTATATGTGCAGAAACATGATGGGACAAGTACGTTAACGCTCTTTGACCTGCTCAGTTCATATCGTATCCTGATATCGTACACACGTACGTATATTTGCAATGTACATGCATCCACTTTGTGTAGAAATTTCTGTTAAAAATCGTATGAATAAAAGATTAGGGAAGCATGATTGTATCATGTATGCGATACATAAAAGAGACACAAAGTTATCTTTTCCCCGTTATCTGTTTCGCGAGGATAGCGCAGCTAGTAGCTGGCCCTATATTAGATTGAAATTCGCTTCTTTAAAGCAAAATTCTGACTAACTCTACGGTAAGTGCGGTTTCGATGCGGTTGTTTAGCATGCAACCGCAACAGTTTTCAATACAAACAAGGAACTTGGATAAATTTCCTCTAGCCAGATACCGTAATAATTGCTATAACATTTACGACTATTAAATTGATTTATATTGTCGTCCCTTTTGGTTGAGTGCGGCTAAATTTGGTAGGAGGTAAAAGTTAACGTACTTAAATTTCAACAAACCATCAGCGCAGCAATACTAAAATGCCTCCATTCAAACAATATCTATAGAAAAATATTAAAAAACTAAAGGTTCTGAAGATATTCACTATACTATTTACTGATATAAATATTGCATTAGTAATAAACTTTTATCGGACAATATTACACTACGATACCGCATTTTCTCTTAAATATCTCTTTTATAAAATTTATCTAGGTGGCTCTTTTTTTATATGAACAGTGAAATTCCCCTTCGCGGACACCCCTCTTACACGGACATCTCCCTTAAACGGACAGTTTCTCATGGTCCCGACCGGCTCTCATATAATTTCCATTGTATTAACTCTTTCTTGGACGGACATTCTCTTGAACGGAGGCGGACACGAGAACATGTTCTCTTAACTGGGTAAAACATAAAATAAAAAGAAACGCCTTATCTTATTTTTATATCGAGAGTATTGCTATTGCATTTCTCAATTTCGCTAGGACTTCGCCGAGTAAACCGGAGATTTACCGACTTTAATCTTTCGGTACAAACGCAGCCTATGTCGTGCATTTCTGCCTGGCGTGAATTAGGGACATCCCCAAGTTGGTCGGGGATTTACCGTTCTTATTCTTTGGGTGTACGCTTTCGATTGAATCTGCTTTCAATATTAGTGTGATGTCTATGCGGTAAAGACACACTGGGCGACACATTCATTGTAGAAATGGCTCCAAATAGAAAAACTCTCACGCTTAAATAAAGAAATGAGATTGTTGAAGCTTACAATAAAGAGAAATTAAGTGTAAGGAACTTATCCAAGCGTTTTAATATTGGAAAAACACAAGCTGCAGATATAATTAAACATAAAGAAATCCTTCTAAACAAATGGATGTCGAACAGCAATTTGAATGAAAAAAGAAGCTTTTTGACGGGTGATGGTACTAAAATTGACAAATTGTGTTATGACTGGTTTACAGCAGCTCGGCATAAGGGGATTCCTTTAACAGGTATGCATATGATTTTTTTAGATAAGGTTTTCTTGTATTAATGCGTCGATTTTCTTTTCATATTAAAATCTAAAATACATAAAAAAGTGAGATTACCAATAAGTTTGTCGTGATAAAAACGCAGAAAACTTATTTTTTTAGGTCCGCTAATACGATGTAAAGCAAGAGAAATAGCCGCTTCTTTGGGACATTCTACATTCAGTGCTTCTTCTGGTTGGCTCAATAAATTTAGAATTCGACACAATATAAGCTTTAAAGCGATTTCGGGAGAAGGAACTTCGGTTAATGCTGAAGATGTTTCATCGTTTTAAAAAAAATGTCCTTCTTTGATTAAGGGATATTCACCGAGAGACATTTATAATGCCGATGAGACAGGCCTGTATTTTAGAGCTCTACCCGACAAAACGTTCACATTAAAGAAGGAAAAATGTTTTGGGGGTAAGTATTCCAAAGAGAGGTTTACAATTTTGTATTGTGCAAATATGGCAGGTGAAAAAGAAAAACTCCTAGTCATTGGTAGGGCAGCTAAACCCAGAGCTTTTAAAAACATTAATATAAATAACCTGCCTGTAACTTGGAAACACAAAAAGAAAGCTTGGATGACAGGACAAATTATTACAGAGTGGTTGCAAGACCTAGATTGGAAAATGGCTAAAGAAAAAAGAAACATTTTGTTATTTTTAAACAATGCGGGTTCTCATCCGAAAGACGTTCGCTTAAATAATATAGAAATATTATTTTTACCCCCCAATTGTACATCAGCTTGTCAACTACTTGACCAGGGATTATAAAGAATTTTAAAACTTATTGCCGAAGTCTAATACTCAAACATCTGCTAGTAAACATTGAAACTGCTGGTACAGCTTTTGAGTTTATAAAGAAAATTACACCACTCGATGCGATTTATTTGGCAAAAACCGCTTGGGACCAAGTAACCAAAGAGACAGTTCAAAATTGCTTCCGCAAAGCGGGATTTAATCATATGCAAAATGAAGACCAGTTAACTGAGGCTGATACATCCGACCTAGAAGATGATTTGCCTCTTAGTATACTTTCAGATATCCTCAAAAATAAGAATTTATTGAAATTGACGGATAATGAAAACCTTAACGATTTTTTGAACGTAGATGAAGATTTGTCTGTGGAAGATCCAGATTCAGAACAAGAAATTGCAAATCCAGTTGAAATACAAGAACTTTCGGAAGATTCTGATGTCGATGAGGTTCCAGTGCCAACAGAAGCTATCCCAAATTATGGTAAAGCTATTACCCTGACCAAGCAGCTCAAAAGTTTTGTCGAAAATCACGGAGATACAGAGTCTTTGGAGCTTCTTTCTAAATTAGAAATACGATTTCAAGACGCCATTTTAAAGAAAAAGAGAATAAAGAAACAACAATATATGAATTTTTGCGTCCTTAAAGTGACTATTCATTTCATTGTTTTGTATTACATACTACATCTATGTATCTATGTACATATATTATACTTTGTATGTATATATCTAAAGGAAATAAACTTTTTTTCTTAAGTTTAAAGTTTCTTATTTATTTTAAAAAATTTTTATACATACACGATTTAAATGTCCCAGCTTCTTTAATATATTCATTTTTCGTTAAAACACGATTTTTGTTGTATCTACTACATATTTCTTTTATGCGGACACCCCTCCTGAACGGACATCTTCAGTTGGTCCCGTTGGTGTCCGTTCAAGGGAGATTTCACTGTATATGGTTACGCCGCCATGTTGCGAATATTTCCTCAAAAGCTATTGACGAATTCATAATCATTATTAGAACTAAAATTAACGGTTAACAGACAAACTATAAGAAATAACTTTAAAGTCGAATATAATAGATAAATTTATTGTTATAAATGAATATCGCAAATATAAACATGTCTTCAAAAAGATTCATTTTACTATTCTAAATTTACGCGCATGTAGAATATATTTGGCTAATCTCAACGTTAACGATCTGTGTGAATAATCGCCTGTATACAAAACGTGTTCTAGTTAGAGTTGACCCACTTCGAAGTCAACTGGAAGGAGTCAATGACAACGACAAATATCTATACGTACATATGTATGTATATACGTTTACATATGTACATTATTGATGATAAAATATCGCTGTCAAGTTAAAATTTAAATTGATAACTTCATGTTTATACACAATTCGTTCGATGCACCGGAATAGAATGTGGGTTTCGGCTGCGTGAAAGGCCACGATAGCATACTCTGAAATAATTGTCTAACCGGTTGTTAATTTATCATGTATTAGGGCAAGATAACGCTTAGTGGTTCGTGGGAATTGAAAACAATTCAGATTTTAGTAGTATAATGTGACAACAGTGTGTTGAATGGGAAATGAAGAAATATGCTTTAAGTAAACGAAGCGTTACAGATTACATAATTTAAATGCGATATCGATATATACAAGTAATTATTTGGTTGGTCTAACACATGGGCTGAAAAGTCCCGGACCTAACAAAGAAAACACGGTTTTTTTGGTTCAAAATTAGCTTTATTCATGAACGTAATCTCCATCAAGAGCAACACAATCCAATACCACTTTTGTAGAACGATTTACCCTTTTGCCTCAAAATAGGCCTCAGTTTCAGCGATAACCTCTTTATTCGTGCGAAATTTCTTACCGGCGAGCATTTTTTTGAGGTCTGCGAACAGCCAGTAGCCGCTGGGAGGCAAATCTGGCGAATACGGTGGATGTGGGAGCAATTCGAAGTTCAATTCAAGTAGTTTTGCAATTGTTTTGATTGACTTGTGACACGGTGCGTTGTCTTGATGAAACAAAGTTTTTTTCTTTGCCATATGCGGTCGTTTCTTTGCAATTTCGGCCTTCAAACGCTCCAATAACGCTATATATACACTGTTGATGGTATTTCCTTTCTCAAGATAGTCGATGAACATTACACCACGCACATCCCAAAATACCGAGGCCATAACCTTTCCAGTCGATTGTTGTGCTTTCGGGCGCTTTGGACGAGGTTCACCAGTTGCTGTCCACTCAGATGACGATCGTTTTGATTCCGGAGTGAAGTGATCGATCCATGTTCCATCCATTGTCACATATCGACGCAAAAATTCCGGTTTGTTACGTTTAAACATGGCCAAACACTGATCAGAATCATCAACATGTTATTGTTTTTAGTCAACAGTGAGCAAACGCAGCACCCACTTTGAACAGAGCTTTCTCATAGTCAAATGCTCATGCAACATAAAGCCAATACGTTCTTTTGATATCTTTACGATGTCAGCTAACTCACGCAACTTCACTTTTCGATCATTCAAAACGATTTTGTGGATTTTTTTGATGTTTTCTGGTGTTACCGCCTCATTAGGACATCCACTGCGTTCTGCATCATCGGGGTCTCTACGACCATGTTTGAAGTCAGCAAACCAACGTTTTATTGTTGTTTCTGAGGGAGCGGAGTCCCCATAACACTTTTCAAGCCATTGCTTCGCTTGAACGGTATTTTTTGCCATCAAGAAGCAATGTAAAATTAATTTCATATCATTACGATAGGTATTTACATTTTTTTAACTTGTGACGCCTTGAATATGATCAGCCATTACAGACTCAAATTTACTCAATACATGACAAGGATGGTGATGAAGTTTTTGAGTCACATTGTCACTGGCGATGACACTTGGGTATCACATTTCACACCAGAAACAAAGTACCAATGGCATTATCCGCAATCCCAAGGAAAACACCAAGAAGGTTATGGCGACGGTGTTTTGGGATCGTGAGAGTGTTCCACTCATCGATCACATGCGTGGAGGTGAGACCGTAAGCGGAAAAAGAACAAAACATCTCCAAAAGACCACACCAACAATCGATCGCATCATTTAAAATTTCCCATATTTTGGCGAAACACAAGAAATCCTTTGAAGACGGAATGGTTGTGAAGACAGCATTTTTTACAGCGAGAGATTTTAAAAATAAAACGGAGATCATGTGGGCTATTAAAGAACTTTAGTTATCTCGTCCAACGAAAACAAGGCGTGTTGAAGTCATGAGCCAGGATATGGCGGATAGATTAAAATATGATTTCGTGGAATGTACATACGATTTCTTGCAATTCGACGAATTCAACGGTTTGACAGATATTGCTCGTCTGTGTACTTTTATTCGAATGGTATTTAATGAGATGTCGGCTAAAGAAGAATTTTTAACAATCATTCCTCTCCGAAATGAAAATAATGAAGTCAAAACATCGCAATCGACTAACTAAACGCATATGTTATCGCATTTGCGATTAGAGATTAGTAATGACGTACCATCTTACGAAAAGTATGCTGAAGACATACAGTACCATGCACCAACATCCAAAAATTTCCAATTCTTTTTCATTCACTTGTTTAGAGCAGTGGCCTACGTCTATGACCTACCTACGCCATGATACACCCTACTTACGTACACTACAATTCTGTACCGCAACTTGCGACATCTACAGAGCCGACCGCTTGTAATCTAATAATTTTGACATATATATTTGTTGATAATAATCGACAGCAGGTCAGCTTTAGAAGCCGTTTATATAAAAAAAATTCAAGACAAATTGTTAATTTATAATCCATCACGTTTAAACATCGTACTGGATGTTATTTCCACCTTTTTTAAACGCTATTTTGTTTCTTTACAAATTATTAAAACTTTGTTACTTTAACAAGCTCTTTAATTGTATTATATACAAATCTCTACAATTTATAACAATATGCTTATAAATCCATTCGCGAATATTGTATTGAATCTGTTGTCGGTGTTAAAACCTATATTTACACATTACAATACCGTCGCTTTGATATAAAATCGAAACGATTTGAACGTATTGTCGGCAATAAGCTCAAATTCAACGCAATATCGCGTCGAAGCTAAACAGTTTCCGTACGACGGAGTCGCAATACGTACGGACGAATATATTTTCGTTTTCCGCTTCGCGGGAGAAGAAACGTCGCTATAAATGCAGTTACCGGTCAGAAATGAAACGGAATGCGGGTGAAAAACGGTATCTGTATCGTGCACATAAACACACAGTCTTCGAATAGTCCATTCGCTGTGGCTTACTTCCGGAGGAATGAATTTTATGGGTAGATATCGGTTTTCCCTTTGTAATACGTACAAATATGTTGTATACAGTGGTGTACGCGAATTATTAACCGGAATAAATTTTTTAAGAATTAGATTTAATTCCTTTTAGGTAAATATAATGTTCTCGAGTACATTTTTATACGAGGACCCCAAACGTGAAGAAACCACTGGTAGGAATGGGATTTGTCCACTTTTTCGACGGGTTGAAGGGACTGGTGCACCATTTGAAGAAGTATATTTATCTTCGAGGAGACTACATCCACTGACAGTCAGAGCTTCCTACCTAAGGATGGTGGTATTTAAAAATGCAGTGCTGCAACATCTAACCTCTCTAGTTTCGCGGCATGTCAAAATATATAGCGCGACCCTCGTATTTTGTGCAGAGGAAAAAATGAAATAATGTTATTGTTTAAACCGTAAGCATGCCATATTGGTTACGAGATGAAATAAAAAATGTCAATAAAGACCGTAACAAAGAAAAAGGCCTTCGACCTTGTACTTACTATTGCCTTCTTCTTAATCCTAGAAACGTCCATTCCCAACTTTAGGTCCGCAGCAATGTACATATTTTCCTCGACGGTCAATAGTGGCTGTAGCCGATCATCTTGGGTTATGTAGCACGACAGTTTTCGGAATGCCTTCAAATCTCTCGGAAAGCCGTTCACATAAACATTGCCACCGACCCCTTTTATGCTGTAGCCGCTGAGAACGTTTAATAACGTGCTTTTACCAGCCCCGGACGGTCCCATTATGGCGATCAACTGGCCTTGAGGTAGATGACCGTTGATGTTGTGTAGAATTTCCTTCATTCCTGAAAAAAGAAAATAGAGAAATAATTAAGTGTTACAGTTTAAATTTAAAATTTTTATTAACAACGTTTTTGAACTGATTACTTAACCAAAATCTATTGGCATGTTTAACAATTTAAATTATTATTCTTAGGGAAAAAAGGGTAAAGTAAATATAATAAGTGTTTATAAAGAATAAATTTTACTTAGAAGTATAATCTAAACATCAAAATATAATATAATATATAATAACGGTTGTCCAACAGAACATTAATGGTTCCATTAACAGGACATACAGAACAATACAGCTTTGCAGTATGCAGTACATTCAGTGACAAAGCAATAATACGTAAATAAGAGAACTTGATAAATATAAACGTAAACAAAATAGTAAATATCTCAAACAATCGCAGGTAAGATTAAGATGACCGAAATCTGGGTAGAATAACTGTTAAGGACTTAACATTGTTTTTTATATTTTATATTTTTTTTTACTATTATGTATCTTATCTTCTTTGCATTATTATTTTCATTTAGAATATTATTTTATTTTCATTTTTATATTTATTTATTTTCATTCTTATATTTATTTATTTTGCTCTCTTATATCCAATTTTATTTTAATATGTATGTACATTACGCATTGTATATGTATGCAAGTCAGCCATTCGCATTACGCTAGCTAAAACTGCCTAATTAGAAATCATTCACTGCAACGTCGTCGGATATGTAATGGGAGTTTTCTTGAAATTTAAGGTACACAAGCATAGGCAGTCGTCTCCCGCGCGACAGTCGAGGTATTAGCGATCGTGCACTCTCGGTCACCTTTCGTGCCTCGTCGTAACGTGTACAGTAACGTCGTCGTAAGATTATTAGAGATTTCTAAGTTTTTCTAGTTTTGGCAGGAATCGTCGAGGACGTTGTCTATACATTTATTTCTGGCGGAGTCATTTGGTAACGTCGTCGGACCACATGTATAGATTTTTAATAAGTATAAATTCTCGATTTTCTATCATCGTACGCCGAGGCTACTGTGTCCATTGTCGTCTATGCATATTTTTAGTCTTCAGTTAAGTTTGTGTCGGAAATTATTTTGGTGAGATTGTCGGCGCGCATGTATAGACCTCCTCTACAAGTACGATCAC
Organism: Trypoxylus dichotomus; assembly: GCA_023509865.1. NCBI lineage: Eukaryota > Metazoa > Arthropoda > Insecta > Coleoptera > Scarabaeidae > Trypoxylus > Trypoxylus dichotomus. Next base: position 2,210,276 of record CM042077.1, read on the forward strand.
TCCGCTTCTTGCTGACGGTCGTTGCGGCCGCAGCGCCCGTTGTCTTTTGTACGTTTGTTCGGTCCTTGTCGTATCGGGACTTAGAAATTTTTCATTTAGTTGCTCGTCGTAGCGGACGAGTGTCACGAGCCAGTTTTCTTATGTAATGTCGGCATCATCGCTCCGTTTTACTTGTCGGTGCACAGTTCGCACATTTGCTGGTTACTGGATTTTTCCCTTCTTTGGGGCGCAGTAGTATAGAGCTAAAGATTGCACATAGCGTAATATTTCAAACGAGAACGCCTGGGTAGCTGTGACATTACTTTTGTATTGAGATCGGCTATTATCGCTACTGTCGCCCTCGACCAGGCGTTCAAGCTCTAAGAGATAGGGTGGGTTCCCTATAAATGTGAATATAACAAACGTATTTGGTCAAGTACAAATACATGCCAATAATACAGGGCCAAGTCCCTTAGGCAAATTTAAAACAAGGAAAGTATATTAGGCTCCCGGAAAGGGACATATAAATAAGCATAGCACCGAGGTGCGCTTATAAATTTAAGAAATAAATAGGGTTGGCTCCTATAAAAGGTAGTGGTGCATGCAAGCAGATAGAGGCATTAGTACATGCTCTCTAACAAAGCTTCAGCGGAAGCATATAAGAGTTTAACCTTTTAAACAGAATTAAGACATAGCGTTGCAACGGACATGCTGAGGCATTACTTTATGTTGCTACCAATGAAAACACATATACAAATGCTAATGTACATTACATGTATAAGAGAGCTCGAATAACTGCAATTATTGCAAATCTATATATCTTACGTACATCGTACATGTACATAGGCAAGAGTGGAAACCGTGTAACCATTTCATTTTTAAATATATTTTTTTTGCGCATGCGCATTGAGTTTCACTGTACAACCTCTCCTGTAGTAAATAAGCGAACATACTCTACAAGTAAGTATTGGTCAAGTAATTTAGGAAATTACGAGCAGGCTACAGCGGCGTTGTTCTTCAAACCAGGAGAACGTAACAATAACTTTAAAAACATGTAAATTGCAAGCCAAACGTCTATTTTTTGAGAATGTAAAGGTCTCTCAAGAATTATTTATATATCACGATAAGTCACATCATGCTCCATCCGAGAAAAGGGCTTCGCCCAGAACAACATCATTATTCATCATACCTAAAAACCATTGGCAATAATTAAGCCGGGTTGCATGATGATGAGTAAAAGCTTCTACACGCAATGAAACTTGTATGGAAATTTTTGTAGATATTTTTTAAGGATTACTTGGTGCCATACACTCTAAATACAATTTGCAATACTAAGTAATGTAAATTTTAGTTTACTTGCTAGGATTATTAAAGGTATTCAAGAAAAATTACCTGGGTTCGTGGGATATTTTTAAAATTAGAGAAATTTTCTGTGAAAAACAATGTAATATTCCTCCAAAATATTGAATATTCATTGACATCGTGTAATATTTCAAACGCCGCAATACCTAATTTATAATGTTTCCTTCCATTGTATACGATAAAATTAATAAGGTGGATATTAGTGTGGCTAAAGTAGTGAAAATAAATGCGAGTAGTACGTTTTAAAATGCTGTTGGTTTGTATGTGTATTCCATTGTTAGTTTTGCGGTAAATGCTCGATTTTGTAGTTCCCGAAAACGTACCAAGCTAATACAGTCCAAAAATCGCTTTAATACAGAGCAAATGTTAGTGGATATGAAGGGGTAAACTTTTATTTTATTTCATTTCATTAACAATTATAATAACAATTGAAACTGTTAATCAAAACAGCTCAGTTTTTCGAAAGTGAAAAAGAAAAGTGGACTGAAGGAAAAGGAGATGCTCGAACGAAATTACACCTTTCACCATGACAAAGGGGAACGTTATATAAAACCAAATACGTTTGCGGTAAAACAACTACAATGGACAGTATGTAGAAATAAAACATTTCCTAAAATGAATTAATGATTAATTGCATAGACTGTAAATAAACGTGTATTTGTAATTGTTATCGTGTGAGTTATTAGCAGTCACAGTAAAAAAGCTACTTATAAAGCAAGTTCCTCGTTATAACCATATACAAATTGTTGATTTTACATTTTGAAAAATACGAAAGAAAATAGACCACATCCCTTATATTTTGTCATAATAATACAGGGTGCAATTTTTAATTTTGTAATATATTAATAAAGAAAATGTGTTCTTGTTATAATAATGCTACCTATATTTACATATTGCAAGCATATACTCCATGATGACGACTAAAAAAGAAAACTTTTATTTGCTTGAAAGTATGAGGAGAGGTCCAGAAGTTCGTGGAATGTAAGGGTTTTAAATAAAATAAAACAATAAATCTATTTTTCCTTTTCAATATAATCACCCTTAAGCACAATATATTTATTAGATCTATGAATTAATTTTTCTAAGCCATCATAAAAATATTTCTTATCTTTCGCCTTAAAATGGGCCAAAATTGCCTCCTTTACCTCATTGTCGTCGGAAAACTTTCTTCCAAGTAAGTCTTTTTTTAAATTGGGGAACAAATAAAAATCACTAGGTGCCAGGTCTGGACTGTAGGGTGGATGGACTATTGATTGAAAGCCATGCTTGTGCAGAGCAGCCATTGCTACTTTGCTCTTGTAAACCGGCGCATTGTCTTGCAGGAGTAACACACTCTTGGTCAATTTTCCTCGACGTTTTTCCTTGATGGCCTCCTTTAATTTTTCTAATACCGCTGCGTAATATTCTCCGACCATGCTCCTACCTTTTTCTTTGTACTCAATCAATTCAATTAAGTGTAACGCACCCGCGGTCTACATACCGTCAAAAGGGATGGTAAACCGCAGGTATGTATATCCAACTCGACAAACTCCACAGAGTTGAAGTTGCTACAGAATCTATGTATTGGGGACCTGATGGCGATGTTTGTTCTAGGTGCGAAACAGTAAAATGTATTTGTTTGCCTAGATCCTGAACGTGGTACAATGAAGTTGATTTTACTCAACAACTCAGAGACATCAAGACCATTATGAAGTAAAGTAAATAGGAATTTACACTCAGCCTGTTTTTGATGTAGTTCTAATGAATTAATATTAAATGTCTCTAGCAGAGCACTGTGGCTAAATCCTTGTATCGGGTAAGTATTAATTTTTTTAAAGTACAAGAACTTCAAACACCTTCTCTGAATCTGCTCTAGAAGATGTATCTGATAGATGTACATAGGTGACCAGACCAAGGACGCATACTCCAGTCGAGACCGAACAAAAGCGAAATAAAGAGGAAGAATGGCGGTTATAGAAGCAAATGGTCGTGTAACACGTATAATGAATCCTAACAAATTCATCGCTGATGTACAAATACTGGATATATGCTCCATAAAAATCAGTCTTGAGTCAAAGACGACGCCCAAGTCTCTCATAGAGGTCTCTCTAGGTAAAGAAGATCCAGCCAAGTGATAGGTAAATATAATTGGAGTCGTCTTATGAGTGTAGGTGACAATTTTGCATTTGTTTACCTTGTTAGTTTGTTGTTGACACACCACGTGTGGAATATATCGAGTTGGCTTTGCAAATAATTGCAATCCTGAGAATTATTAATTGTTGTATACAACTTCAAGTCATCTGCGTAATAACAACTTTGGACAGTTCAGTTGATAGCACAAATCATTTATATATATGAGAAACAGAAGTGGACCCAAGTTACTCCCGTGAGGAACTCCAGAGCTCGGCGTGAAGTAATCAGACTCAAATCCCATGTATGTCACAAACTGCTTTCTATCAAGAAGATACGATTGGAATAAACACAAAAGAGAAGACGAAAATCCAATATTGTCCAACTTATTAATAAGCACGGTGTGGTTGATTCGATCAAAAGCTTTTGTTAGGTCAGTATACACAACATCCACCTGTCTCCCAGCATCAATACTATCAGATAGGTATTGTGTAATTGTAACAAGATTAGTTATCGTAGATCGTTGAACAACGAAACCGTGTTGGTCATTTGAAATCCAGGGTCTAACTTGAGCATAAATATACTTGTACAAACATTTCTCAAAAACTTTAGCAAAATTATTTAATAACGCTATGGGACGATAGTTGGAAATAACACGCTTCTCACCATTTTTAAAACCAGGCACCAATTTGGCAATCTTCCACACAGATGGGAAGGTGGATGTTTTGAGAGCAAGACTGAACAAGTAGCAAAGAGGAGAAGCAAGTATATTTGCACAATCCCTAACAAAAAAGGCCGGAATGTCATCACTACCCGCCGTGCAATTATCCTTTAAGGATTTCATAGCATACACCACATCCATCTCAGTTACAGAACCTAGGTCAACCATAGTAGCCCACGGAGCAATTGGAGCAACAAGCGTCGGAGCTAATGAAGGAAGGTACACCGATTGTAAAAACTCCCGCAAGGCGCTCACTATGGAAGGTGGATCGTTATACGTATTGCCGTAGTCGTCCTTCATAGTTTTAGAAATACCTCCCCCATCCCTCCGAGATCGCACAAACTGCCAAAAATGTCTAGGATCGGTTGAAATGGAGAATTCAGCGCTCTGAATAAAATATAACCGCCTAGAATCTGTTTCCAGCATCCTTCTCATATCTTTGAAAGCATTTAAATCGCTTAAGGATCCTGTTCTTTTATACATCAATCGAATGATTTTTTAGTTTGATGTCATTAATGTGATCACGCGTGTACCACAGTGGATAATTAGTATGCGCACTGGTTTTTACGGGGACAAACATATCTAAATTTTTATAGATTTCAGCATAAAATGCAGAACAAGCGTCATCTATACTAGTATAATTGTAAATAAAATTCCAATCTGTAGTTAATAAAGAATCATACAAATTAATAAAGTCTGCTCGCTTAAAATTATACACTCTTTTGTCTTTATTACCACACATATTGCTAAATCGCGAAGATGGAATTGATGGGCACAGCGCTAGAGCAGGCTGATCGTTGTCCTCGACCACCAGAGAAAACATCTCTCTATCAATAGCAATAGTGTGAACATTGGTAACAACTAAATCTGATATTCTACCCCTAGCATTTGTTACTGAATTAAGTTGTGACAAATCAATAAAATGTAAGAATTCATTCATTATTCTACTTTTACCATCATTTACGTCAGGTCTGTTATAATGGGTAATGTTAAAGTCGCCGAGAATGATAGTTTTTGTGGAACTTATATTTATAGTGTCTAAACTACTCAGAAAATTCTCAAAATCGACAAGCGAAATATCAGGTTGCACATAAACCACATAAACAGCAAACTTGTGACGGCATAAAGTAAATACAGCTCCGACAATTTAGAAAGTTAGTTAGAGTTAATAGAAACTGGTAATTGTAGTCTTTGAAACCCGATGGTATCAAGACATTGATCCACATGATGGGGCGAAAACTACCATTTTTAGAACGTCAATGATATGATCATGTTTGTTTTCATGGCCAAATAAAATTGTATCTCACATTACTTCCGCATCTTTTGCATTTTTTTTTCGTTAATTACGCCGGTGCATATGGAACATGAATATATAATTTCACGCTAAAATTTAACAAGACTTCGAGAATGGTGAAGGCTAGGTCGGTTGACATTTCAAACCGCTACATCTAAACTTGCGTACGGAGATCGAAATAAGCGGATGACCTCCAATTTTATAACTGGTTAGTTGTACGTCCCTTAAATCTCTACATTTTACAACCTTTATAAAGTACACAGCGCTGTATCAATAGAAGGCTCTTTTTATTCTTCCTTGAGCTGTAACCGTACAGTCTAATTGCAACTCTTCTCGGAAAATTGTCTTCAAGGCAATTTGGTTCAATTATCGCTAATTACTTTGGTGTTTGACAATCGTAAAAATAATTCTAACGAAGGTATAAATTCCATAACGATTACATAAGCTGTATTTGTTGAAATTAACTACTAATTATGTTTGAAGAGGATTTCTTTAAATATATGCATAGAAGTATAAATATATTCTCGACGGTTGCCAGTAATTCTAGTATTTTTATTTTGTCCTTTGACTTGCAATAACCATGTTATTTCATGATTTTTCACGGTTAATTTCGTAATCATGTATAATTTTATTACAAACCTACTATTAGTAAAAGATATTTCAAATAATTTATTTTTAGGATGTTATGCAATTTTGTAGCATGTCGTAACGTTACTGTTACCACAACCGAGAGCAAAACGTCGGTAGACTCATGCAAATACAACTTATTTTATTTCATAAATAAACATACATACACTGAAAGTCACGAAACTTCGTGGTTACGTCATTTTTTCATTGATAAAATGAAGACAAGCGCTATATCTGAAAGTCAGATGCATACGTATACATAAATCGCAGCTACTTAAAATGTCAAATGACGATTACAAGGACTGCTATACCTGTGAATTGTACTTAAAATGTGATTAAAGTGAGATAGAATACGGTCGAGCAATGCGTACACAAGAGCTTTGAAAATATTTACTACAATGCATGCAGTGCATGCTTCAGACGGTGTATACGTCATAAGATATATGAAAAGTAGCCAGAATTTCGCCAATCTTGAAAAAGGATGATAGTTCCAGTTTTGGCAATTACATTTGTGGCTATAATTTCTTGTTTTGCCAAGGTTTTTGAAGTCTTAATTTTGAAAACGTCTTTCTCAGTAGTATTAAATGATATCTCTCTGAATCTCAGCATGGTCTCTTGGCAAGTAGATCTACTGTAACTAGCTTGGCACAGATTTCTCTAACAATAGTTGTAATCGTGGATGGGGATGGTCAACTGGATCACCTGATTGATCATCATAAGGAGAAACTGAATTTTTTTCGGTGTCAGCAGGAATTTCCTAAGATTAATTCGATCATATCTTCTAAACATACTTAATTACGTTAATTTTGATGGATCTAAATCTCGAACGTTTTACCCCAACTCTGGAATACCTCAAGGATCGAACCTTGGCCCGCTCCTCTTTGACATATATAATGATGACCCTTAAAATTCCATTAACTGCCCTTTATTAGCCTATGCTGATGATATTAAAATCTACCACGCCGTTAACTCCCTCAATGACGTTGACCTTCTGCAGCGTAATTTGTACTTGATTCATACCCGGTGTCTTTTCCAAAAAGGGTGTGTAGAATCGATTCTTTGTATTGTATTAACAATATTAATATTACTCGTCAGTCTTCTATTAAAGATTTAGGTGTGATATATGATGAAACGTTTACAATCTCTAACCATGTCTCATATGTATTACCTATAACGAACTATGACGTAACTACAAAGTTTTAAACGTTTCCAACAATTTTATTCATTAATTTACTTGTTTAAAGCACCAGCCGACATGATAACATAATTTTAAGACAATAAATGTTTTAATCTCAGTTTAAACGATAAAATTATCATCAGAGCAACAAACTTGAGACGACAAAGATATTAGCCTCTATGTACGTGATAGAAATATCGAAACCTTTTTTCGCAACAACGCTGCCGGTTATATTTTCATAATTGTTTGTTTATAAACATTTACATGCATAAATCCTTGATGACGGTTGCTTATTGTTATGATACTACTACCTAACTCTTTATCTTGTGCAGGGAAACAAAGTACCAAGGATGTAGATTGCGGAAAATTGTTTTAATTTTTAAAGAGGTGTACACTACCGCTCAAAAGTATTTAGGCACCCCTGTTTTCATGGATTATTCATATAGTATTATGTTTACCAAAAAAAAAACATTATAATAAAATGAAATACGTATTTAAAATGTAGTTCAGTAAGATAAACACCCATTATATCGCATAAGGTTTACTATCATTTACCTGCACTTGGTCGGATTACCATAAACTGTTTATTGCGGTGCAATTACAATAACAATCCCTCTGAATTTACTGAGTAAATTTAGTCATCTGTTAGATTGTAGATTATTACCTACAACAAATTATCTTCCTTATAGTGAAATCTGTAGCCTATGGTCAGTTGCAGCGTGGTACTGGTTACTCTATTCACGTCGTGAGCGAAATATCGTGTGACAATTTTTTAAAATGCCTCCGCGAAGAGAAATTAGTACGGAAACACGTGCGCTTATAATAGCTTACCATAAAAGTGGCATAAATAATCGACAAATTGCTAAGAAAATTAAAATACACCACGCTACGGTTGACTATAACGTAAAAAAATATTGGGAAACGGGCAGTTTTCTTAATAAAAGACGGAGTGGAAGGCCAAAACCGACATCTGCAGATGATCGCAGAATAGTGGTTACCAGCAAGTTAAATAGACACAAAATAGTCCCGGAAATCACCGCAGAATTAAATGTTGGTCGCCAAAAACTAGTCAGTGTTTCTACAGTCAAAGGTCGCCTACAGAAAGCCGGGCTCCATGGACGTATTGCGATGAAAAAGCCATTACTACGCAAACAAAACAAGCAAAAGCGACTTAAATAGGCTCGGGAACACGAACACTGGACCATGGAAGAGTGGAACAACGTCCTATGGACGGATGAGTTCGGAACCCGAAGACGCATATTCGTAAGAAGATCTGTGGGTGAACGTGCCAGAGAAGAGTGTATTGCTGCTAGCGTGAAGCATGGTGGAGGTTCTATCATCATTTGGGGCTGTTTTGCTGGCACTAGTGTAGGGGATATTGTGAAAATTGACGGTATATTTTAAAAAAAGAAGGCTACCGCAATACCTTCCGGAATTCGACTTTTGGGTCAAAATTTTATCTTCCAGCAAGATAATGACCCAAAACATTCCCCCAAAATTATGTAAAGACTATTTACGCCATTTAGAAGAGGAAGGAACTCTCAAAATTATGGAATGGCCTCCCCAGAGTCCCGAATTGAATCCAATCGAGTTACTATGGGAAGAACTAGATCGGGAAGTACGGAAATCGGCTCCGACATTAGCCACTGACGTGTGGAACAAATTACAATCGAGTTGGACCTCAATAACACAAGAAACTCTGGCGAAACTTATTGCGAGAATGCCTCGATTGTGTTCTGCAATTATTAAATCAAGAGGAGGTCACATAGATGAAAGCAAAATTTAAATTAAACGTTTTAATTTTCACATTTATTTAATATATTTTTATTCATGTACGTGTATCTGTACATATAAAATAAATATTATTAACATTTTTGCTATCAGTGAGAGTGCCTAAACACTTTTGAGCGGTAGTGTATATCTACACTGTAGAGGTGACATGTATTTAATTTTAAGTTAATGAGTAATATTTATTTTGCAATTCGAAAAAGATTCGAACCTAGAAAAAGCCATTTCTTGCTTATATACCGTAATTAGTACATAATTATAAAATACACTGCTAGTTACATAAGAATATATTTTTAATTCCATCTTAGTTATATTTCGAAAGTTTCCATTAAATTATCATTCTTCAAAATTCAATATATTCCGACAACTCCGAACAATAGCACACAGATTTAACGTGGAACGGTTGTGAAGGATTCGCTCCGTTTAACCTTCACGGATTCTAAGTGATAACGCAAATATAAAAATAAGACTACAATGCCTGTTGTTAATCAGCTGTGTATAATCTGTCACTTAGTATCCAAATCGAATCCTGCGTACATGTATTGGAGATAACGTCTAATACCTCTGGTCGAAGTTCGTTGAGCTACTTAGAAAAAAATCTTACTTTAAATATTGATATTAATACATACTTAGCGAAATTTCTATAGATCCATATTAATTTTTTAACAGAATATTTATAGAGAGAATATTTACAACGATGGTAACTTAAAACAGCAAAATTTCTCTAGGTCTATTAATACAAAATTAATAAATAAAATAAATACATAAAAAAAAAATTATAATTCTTAGTAGTTAGATCGTCTATTCAAAATAACTTCAAACGTCCAGGTCTTTATACTATTTATAAAATTGGTCAGTATTAAAACAGGAATATCATTCCAACATCTCGTTATCGCATATTTTACTTTTTTTGATGCTATCATATTGCTTATTATAGTCGTACACCACTTCTGCCAATATTCACGAAAGATTTTCGATGGAGTTCAAATCGGGCGAGTGAGTTGGCCGTTATAATAAATTAATTTCCTTTTAATGAGACCATTGGAATTATAGACACCTGTATTGTCTTCCTGAAATACCTGGTCTTGCGTCGGCAATTGTTCACCAACGTCTATCACAACCATTTCCAGAAGTTCTACATATGAATTAGAATTCAAACAAAATTTCTACTCATTGCAACTTCAGTGTTCTTGCGCAAATCGTGCCAATAATATTTGAAACCATCAGGTCTATCCAAGTTAAATTTCTTCTTATCAGAAAATGTGACGTTCCACTTATGATTTCGTCCCATATAATCTTGCGAAAATTGCGGATACATTTTATTTGTTGCGCATTTTTATTAATTAATATGTATACTTCGATAATGTATGTATATATTTAACAACAAATAAATTTTTGAAGATGTTTATACGCGTTTTTATACTGAAAGATACTGCCTGACTGCGTAGGATGTCCATCAAATTCTGTAGAATTATAGAAGTTTCGCAAAATACAATACAAGGCCTTGAGGTAATCTACTATATCTACCACTTCATGTAATAACATTTTGGCGTTTCCTAATTTGATATAGTAACTGAAAGAATTGAATAATCTACGGAAATTTTGGTATTGATTTCGATATCTGAAATCAGCCATTGGCTTACTGAACTTGGTTGAGCTTCTTGCGGTTTTAAATTTAAGATACAAGGTTTGATACTGTGTAAAAATTTTTCATAATATGAAACAGCTTTAAGCCACGTTCTCCAGCTCGTCAATACTGGTTGGGGTGGCTGAGGAATGTCCGGAAAAGTCTGTTTAAACTCGGGAATGCCTTTTGGAGATTTATTAAAAATTCTTTTGGCAGAAACTATAAATTAATTTACTTTTGGATAAGAGTATCGATTAATTCAGCTATAAGATAGCGTGCTTGGACCAAATAGGTTGCACGACGCAGTTGAGGATAAGATTGTTTTAGTAACTTTCCAGGTTTAACCATGTTCGAACCCCCATCTGTAACCAACATTACAAGTCGGCTTGCTGATATATTGAACTTCTCAAAGATATTTTCTATAGTTTCTACTATCTTTTCTGCCTTTGTCTTCTTTAATATTCAACTACGTAAAGAATATACTAATATAGTCAATAACAGTTGGTCTACCAATGGCAAAAAGCAATTGAAATAATATTGATTAGAGTTGGAACCATGTAGTTTCATTGACTTAACCGCAAGTACTGACGATAGTACGTTAGAAGTTCTGGATGTTTATCCCGCGTTGCTAGAATTACCTATTGTACCCTTAACCCTCTTACATAGCATATCAAATTCGTCTACTATTTCGACTGATTCCTAGAGCAACATCCCTTGAGTTTCTAGTTTACGAATGGAACTTGAAACAAAGCTATAATTTGGCTTAATATACAAAAGATTTTGTAGCAATTCTGTTGATTTTACTATCTTTTTACAGTTTTCTAGAGCAATGCAGTCAGCAGTAATTTCCAGAATTACATTTTTTATTCCTTTTATTCCGAAATTGTCGACGTAAAAAATTGCAGCGTCTGACCATGTACTCCGTCTCGGAATAATCGGTTCAGGAGGCAACTTACACCCGTGAAGTTGCTCCTTATAAAATTGGATTCATAAAGGTGCTTTTAAAAATACTTTTTTGACATTGCTAATTAAATCATTAATTAAAGGAAATTGATTCCTAAACGTATTTACCACATCCATTCTGTTAGGGGAAATTAAATACGTGCAGTTCTTGGAAAAAGGTATAAGAGAAACTAATGTAAAAGATTTATCGTTCTGAGAATTGTCCGTTGTCGATCCACATTAGGAATTACGAATTTTTACTAATAGAAAGGATAAGAAAAAACCTAAATATGCAATATATTCAACTTTTGTAAAAATATGCATAGAAATGCCTAAATATGCAATATATGCAATCACTAATTAGCGCTAAATAACTTTAATTAGTGTAAAACGTCTACATATAGTCTATAATTAAAGATATGCAAAAAATGAAATATATGCACTTTGCATATAATCCGTTTTCTAGTTATGAAGATGTGCACTGAAATATGCTTATGCAGAATTTAGTACTGCATTCTAATATGAGATAGAAACTGGGTTACTGTACTGGGTTATTTTGCAATTCAATTTTAGTTGTTTTAAATTTACGATAAAGTGGAATATTTTCTTTTTCACCCACCTGTATATAATTGAGCTATAATGAATACATCTCTGCAATTTTTAAGATTCCTCTAAAAAACAGCGTAAATATCGACACTTACATTTTAAAAATGAATGCTGTAGACGATTTGAAAGGTTTTTGTGCTAAAAATTGAAAAATCCAAATAAGGTAGACGTTAGTCAAAAGTAATACGTCGAAGCAAAACAGGTAAAAAATGCACCATTCCACTTAAAATAAGAGAGTTGGTGTTGACATTCGGTATAACCAGAAAAACAACTATTTTGAAAATATCTTTACAGAGTTGACCTTGGTTCAAATTTTCCTTTAGTTTGTAATTAATTTATATACACGACACCCAAAGAATTAGTGATATAGCATAAGTGGTTCAATGTGTAGCAGCTTGTTATTGTTTCGTTCTTTACAACCTTCTTAAATAACTGAGATTTCCCGCATGCATATATGAATGTTCAAAACGTTCGTGCTGTGTGTATCGAAATCAATGGCGATTCGGCACTTTTGTATAGCGACCTTGAGATTATAATTCCACCGTAAAAATTTTATCAGTTTACTTTGTCATCGCCAAGTGAAACGTACACAAACAACCGCGAAAAAAATTAATCTGTACAACGAAAGATCTCAGCTATTTTAATTAGTTTTTCGATGATAATTCAACACGAGATCTTCCGCACGCACCTAGCATTAAAATTACCTTTTCTAAAACCCATCGGGGCCATGTAAGTCACCTCTTCGAAGACGATATCCACCGGCTCCGAGGTAGGTAACATGCTAAATTCCGGGCTACCGTTATTGCGACGATCGTCTTCACTTTCTAATTCGAACTTCTCTTCCGGAACGCCGACAAAACGCTGTGCGGGACGTTCGTTTGCGGCTTTATAAGTCTGCGCGTCGAAACTGGCTTCGTGAAGAACCACTTCCATGATCACGTATAGAAGAAGTAAATGCACTCGTTAAGATGTAAAACCGATCTGCGATACCGCGTACAATCCGATGGTTGTTTTCAATGAAATCGTTGACGATATCTTTAATACGGTATCTTCACCGTAAATAAACACTACATTGACTCACGCGAGATATGCAATTATTACTAGGATCGCAGTGTGTACGACGAGTTCGTCGTTAGGAGACAAAGAAGTGAAACTCGCGGAGGTCTCCTTTGTTCGAATGACCGCGACCGCTGGTAAACTAGAGAATTTATATACGATGCGGTATCATCGCCATCATCGACATCATCGCCGGGTCATCGGTGTTATCGTTAGATGCACGTACGGGTTACGATTTTGTTTGCGAACGAGAGAAATGAATTGTCAGCGCGCGGGACGGGTTTAAAAAGGTATAAAGTACAAACTTCGTACCTAAAACGTTTCGTTTTAATGATTCATGTTGCCTTTTTTCACTTTATCTATAGCGGAGATATGCGTATACAGACCGTTGGATTTAAGCTTAGCCAAGGAAGAGGAATGATCGATAACTTCTTTACTTTGGAAGTTTATTGTTCTTAAATTATCCATTTTTTTACAACCTAGCGAATGGTACTAGATAAATTGTATATTTCCAAACAGGTTAAATGAAAATAATTTGTATATTTTAGCTGGGCATATACACTACCGCCCAAAAGTGTTTAGGTACTCTCACTGACAGCAAAAATGTATAAAAACTCAACAAAAATGTTAATAATATTTATTTTTCATGTACAGATATACGTACATGAATAAAAATATATTAAATAAATGTGAAAATTAAAACGATTAATTTAAATTTTCTTACGAATATGCGTCTTCGGGTTCCGAACAGCTCAAATTTGGACTCATCCGTCCATAGGACGTTGCTACACTCTTCCATGGTCCAGTGTTTGTGTTCACGAGCCTATTTAAGTCGCTTGTTTTGTTTGCGTATTAATGGTTTTTTCATCGTAATACGTCCATGGAGACCGGCTTTCTGTAGGCAAAGTTTGACTGTAGCAACACTGACTAGTTTTTGGCGACCAACATTTAATTCTGTGGTGATTTCCGGGGCTGTTTTGCGTCTATTTAACTTGCTGGTAACCACTATTCTGCGATCATCTGCAGATGTTGTCGTTTTTGGCCTTCCACTCCGTATTTTCCAATTTTTTTTTTTATAAATTGCAATCTTTAGAATATCATTTTTATACGTGAATTTCAAAGAACCTTCCCTAATATGCAAAAAAAATTTTCTGTATCGAAATTTCAAACTGTATATGTATATATACATTTTTATTATTATTATTATTGCTATTATTATTACTATTATTATCATTATCATTATTACAACTATTATCATTATTATTTTTATAATAACTAGAGTTGTTATTTGGGCTACTTCCATCATTCCTTGAACTTGTATAATTCGACGTTTCGGCAGTTCGTTTACTGTCGTTATCAGGGTAGCCGTGAAAAGGGCTGTTGCTTGCCAGATCAATCATGCTTCGATGATTTTTTTTGTTTGACGTATTTGTCTTCCCTATTAAAAGAAAGCATGATTGATTTAGGAAGGAACAGCTCTTCTGAGGGCTACCCTGAAGACGGCAGTAACTCACTAGCCATTGATGCCATGCGCTGGGGTGTTACATAACATACACATTGTTACGTTCTCCTGGTTTGAAGAACAGCGCCGCTGTAGCCTGCTCGTAAATTCCTGAATTACTTGACCAATACTTACTTGTAGAGTATGTTCGCTTATTTACTAGATGAAAGGTTGTACAGCGAAACTCAATGCGCATGCGCAAAAAATATATTTAAAAAATAAAATGTGTACACGGTTTCCACTCTTGCCTATGTACAGTTACGATGTACGTAAGATATATATATATTTGCAATAATTGCAGTTATTCGAGCTCTCTTATACATGTAATGTACATTAGCATGTGTATATGTATGTTTTCCTTTGGTAGCAATATAAAGTACTGCCTCAGCATGTACGTTGCAAAGCTATGTCTTAAATGTGTTTAAAATTCTTATATGCTTCCGTAGAAGCTTTGTTAGAGGAATGTACTAATGCCTCTATCTGTTTGCATGCACCACTACCTTTTTATAGGGGAGCCAACCCTATTTATTTCTTAAATTTATAAGCGCATCTCGGTGCTATGCTTATTTATATGTCCCTTTCCGGGAGCCTAATACATTTTCCTTGTTTTAAAATTACCTAAGGAACTTGGTCCTGTATCATTGGCTTGCATTTGTACTTGAACCAAATACGTTCGTTATTTTCACATTTATAGGGGAACCCACCCTATCTCCTAGAGCTTGAACGCCTGATCGAGGGCGACAGTAGCGATAATAGCCGATCTCAAAACAAAAGTAATGTGACAGCTACCCAGGCGTTCTCGTTTGAAATAATACGCTACGTGCAATCTTTAGCTCTCTGCTACTGCGCCCCAAAGAAGAGAAACAGCCAGTAGCCAGTAAATGTGCGAAATGCGCACCGACAAGTAAAACGGGGCGATGGAGCCGACATTACATAAGAAAAATGGTCCGTGAAACTCGTCCGCTACGACGAACAACTAAATGAAAAAATTTCTAAGTCCCGATACGACAAAGGACCGAACAAACGTACAAAAGACAACGGACGCTGCGGCCGCAACGACCGTCAACAAGAAGCGGAGTGATCGTACTGGTAGAAGATGTCTATACGTGCGCGCCGACAACCTTACCAAAAAGATTTCCGACACAAACTTAACCGAAGACTAAAAATATGTATAGACGACAACGGACACAGTAGCCTCGACGAACGATGATAGAAAATCGAGAATTTGTACTTGCTACCCTGAAGACGACAGTAGAATTTTACATATGTTCAGGTATTTCGAATTTCCCGCCAGACAGTGTTGGTATTTCTTGTTAGCAAAAGAGAAATGGATAGAACGAAATAGTTAGCCTTATATTTTACGTTGTTCATGTCGGATTTATATACATTTGTACACATATGAATTAAAGAAAATATTTACTGCATATGATTAAAAAGAGATGTGTTCAGAAATGTATTACGGGAAGCCTTATCAGTACATTGCCCCTAACAAGAAACGTTAACATTAACGAAATCAAACATAACTGTAAGGTTAAAAGACTAGAGCACTATGGTATTTAAACCCAGAAGACCATAATAGAACGTTCACATAAGTATGAACTGTCAATTGAGTTATGGGTTAGAAACATTAAACCTAACGAACACCACAGTTGAAAGACTTTTTTTTCCTATCATAAATTGAATCTTCTAAAATTTTTAACAATATACAGCGAGTTCTAATTCCAAAAAATAATATCGTTTTAATTCATTGTTTCTTATGGAGTACATTTTACACAGCGTGCATTTAATTTAGACCAACCTGTATATAATATATCACTGATTAGATGCGTGCTCACCTAATGACAGACACGTCCTTTGATCTTTAATTAGAGGTCGTATTGGAAATTTATAACCAAAATCACGAAGGAATTATTTGATCTGTGAAGATCGCAATTTTATAAAATTGCCTAGTACGGAAACAAATGTGCTATGAACCCTTGTATTTTAAGTTCAAATATTAATTTACGTTAGTTATATTCACGCTAACAGCTTCTCATTAGTGCACATGACGAACGAGCAATCTAAATGATAAAAATAAAACGGAATTCGACCTTCAGTCTTTTATTTTAAACGAATACCCAATAAAATCACAAAAAAACCAATAATAATAAAGTCCCATTTCGTTTGCTTTACGTATGTACGCGATAATGACTAGCTGATTTATCTATTATCGGTCGGAACCTTCCTACTAGTTGGCTGTTATCTGTCGTGTTTTAGTCATTGGGTAACACACTTATTTGTTTATGTATACGAGAAAAAAAGTGGTATCAAAAGTTGACGTTGATATGTAATTATTGGTGCTGTCCGGTCATGGAACACATCTGCTATGTATGGACTTTATTCTTTGTACCGGGGAGATTGCGTTACAAGTTACTAATGTGTTATTTACTATGAATATCGTTAAATAACTACGAGCAGGTGCTTAAACATGTGAAAAATGAGTGTTGTGAATAATACATTGATTCACTTAATAATAATTACTGATACATGATATAGGAAAATGCTTTATGTAATTTTCATAATAGTATAATGTAGTGTAGAATTTTAATTGTTTCTATCGCAAGGAAATAGGATAATTATTCATCGCGTAGGATTAGAAAACGGATGCATCGGACAATTGTTACGCAGGAAGACATTCAGGTCAAATAACACATGGGCTGAAAAGTCCCGGGCCTAACACGTAGATGACGCTAGTTTTATTGCAGTCACCTTTCCCTCAGTTAGTACTAACATTCAAAAAACAACTGTTAAAATTTCATGATATTCTATTCATTAGTTTGTGAGTTATTGTGCTAGGAGTCACGCTACTTTTGTTATTTTCAAAACAATGGATCAAAAACAATTTCGTGTTTTAATTTTACACTGCTTCTTGATGGGAGAAAATACCGTTCAAGCGAAGCAATGGCTTGAAAAGTGTTATGGGGACTTCGCTCCATCAGAAACAACAATAAAACGTTGGTTTGCTGACTTCAAACGTGGTCGTAGAGACACCGATGATGCAGAACGCAGTGGACGTCCAAATGAGGCGGTAACACCAGAAAACATCAAAAAAATCCACAAAATCGTTTTGAATGATCGAAAAGTGAAGTTGCGTGAGTTAGCTGACATCGTAAAGATATCAAAAGAACGTATTGGCTTTATATTGCATGAGCATTTGACTATGAGGAAGCTCTGTTCAAAGTGGGTGCCGCGTTTGCTCACTGTTGACCAAAAACAAGAACGTGTTGATGATTCTGAGCAGTGTTTGGCCATGTTTAAACGTAACAAACCGGAATTTTTGCGTCGATATGTGACAATGGATGAAACATGGATCGATCACTTCACTCCGGAATCAAAACGATCGTCATCTGAGTGGACAGCAACTGGTGAACCTCGTCCAAAGCGCCCGAAAGCACAATAATCGGCTGGAAAGGTTATGGCCTCGGTATTTTGGGATGTGCGTGGTGTAATATTCATCGACTATCTTGAGAAAGAAAATACCATCAACAGTGAATATTATATAGCGTTATTGGAGCGTTTGAAGGCCGAAATTGCAAAGAAACGACCGCATATGGCAAAGAAAAAAAATTTGTTTCATCAAGACAACGCACCGTGTCACAAGTCAATCAAAACAATGGCAAAACTACATGAACTGAACTTCGAATTGCTCCCACATCCACCGTATTCGCCAGATTTGGCTCCCAGCGACTACTGGCTGTTCGCAGACCTCAAAAAAATGCTGGCCGGTAAGAAATTTCGCACGAATGAAGAGGTTATCGCTGAAACTGAGGCCTATTTTGAGGCAAAAGATAAATCGTTCTACAAAAGTGGTATTGAAATGTTAGAGCGGCGCTGGAATGATTGCGTTGCTCTTGATGGAGATTACGTTGATGAATAAAGCTAATTTTGAACCAAAAAACTGGGTTTTCTTTGTTAGGCCCGGGACTTTTCAGCCCATGTATTGTGTATTCTTAACATGTGGTGTTATAATCACCAACATATTTTAGAAGTTTGTATCTCTTACATACGACTTTGGTTTAACAACATAAATTTCCGAACATTGTCGACAGACTTGCTTTAGAAGATAACAAGTATGTTAGGAGTGCTGAAAACATGTAATAACTATTGCTAAATCCTTCTCCAATTTTAGAATATTAAGTATTTCCCCATGATGGATAATTTTCCTATAATGTAATCATCAAAATCTTCAGTTGCATACGCATTTTGACATATTTTATATAACTTCGAATTTTCGCAAGAAACAAGGGATTTATTTGTATACTGTTATTAATATTATTGTTCTTCTTTTTTGCAAAATCAGTTGAACATATCAGCAAAGTATACGAATAATAAGCTGCGCTTAAATATGAATAAATGCATTGCCGTAAGTAATACATTTTAGGTTCGTAGTATACACGACAAAACTTTTGTTGTTTGTATACCTGATGTACATAATTGATTTTTTAAACAGTTTCAGGATCAATAAACTATCTGTTTACCTACCTATACAATGCATAACGCGTCATAAGGCGTGACGGATTTTACCAGTAATTTCTTTATAATTTAAGATTCACATAATTATTATTATAAACAGCAGTAATGGTAATAATATTATTTATTCGCTCTTGAGCACATTGTGTAGTATTATAAGATATCAATAAATTTGTTTTACAAAGAAATAAAACGCATACACATAATTTACACATAAGTAGTAATTGGCTGGTCATACATATTTATAAAATTGTCATCGTCTATAGGCAAAGGGTATCAATTGGTAGTAGTAATTCATGTGTGAAGAAAAAATAGAGAAATACTTACTTCTTGCATTAATTATTAATAAATTTAGTCAGAGAACGTATTCTAGTGTTATTTAATATATATATATACACTACCGCTCAAAAGTGTTTAGGCACTCTCACTGACAGCAAAAATGTATAAAAACTCAGCAAAAATGTATAAAAACTCAGCAAAAATGTTAATAATATTTATTTTTTATGTACAGATACACGTACATGAATAAAAATATATCAAATAAATGTGAAAATTAAAACGTTTAATTTAAATTTTGCTTTCATCTATGTGACCTCCTCTTGATTTAATAATTGCAGCACACAATCGAGGCATTCTCGCAATAAGTTTTGCCAGAGTTTCTTGTATTACTGAGGTCCAACTCGATTGTAATTTGTTCCACACGTCAGTGGCTAATGTCGGAGCCGATTTCCGTACTTCCCGATCTAGTTCTTCCCATAGTAACTCGATTGGATTCAAGTCGGGGCTCTGGGGAAGTCATTTCATAATTTTGAGAGTTCCTTCCTCTTCTAAATGGCGTAAATAGTCTTTACATAAGTTAGAGGAATGTTTTGGATCATTTGCTGGAATATAAAATTTTGACCCAAAAGTCGAATTCCGGAAGGTATTGCGTGCTTCTCCAAAATTTCGCGGTAGCCTTCTTTTTTAATATACCGTCAATTTTCACAATGTCCCCTACACTGCTACCAGCAAAACAGTCCCAAAATTCGCTCGAAACTACGCTGATGATGCTGGGTAGTCAGAAACGTGTCTGTGTTGTGTGTTAGAGTTTTTTCTTTCCTCACAATGTTTCTTTCGTGAATGATTCCACCAATATCATGAGTAAGCTGTATTTAGTAACACTATTGTGTTAGATACCTTTTAATAATTTAATTGGTCCACACGATCGTTTGTTTTTTTATCAGGAAATGGAATAGACACGCGACTTAGAAATTGCATCAGAGTATATTTTTAATTGGTATTGCATGAATGAGTTATAAGAACATAAACGTATAGAGAAGTTTAAATTTGCATCTAACTATATCACGCAAGTTTTATCTCCAACACTAACTTGATAACAAAGTAAGAAAACAGAATTCGCGTAATAAGTTAGCACAATAAAAATTGCCAAACGTAACTTAGTAAAACTAAAAACAGTTCGATGACATTGTATACTAAATCTCGTATTTCTGAATAGACATTATATAATTATACGTTGTTTACATCGGTAACTTATCAACTTTATATACGTATATTTTATTTGTGTATATTTCCGCTTGGTTTCCATCGCATCATATTTATTCCTTCTTTTTCCTTCACGAATCTAAATAGAATAAAAGTGATGTTAATTTGTGAAGTTAAAAAGAAACACGAATCAAAGTCTACTGCGAATAATTAAAAGCAAAACAAAGATATTTCGCGTTGACGCACGATGTTACTATATTTTGTTGGTAAAGTTGAGAAATTCGGACATGGTGTTTCTAAATGTGTCAATCACTATATCTGAATGTGTTTATGTGTTTTATTTGAGTTTTGTGTTATTTCAAATTGGATTTCGAGGTATTACTTTCTTTTCAAACACTAAAAAATACGTTTACGTAGTTTGTTTAATCTTTTCTAATGCATTCAGTGGAATTCATACAGTTTCGTGCAATTTTGTAGTTTCACTATAAGTATTTATTGAAGGTAAAAGTTAGAAACCAGCTATAATAGCATATTTGAACGTGATATAATAGGAAAGGTATAGTTACAAGGTGTTAATAAGTCTATTCGTTACTAAATATATATACAGTAAACGCTCACTCATGTAAATACCCGCTAGTGGAAACGCCCGGTAATGTAAACAAGCTTGCACCATGCACATTTCGATAATGTAAACAGTTTAGGGTACCGGTTATTTCCCGATTTACGTGCGTAATTGTATCGATCAAAAGAATGTTTACGTAAACGTTTTCAGCGCCGGCACCGGTTGTTCCCCGATTTATGTATGGGATTCTTGTAAGCGTTGGTTCTCTTGCCTCTCGTGAAATAAAGTAGTGTGCAGCTAAAATCACCCCAGAACAGACATTAAAATTAAAATTTTGTAGCTAGTGATGGTTGGCCAAAAACATTTAAAAGGAGGTATGGAATTCGACTGCTGTCGGCACCGCCATGACTAGTGAAACCTTTTAAGGAAAAGTTAATGAACAAAATCAAAGAGCTACATTTAAATGAGGAGCAAATACACAATGCAGATGAAACTAGTCTTTATTGGAAATTATTACCTATAAAGTCCTATGTTGCATCACAGGTCTGCTCCGGGTAGAAAGGTGGAAAGACATAGCTTTTCTAGCGTGCACTAATGCTAGTGGTACATACAAAATAAGGCCACTGGTAATAGGAAAGGCAAAAAATCCACGTTCATTTAGAAACTTTGAGTCCCGTTGATTATAACTGTTCAAAATACGCTTGGATGACCAAAGGTACAATTCTGGAATGGCTTCACAAGCACTTTGTCCCTCAGATATGGCAATAAAACTGTAACAATAGGTGATGTAATTTAATGATACGAGGGGAGGTCCAGAAGTTCGTGGAATGGAGGGGATGGAGTGGGGATAGAGGCGCTCGGTAGGTGTCATTCTGAACTTGGGTTCGTCAAGCTGAGCATCCCCAAGGTCTTTCCCTGCAGGGCAGTCGACAAGAAGGTGCACTGGAGTTTCCTCTGCTCTCCCGCACTTTCTACATGAAGGAGAGTTTACTAGACCCATGCGATGCATGTGCTTATTCAGTGCGCAGTATCTAGTTAAGATTGCTGTGAGTGCTCTCAGTTTGGTCCTGGTCATTAGGACTGCCTTACACAGTCTTCCCTCAACTGGATAAATCTCGAGAGATTTACAGTGTCTTAAACCGTCTACACCGTTGCAATAGGACCGGTGATTGGCGGCCAGCTCGGATCTAACGTAGGTCTTAATACTGCCATAGGTACTCCCACACACGTCGGTTCAGGACCTGAGAATGGTCGTCCACTGGCATCTTTTGCTAGCAAATCAGCTATTTCGTTCCCTTTGATCCCCGAGTGGCTTGGCACCCATCTCAGCGTAACGCTGCAATGTTCCGCCAGTTGTTGCAGCCTTCTATGGCACCCCAACACCACTTCGGAGTCAAACTTGACAGCTTGTAGCGCCCTAAGAGCGGCTTGGCTGTCCGATACGATTTCCACTGCTTCCAGGTCATGTGCGTAGTTCAGAGAGTTCTCTGCACATGTCTGGATGGCAATTACTTCCTTACTTACTAGCCTCGCCATCCGGTTCTCCCTCTTTCCAAATTGCAATACCTGTGCCATTCGAGGTTTTCGAGGCGTCCGCAAACCAGCGAGAAATTCCGCGTCTCAATTTGCTTGCACATGCCTTTACTGCTTCGCCGTTGGGAATTATTGCCTTGTATCCCCCAGCAAAGCTATACACGGGCCGAATTTTGTCGGTCCTCATTGACAGCGGTGCTGTCTGTTCGATGCAGTTGAAGATGCTGGTGTGGTTTCCGAATTTGCCAGAGAATACCTTGCACCCATTACATTTGAGTCTGTTGGCTGCTAGGGTTGCTTCTGATCTCAGCACAAGCTGCAGTGGCGGAAGCCCAAGGGTGGTCTCCATCGCAGCCGTCGGCCCCGTAATGCCCAAGCAAGCAATCCTTTGGACTCCGCCAAGGATATTGCCGCGTAGCCTTGATTGGCTCTGTGCCACCAGATTAGCGATGAATAAGTTATAGTTGGTAGTATAACTCTCGCGTATAGCCAGTGAACCATTGCTGGTTTTAGGCAATATTGTGATTAATGATTTCACCAATACATATTTACAATCTTTGGTTACATAGTTTGGAATCAAATCATGGTTAATAGATTTTCTAGATGGAAGGATCGATAATTTCTTCACTACGTAACCCTTGCCAATACCTTCATTGCCATAAATAAAGTTGATAAGAGGATCTGTAATGTACCATTCCACTTAATATAGAGGAAATGTAAATTGAAGATACCTTGGTAACACTAGATAGACGATGACATCGATGTTCAGGAAACTGACGGAAGAATATGCGAGATGGGCTTTGGACACCAATATAGATAAGACAGAGTACATGGTAATCAATGGAAATGGAAGCAAAAAAGAAAACCAAGAAGGAGTTGGTAAAAAGAAATTAAAGAAGCTATGCGGAAGAGAGAACTGAGGGAAGATGGTTTTGGAGATAAAGTCTCTTGGAGGTTGGGATGCGGTAGATGGCAAAATTGGCGGTTTACAAATAGCCATAATAATATACACGGTGCCATCCTGCAAAATTGAAACCTATACCCTATTTCTTACAATAAACGACTTCCCTATAGCGCCTTCTCAATCTTTCATAATACATACGTAGATACACATGCATACGAAGCACATGGTATCCAAGTGAAAAATGTACCGCACTCCATCACCGGAGTCCACTAACGTTACGAACCGGATGGATTACTATGCGGATATCGGCAAACAAATGAAGAAATAACACCGCTGCAGCAAGTTTAAATTTTATTAGAATTTAGTACGCTACACGTGTCGATAGTATGTCGGACCGCTCAGGGTCCGGATGAAACTATTTGTTTTCCCCGTCGCTAGTCGGACGAAAGGCCGCAGAGAACGTAGTCGAATTTATCGCCGCTATTACGGTAATGTATCATGATCCGTGTAAGGAATGCCAGTGTTTTATTCCGAGATGGCGCCGTTGTTCGATAAATATATCGCATCGGATAAGATAGAATGGGGATGGAAATTATTAATAATTCGCAAAAGAAAGACGAGAAGTTGCGATAGAATTCGAAGTCTCGAAGTGTTACTGCGGAAAGAGGGGTTTGTATGTGTGCATGTACAGCAGGAGAATAAAATAACCGTGGTACTTGCAAGGAACGAGAATGCAATGATGTATATTTTTTCTTTGACTTTCTCCAATATAAAGTAAGAGGATCTATTCTTGATGGATTAATAGAAACAGGCGCGTAAATAGTCCTGCTAGTGGTAATAAGCAGGGATTATCGGCAAATACGAGGGGAGGTCCAGAAGTTCGTGGAATGGAGGGGATGGAGTGGGGATAGGAGCGCTCGCTAGGTGTCTGTTCTGATTGGCGACTCATTATTAGTATATAAATTAAGTTGCAGCCCTATAGCGTCAGTCGTTTACGAATAGTTGCCTGCTAAACAACTCAATCCGGAAGAAAACTGAAACTATGGAGGAAATTGAACACCGTGCTATGATAAAGTTCCTTACAAAGCAAGGAAAGAACGCTGAAACCATATTAAGCGAAATGGAAACCGTTTATTTGAAACAGTGCCCTAGTAAATCAATGATTTATAAGTGGCATGGTATTTTTAAACATGGTCGGGAGTCGATTGAAGACGACCTTCGCTCAGGACGGCCAGTTAAGGCCACCACATCAGATATCGTCGAAAAAGTGCAAAAATTTCTACTGCAAGATGCCCGTTTGAAGAAAAAACAATTATCTGCATTAGTTGGAGTATCAGATACCACCATTTTGCGTATCCTAGATGACCACCTGGGTATGACAAAAATCAGTGCAAGATGGGTATCGAGAATGCTCACGCCGCTGCAGAAACAGCAGCGCGTCTGCGCGTCCAAACAATTTTTGGAGCTGTGTGGAGACAAACCCGCACAGATTTTGCAGCGGATTGTTACCGGAGATGAACCATGGGTTCATCACTTTGAGCCTGAGTCCAAACAGGAGTCCATGCAATGGCTTAGAAAGGGGACACCACCGCCAAAGAAATTCAAAGTGTCAGAATCGGCTGGAAACTTGATGGCTACTATTTTTTGGGATTGTGAGGGGATGTTATTGATTGATTACAAAGAAAAAGGTAGGAGCATAACCGGAGAATATTACGCAGCGATATTAGAAAAATTAAAGAAGGCCATCAACGAGAAACGTCGAAGAAAATTGGCCAAGGGTGTGTTGCTCTTGCAAGACAATACGCCGGTTCACAAGAGCAAAGTTGCAATGGCTGCTATGCACAAGCATGGTTTTCAATCAATAGTCCATCCACCCTACAGTCCAGACCTGGCACCTAGTGATTTTTATTTGTCCCCCAATTTAAAAAAGATTTACGTGGAAGAAAGGTTTCCGACGACAATGAGGTAAAGGAGGCAATTTTGGCCCATTTTGAGGCGAAAGGTAAAAAATATGTTTATGATGGAAAAATTAATTCATAGAGCTAATAAATGTATTGTGCTTAAAGGTGATTACATTGAAAAGAAAAAATAGATTTATTGTTTTATTTTATTTAAAGCGCTTTTATTCAACGAACTTCTGGACCTCCCCTCGTATTACGTCTGCATTTAATATTCATCGATTTATTTTACTATTGAGTAGAGAAGTTGCTTAAGAAATGCGGGTGTCATATTAACACATATAAATTGAGATTATTGGAAATATTGTGTTTGTATTTAGTAAGTAGACATTTACTTACTATAGAATAAATAACAATTTTATTTAATTCTTTGCTTGTAATAATCTTATAAGTGAAATAAATTAAGGGTATTAGGAAATTCGTGTTACTTCGAAATGTAAATACACTACCAGGCACAACAGTAAGGACAATAGATTATCCGAATAAAACTAGATGTAAAGGAATGCAGGTTGGTTTTGTACAAACGTATACTCCTAATACTTCATTACTATATTTTCTATACTACCATTATTTTACATTTGCTGTAAACATCCTGCGAAATAAATAAAACCTTTGTTTCATTAGAGAATCGCCTTTTGCATTCATCTGGGGATTTTTTATATTAATTGTTGCAGTGTCTCTCATTAGTCCAGTAGTAGTTAGTAGTTTCCAATGGGTGTACCTTCCTTCATTAGCTCCGACGCCTGTTGCTCCAATTGCTCCGTTATGGTTGATCTAGGTTCTGTAACTGAGATGGATGTGGTGTATGCTATGAAATCCTTAAAGGATAATTGCACGGCGGATAGTGATGACATTCCGGCCTTTTTTTGTTAGGGATTGTGCAAATATATTTGCTTCTCCTCTTTGCTACTTGTTCAGTCTTGCTCTCAAAACATCCACCTTCCCGTCTGTGTGGAAGATTGCCAAATTGGTGCCTGTTTTTAAAAATGGTGAGAAGTCTTTTATTTCCAACTATCGTCCCATAGCGTTATTAAATAATTTTGCTAAAGTTTTTGAGAAACGTTTGTACAAGTATATTTATGCTCAAGTTAGACCCTGGATTTCAAATGACCAACACGGTTTCGTTGCTCAACGATCCACGGTAACTAATCTTGTTACAATTACACTATACCTATCTGATAGTATTGATGCTGGGAGACAGGTGGATGGCGTGTATACTGACCTAACAAAAGCTTTTGATCGAATCGACCACACCGTGCTTATTAATAAATTGGACAATATTGGATTTTCGTCTTCTCTTTTGTCTTTATTCCAATCGTATCTTCTTGATAGAAAGCAATTTGTGACATACATGGGATTTGAGTCTGATTACTTCATGCCGAGCTCGGGAGTTCCCCAGGGGAGTAACTTGGGTCCACTTCTGTTCCTCATATATATAAAAATGATTTGTGCTATATGATACGTCGATCATCTCTATTAGTAGTGATCTTTTTCTTGCCGCAAAACGCTCTTCCGATACTTGCAATGGGTATCTTCTCTTTCATTAAAACGACGATTCGTTGCACTGTTCGTTGGGATACTTCTTTTTTCTTTGTAATTGTGCGTTGAGAATACACACAACAATGCCCCAATGCGTAGTTTTTTCTCATTTGGTACGTCTTTCTTAGATAGGATAGAAGCAATAACTTGAAGTGCAACAGTAACACGTAAACATGGAATAAACGTTGTTACATTCAAATAATATTCTACGGATTACTGCGTCTTTCAATCTTGTTCCTTCCCATTTTCTATATGGTACAGAATGATTCATGAGGGGGATAATAATAGGCAACAGGTCATTAAGTGGCACTCAATTTCTTAGAAAGATATTTAGGGAACGTATTTAGATGGTATTGTAAACCCTATTCGTGAATTTTATACTTGTATTTGTAAATTATCGCATTGGAAATACACCAAAGCTTAAATTTATAAGGTTGCTCTAATAAAATGGACATGAGGGAGGGGGGGAGACTTGGAGGATAAAGGTTCTTTTCAAGTTACACCTTGAGTTTATCCAATTTGTCTGAATATCACTTTTATTGAAAGAAAAACTTCTCATCATTGAAATTCATCTAGGTTGGTATCGTATAAATCGATTTTTTTACGTAGCATTGATAGAATCTCATTCATACCGTCATGTTTTAACTTCTTCATTATTAAGAAAAAAATTTAAAAAAAAAACAACAACGTATGTATGCCTTTTCCCTTAAATAAATCCGACAGCTGACTTAATTAAGTTTAAAACGAAAAGTAATGCAAGTATAATACAGATAACATCGTCGAAACACTTGCATTTCACAATCGCAACGATATACCACGCAATCAGGACGAAACATCCAGAACGTAGACCGCCGGTAATAATAGTAATAACGACGGCTTAACATACGCGAACGCTGTGCATATCTACACGACGGGATACATCGGAATCGGCACGATATTTATGTTAATTAAGAATATTAAACGTTGTCGCACGCACCGGCTATAAGTTCCGGTAAACTCGTGGCGCGTTTACGTTGCAAGGTACGGAAGGCGGGACCCTTTACACACATGTGACGGGGACGATTTATGGACGAAGTTTGTTCTCTATAGCGCGGCTAAGATTAAACCATAAAATGCCCGGCATCCGCGCGAGCTAGTTGCACGGGCGCTCGCCGTTTTGTTTTACCTCTTAAGAATTTCTAATTTCCTAACGAGGTATAATACGGCCGCCAATAATAATAAGACCGCAACACCGTACGCGGGCTTTTTAAAACAGCCGGTACACTCGACGACAACTAATAGGTCTCAGGGACGTGAATCTCGTACGTTTGTCGGTAACGGGTGTTTTATCTTACTCTATTTCTTTTTACCACTGAGCTATAATGAAGCGCAGGCTATATAACACATGGGCTGAATAGTTCCGGGCCTAACACATAGATGACGCTAGTTTTATTGCAGTCACGTTTTTCTCAGTTAGTACTAACCTTCAAAAGACAGCTGTTAAAATTTCATAATATTCTATTCATTAGTTTGTGAGTTATTGTGCTAAGAGTCACGCTACTTTTGTTATTTTCAAAACAATGGATCAAAAACAATTTCGTGTTTTAATTTTACACTGCTTCTTGATGGGAAAAAATACCGTTCAAGCGAAGCAATGGCTTGAAAAGTGTTATGGGGATTCCGCTCCATCAGAAACAACAATAAAACGTTGGTTTGCTGACTTCACACGTGATCGTAGAGACACCGATGATGCAGAACGCAGTGGACGTCCAAATGAGGCGGTAACACCAGAAAACATCAAAAAATCCACAAAATCGTTTTGAATGATCGAAAAGTGAAGTTGCGTGAGTTAGCTGACATCGTAAAGATATCAAAAGAACGTATTGGCTTTATATTGCACGAGCATTTGACTATGAGAAAGCTCTGTTCAAAGTGGGTGCCGCGTTTGCACACTCTTGACCAAAAACAAGAACGTGTTGATGATTCTGAGCAGTGTTTGGCCATGTTTAAACGTAACAAACCGGAAGTTTTGCGTCGATATGTGACAATGGATGAAACATGGATCCATCACTTCACTCCGGAATCAAAACGATCGTCATCTGAGTGGACAGCAACTGGTGAACCTCGTCCAAAGCGCACGAAAGCACAACAATCGGCTGGAAAGGTTATGGCCTCGGTATTTTGGGATGTGCGTGGTGTAATATTCACCGACTATCTTGAGAAAGGAAATACAAACAACTGTTATTATTATATCGCTTTTTTGGAGCTTTTGAAGCCCTAAAGTCAAAAGACACGACCGCATATGGCAAAGAAAAAAATGTTGTTTCATCAAGACAACGCATCGTGTCACATGTCAATCAAAACAATGGCACAACTACATGAATTGAACTTCGAATTACTCCCACATCCACCGTATTCGCCAGATTTGGCTCCCAGCGACTACTGGCTGTTCGCAGACCTCAAAAAAATGCTCGCCGGTAAGAAATTTCGCACAAATGAAGGTGGTTGAAGGTGAATGCAGGATGGTTATCGCTGAAACTGAGGCCTATTTTGAGGAAAAAGATAAATCGTTCTACAAAAGTGGTATTGAAATGTTAGAGCGACGCTGGAATGATTGCGTTGCTCTTGATGGAGATTACGTTGACGAATAAAGCTAATTTTGAACCGAAAAAACCGTGTTTTCTTTGTTAGGCCCGGGACTTTTCAGCCCATGTGTTAGTAGTCGAAGTGACCTCAAAGCGAGAAGTGACAAATCAGAGACAAGTCTCTTCTAATTATGGAAAACAATTTTCACCCCGCCCATAGATTAACTTACAACTATATAATAAAATCTACAATTTTAAGAAAGCTAAGCACACCAACTTGTATCGCACTTCTGTGATATTGTTTTCTGTCCACGAACAAATATTAATTACTTCTGAAATCTTACCTGTCCAATAGAATATAATACGTTAACTCAAGTCTTTCCTCGCCTACATCTGGAGTACCACAGGGTAGTAATTTGGCTCCAATACTCTTTCTAATATTTATAAATGATCTTCATTCAATATTAAATTGCGGCATTATTTTTCGCTAATGATTACGATTATTTTCAACACTAAGTATTCTCGTAGACTCTTAACATCTACAAATCAGCAAGATCCTCTTTACCTGTAGAGTATTGATAACGGACTCAATTTTAACACGTCGAATTGTAACACTGCTTTATATTTCACGCAAATTAACCACCAATACGGACTTAATAATATTATATTAAATCGTTGTGATTTTGTGAAGGAGTTAGGTGCTCAAATACCTTTAACGAAAACATTAGGAATATGTTTTCGTAATCAGTGCAATGGGAACTGTACGGTCGTATATTAAAGAAAAGAATAGAAAGTGGCTTACAAGAAATAGAAGAGCAATACGGCTTCCGAGCGTAGACACTATATTTGTGATACAACAAGTATTGGGAAAATGCGTAGCTAGAAATTTACCCACCCACCCAGTATTTATAGATCTAGACAAGGCTTTTAATACAGTACCCTTAACCACCATGGTGCAAATACTGTAACGTCTTCACCGTTGTGCGGTCTTGATGACCGCATATAATAAACAAACTTCAATTACCAAAATATGTTCTTTTAGACATTGGGAACATTCTTATTGGATTGAGTGCACCCTAAAATAAAACGCAAGATGTCTTTTAACATACTTCCAACCAAACAAAAACTCCGTAAATGTCATATTTTGCTTAGTGTTTAACACAAACGCTAGAATTTTTTTAGTAACATTCTATACGAAAATAAGAACAGATTCTTAGCAATAAATGATTATGCGATTAAAAAAAAATAATAATGTAAGAAATAATCTAAAACAAATAAAAAATAGAGGGTCAAATATTCAAGGATCGTGTTTACGATTTTTACAAATTTTTGACACACATCCTAAACATGTAGGCATACGGCAAATTTTACACACATAAAAAGTTTTTCTTTTAATTCTAGAAGAACAAGTCCAATGTTTTTCGTTTTCCCAGTTTTTCTTCTAGAACTTCCGCTCAATCATACTAAATTTTGCAATTCAGATCTTTGAGTACCTTTTATATGTATATTGCGTTCTGATAGTGTTACATTTGTCCACTGCAATACAACTTGTAACAGATCTGCCGTCGATAAGAGATTCCAGCAAGTAATTGCATCAGGTATATTTCCTAATCCGGTCGATCGTCGCAACAAGACACAAAACTTTGCGATGACCACTTATGGCAATTTTCTCCATAAAGAATTTTTCATTGTTTTGAGAAGTACCGCTAGTTTCAGTTTCGTCCGACAGTTCATTAGTGCCTTTTGTTTCTTTTAGCCGTGTTTTTATTGCACAAATGTCAACTTCAACTTTTTGTAGCATATTGGCAATGCATTCATTTGAAGGTAATGAGAAAACGGATCCGTGATATTAAAGTGGGGATAAGATAAACGAAAACAAAAATCCGCTGCGGTCACTGAGACCGCACTACGGTAGTTGAGGGTTAAAGAATGTTTGAAGTTTTAAATAAAGTAGGACCCAATACCAGGTACATCAATGCAATATGGAATTTATATAAAGATGCACAGAGCATAATTAAAATAGGCGTAAAGAGAACAAAAGAAAAGCGAAGTCAGAGGTGCAGAAAAGAATGAACATCATAATAGATATCCCAGACTCCTGACGTGATAGCGAAATTTCGAAATTAATCTCGGAATCATTAATGTATAAGTGAAAGGAAAACCGTCTTAACCAGAGATTATTTGTAGTGGATTGGAGTGTACTCCTACTGTATTCGTTCGCCTCCCATCCTCCGGATCTTCCGCATAATTACGCCATATTTCTATTACGACGGCACAGCTAGCGCCACTACCGCCGCCGCCGCCAGATGTAGCTGTCGGCCGGTTATAAGTAGCGCTTTAGCGATATGTAAATCGGACATACATTCATACGTGTGTTCGCGGCCGGAATTTTTCCGGCAATATAAATGCAAATAGTTTTGGAATGTACGCCGTTTGCGCGTAGAAAATAGGCTATAATTTAGGCGGACGATGGAATAATTTGCAGTAATTCTTAATGGCAAGGCGGCGAGTAAAAGTGAAACTCGAGCATTCTTAACAACATAATTCCGACCGTTGGGATGCCGCAATCTGACGCAGAACGCTATGGTCTTTTACGTCCTTCAAGTATAGAGACGATAGGTCTAACTTCGTCGAAAGAGTTTAAGAGTTATATGTGTATGATAAAGGAATGGGACAAATATCGTGCTTCCACTATTTGACTTAGTATTTCATCTAATGTACACTCAGAGAAGTGTCTTCTTGCAGCAAGAAATTTTCTCACAAAAATCTGTCTCTATTCGGGACTAAAAAATATTTAATATAAGAAAATTATATTTGTATCAAATAAATATTCTCTTGGGGTTAGAAAATCAAATAAATGCAAGACAGAAAATTGCTTTTTCGAAGTAAATCATTTAGTCTTAAGTTAAGAAAATGTTAATGAAATTATAGTTTAAATATAACACATGGGCTGAAAAGTCCCGGGCCCAACAAAGAAAACACGTTTTTTTCGGTTCAAAATTAGCTTTATTCATCAACGTAATCTCCATCAAGAGCAACGCAATCATTCCAGCGCCGCTCTAACATTTCAATACCACTTTTGTAGAACGATTTATCTTTTGCCTCAAAATAGGCCTCAGTTTCAGCGATAACCTCTTCATTCGTGCGAAATTTCTTACCGGCGAGCATTTTTTTTGAGGTCTGCGAACAGCCAGTAGTCGCTGGGAGCCAAATCTGGCGAATACGGTGGATGTGGGAGCAATTCGAAGTTCAATTCATGTAGTTTTGCCATTGTCTTGTTTGACTTGTGACACGGTGCGTTGTCTTGATGAAACAACATTTTTTCTTTGCCATATGCGGTCGTTTCTTTGAAATTTCAGCCTTCAAACGCTCGAATAATGGTATTTCCTTTCTCAAGATAGTCGATGAATATTACACCACGCACATCCCAAAATACCGAGGCCATAACCTTTCCAGCCGATTGTTGTGCTTTCGGGCGCTTTGGACGAGGTTCATCAGTTGCTGTCCACTCAGATGACGATCGTTTTGATTCCGGAGTGAAGTGATGGATCCATGTTTCATTCATTGTCACATATCGACGCAAAAATTCCGGTTTGTTACGTTTAAACATGGCCAAACACTGCTCAGAATCATCAACACGTTCTTGTTTTTGGACAACAGTGAGCAAACGCGGCACCCACTTTGAACAGAGCTTTCTCATAGTCAAATGCTCATGCAATATAAAGCCAATGCGTTCTTTTGGACTCATCGAACTGCATAGAAAGGAGTACACATTCCATGATATGATACTCTAGTTTACCTGCCATGTCCTGAATCATGACTTCAACACGCTTTATGACCATCGGACGAGATAATTGAACCTTTTCTTATGGCAACTGTTACAATTTCAGACGTCTACTGCCAATGGTTGTTGTTGCCAATAATTACAGACCTCGAAACATCCTACTCTTCCGACGGCTTGAAGAGACAGCGTTTGAAAAAATGTATTGATCTTCGAGGATATTACATCGAATAATACAAATAAAAAAACACCAATACCGTGTTTCTCTTGTCGATTCCGGAAACATTTCAGGTCGTCCTTGTACGTATGTACATTAGAAATAAGCTATGCAGTAAATAATTTAATTAAAAATATTTGGTCTTCTCGAATCATATGTGTGCGGGCGCGTTTTAGTGTGCGCACGTCGGAAATAAATGCCGGCGAATTGACGACAAAACGAACGGCGGCCGGATATAAACGAGGCGCACGCATGGTCGGTGACACCGCACACTTGATGTGAATTTATACGCTCGCGTCGGACGAGATTCGAAAGGCATCGTACGCCGAGAGTGGGAGGGGGGATTAACGCGGTACGGCAGCGTCGGCGGCGACGGTGAGACCGAACAGTTCGCAATATTGATGCTCATTCAATTGACAACCGTTAATTGGAAATACCAGTTGCAATTAGGCGCTAGACAACGGTTCGATATTGGCTCTAGCGACGGCGAAGGTATATAGCGTCGGACGTACGGCAGATTGAGCGTTATCCGCAGTATGAACCGTTTACGGATCTCATTATTAAACGAACATATCCGGCACGAAATGCACCATTAACGCAGCTGTCGGTGCGCCATTACTCCGGGACCGTTTATTATGTTAACGCTACGTAATTTAAGTTACAGAAAAAATATTCTGCACAGAAATGTTAACGGGAGGCAGACAGAACTTAGGAATAACATCAGCGTTAACAATGGAAACGACATGCAAGCAAATTATGATACAGATGCGCTAGCACAGACAGTTCTACTGAGCGAGTTCTTCGTTTTAAATTCAAAATTCAATTCAAATATATTTAACCATATATCCCTCCGTTTATACCAACTCAAATTCATAAAGACATGGCAACTATTGGTGGGTCTGTAGTTTCTTATGATATAGTCAAACGCTGTTGTCGAGATTTTAAATGCTGAAGAACATCCTGTGAAAACCAACATCCCGGTGGTCCCCCCATAACGGTGTGTTGCTCTTGCAAGACAATGCGCCGGTTCACAAGAGCAAAGTTGCAATGGCTGCTCTGCACAAGCACGGCCTTCAATCAATAGTCCATCCACCCTACAGTCCAGACCTGGCACCTAGTGATTTTTATTTGTTCCCTAATTTAAAAAAAGACTTATGTGGAAGAAAGTTTTCCGACGACAATGAGGTAAAGGAGGCAACTTTGGCCCATTTTGAGGCGAAAGATAAAAAATATTTTTATGATGGTTTAGAAAAATTAATTCATAGATCTAATAAATGTATTGTGCTTAAGGGTGATTATATTGAAAAGGAAAAATAGGTTTATTGTTTTATTTTATTTAAAACCCTTTCATTCCACGAACTTCCGGACCTCCCCTCGTATATCGACTGAGTTGTAAAAACATATCTGCATCTCTTCGAAAAGGAGGAAACAAAAAGAATTTATATCTTTTAGCAGGGCATTATAATAATAAAATTATCGAACTTGAGTGTGTATTTGGGAGTAATTCTCTCTTGAGCATCCTACATGCAATTAAACGTATAATAGCGGCAACAAAAGCCAAAGAACTATTATATAGTGTAGGGCTAGATCTACAAAGAGCGACGTATACGCAGAGAAGCGGATGAATAAAAAGGAAACAGGGTTAATGCGTTATTTGTATCGCTCTAACAGTGAAGTATCACTGTCCCCATCACTTTGAACGTTATCCTAACGCTCGCACACGAACAAACAACGGGCTCTGTGGCAATACCACACAAACGCCCGGATGTGTTGGCGACTAGTCCATGGCCAATTAATTATACATCTATATACGTTTACATGCAGATCTACATATATCCAGGAACAGTTAGTTTCTCGTAATAAGAGTCATTCTCGCATTAAAAGTATATTTATAGTAATAATAGTATTTTATTGGCAAGTAAATGGTAAATGCAGAAACCAGAAAAAAGAAATACAATCAGAAACTAGTTTTGCCAATTAGAATCATCGTCAGTAGTCCAAGATTTCCTGTTGTAAATGAAGGAAATAATTTGTTGCATAAGCACATCATCATACTGTAATACTACAAATGTTATCTGTCGGAAAGTTGCTCATTCATTAAATTATTATAAACAGCACACCTAAAACTATTAAATGGTAATTCCTTGATAGCTAGGGAAGCGATTTATATAGTCGTGTGGAAGTGTAGCTAAAAGATTTCTCATGTCTAGGTGTATCAATAAGGTCGCACCTGCGGATGTTGATATTGCAGACATCCATATAATACCTCCTTCTGTTTAGTAAATAGGGCGGAACACTAGTACTCAAATTTTAATAGATAAAACACGAGAAATGTCTTCGTCATATCATACTTAACACTCCAGCATCCCTAAGTTTATAAGTCCATTGACGCTGTCAAACAACAGCACAGAAATTAAAATGTGTGAACACCAAGGAATCACATAGCAGCATTCTTAATGGGGGCGTCAAGGGAATGCCCGTGGGAATAAATCAATTTTAAACTGCAGTAAGCACGTCTAATACAAGTACTGATATGACGTTTAAATTTAAGAATATTATCTACATGGAAATTTCAAGGATGTGTTGTTAGTTGCATGTCTGATGTTAAGAAGTATGTTCGACCTTATTTTAGAGCTGCCGAGCACTATAGAATATGATTTGGTTTCATTTAAAAATAGGCCATGTTTTGTTGCAATGCTATACAGATTGTTAACCTCGCAGTTGATACCATCAATATTGTAGTATTGTTATACTGCCATATATCTATCTATATAACACATGGAGAAAAGAAAACACGGTTTTTTTGGTTCAAAATTAGCTTTATTCATCAACGTAATCTCCATCAAGAGCAACGCAATCATTCCAGCGCCGCTCTAATATTTCAGTACCACTTTTGTAGAACGATTTATCTTTTGCCTCAAAATAGGCCTCAGTTTCAGCGATAACCTCTTCATTCGTGCGAGCATTTTTTTGAGGTCTACGAACAGCCAGTAGTCGTTGGGAGCCAAATATGGCGGATACGGTGGATGTGGGCGCAATTCGAAGTTCAATTCATGTAGTTTTGCCATTGTTTTGATTGACTTGTGACACGGTGCGTTGTCTTGATGAAACAATTTTTTTTCTTTGCCATATGCGGTCGTTTCTTTGCAATTTCGGCCTTCAAACGCTCCAATAACGCTATATAATATTCACTGTTGATGGTATTTCCTTTCTCAAGATAGTCGATGAATATTACACCACGCACATCCCAAAATATCGAGGCCATAACCTTTCCAGCCGATTGTTGTGCTTTCGGGCGCTTTGGACGAGGTTCACCAGTTGCTGTCCACTCAGATGACGATCGTTTTGATTCCGGAGTGAAGTGATGGATCCATGTTTCATCCATTGTCACATATCGACGCAAAAATTCCGGTTTGTTACGTTTAAACATGGCCAAACACTGCTCAGAATCATCAACACGTTCTTGTTTTTGGTCAACAGTGAGCAAACGCGGCACCCACTTTGAACAGAGCTTTCTCATAGTCAAGTGCTCGTGCAATATAAAGCCAATACGTTCTTTTGACATCTTTGCGATGTCAGCTAACTCACGCAACTTCACTTTTCGATCATTCAAAACGATTTTGTGGATTTTTTTGATGTTTTCTGGTGTTACCGCCTCATTTGGATGTCTACTGCGTTCTGCATCATCGGTGTCTCCACGACCACGTTTGAAGTCAGCAAACCAACGTTTTATTGTTGTTTCTGAGGGAGCGGAGTCCCCATAACACTTTTCAGGTCATTGCTTCGGTTGAACAGTATTTTTTCCCATCGAGAAGCAATGTAAAATTAAAACACGAAATTGTTTTTGATCCAATGTTTTGAAAATAACAAAAGTAGCGTGTCTCTTAGCACAATAACTCACAGACTAATGAATAGAATATCATGAAATTTTAACAGCTGTCTTTTGATGGTTAGTACTAACTGAGAGAAAGGTGACTGCAATAAAACTAGCGTCATCTATGTGTTAGGCCCGGGACTTTTCAGCCCATGTGTTATATCATCAGCGGATAAGGACCTGTGGAATTGCGAATCGTCAGCGAAGAGTTGGAAATTGCATGTGAAATTATGGAAAAAGGACATATGAGCCATCTATATGGAGAATAACAACGGACCTAATATGGACCCTTGAGGAACTCGCCTAATCAGACGCCTAGTCGCTAGCAACCACCGCCTGTTTTCTGCCAAGACCAATTAATGAAGAATAGCTAGCAAAAGACTATGATCAATTCTGTTAAAGATCTTGGAGAAATCCAACAGTACCAATACTGTCAAAAAACCCATGTCGCTCTCTGATAAGATCTCATCGACAATTCAAGTAAGAGCAGACATACAACTAAAACCTGGACGGAAACCAGATTGGAAACTAGGAAAAAAGTGAAATTTTGACAGACTACGCAATTGCTCAACAATTTTCTCCAAAGTCTGCGACGACACGAGCAATAGACTAATTGGGCGAAGATCAAGACTGCTGGGAAGGTTCTTATTTTTTGAAATAGGGATGACATGTGCCTTCTTCCAATCAGTAGGAAAGACGCCCACCCCAAGACAATAAAATGTGGGTTAAGGTTGGTAATATTGTAGGAAAATTCAGTGAAAGCATTTTCAATGAGATACCATCCTGTCCCAGTGAATTCGAGGATATACTGGAAATAATAGAAGCAATCTCAACTTCAGTACTATCAAGGAATGAGAAAGTGCCAACTCCCTGTCTCACATTAGAATTATAAAAATTAAACACAAGCGGAGCAGACAATGATCTGGTACTCCACACCAAGATAGAATGATCATTTAAACCGTTTACATTTAATAAATGACGTGGTTTTGCAACAGAAATGGAAGATGAAATTAGTATACTATTTCGATAAGCCATTCCTTAAGAATAACGTTTACTTTCAACTTGCAACCATACTCCGTAGATTTAGTACGACCGATTTATCCTTATCGCAAACACTTCGTTTCCTGATTAAAACCCATTCGAACAAAGATTTCTCACCTACATATACGTATCCACGTGCTAGAAGTTAGATCTTATTTTTGCGGAGAGGTGCAAATTTTAAATCCAATTTACAAGTACGAGTTCGTAAATTCAAACAAACGAAATTAGATTCCCGCGCGAAGGGGATAGTCGGCAGCCAGCGATATTACCGGCAGCACACAATAGAGGAAACACTACATATTGCGAAAGTTTCCTGATATAAACGCCCGCACTCTAATGCTTACTTATATGTCGTTAACTGTGCCGTGAGATAATCGAGCGAAAAGTAAAAGAAAGAACGATGTGTATCACTGTTGGCGATATTACTCAAGTTTGAGTTCTAGGATTCTGCTGCATAATTGATAAAGTTCCAGTTTTTGTTTGAAGACGATATGATTCACATTTAAATTGATTCAGAGTTAAGCCAGAATAACCCTATTATTTTTTTTTTATATTGGGCAATAGCAAGGGGTTATGCTAGCGAGAAAGGCGGCTTTATCAAAGGAATGGTTGTGTGAGAAGAGATCATGTCTGCTATTAAAGAGCTTCAGTTATCTCATTCAACAGTCACCAGGCGTGTTGAAGTCATGAGCCAGGACATGGTATATATACTAAAATATGACGTCATTACAGTTCGACGAATTTTAGCAATGATTACATCGAAGCGAAAATCCCTCGGCGAAGATATATATGATGCCTTCTTAAATTTTGTGACGAGCTACAAGCAACCAATCTACAAAGTAGTGTGCATTATAACAGATGGAGCAGCAGCCATGACTGGAGACAAAAATGGTTTTGTTGCATTGTGTCGAGCTAATGACGATTTCCCTCCGTCTTTCTCATTCCATTGAATTACCCATCAACAAGTCTTGTATTCAAAAGTTCTAAACATGGATGAGCTTATGAACATAGCAATAATTTGAGGCAGCCTTGTATAATGAATACATCTCTCATGGTCAAAATCAAGTCAAAAACAACCCACGGTCATTCTGTTCATTTGTATACTCTAAGAGACGCAACCTTGGAGTCCCCGATAACATGAGGAATGATGACTGTGATATGCTCTGCACGCCTGCATCTATAGCGGACGCTTTCCAGAAATATTTCCAATCTGTATACTCCATTCCATAGACTACATCGACTATGTAAATTATTACTAAGAGCGATTTGTTGATCGACATCACCACGTTTGATGAGTGTGAAGTATTCGAAGTTATCAGAGAATTGAAAAATAAATATACCATGTGGGACGACAATTTCCCTAGTATTTTTTTTTGTAAGAGACTGCGTTAGTGTGTTTGTCACGTATCTGTATATAACACATGGGCTGAAAAGTCCCGGGCCTAACACATAGATGACGCTAGTTTTATTACAGCCACCTTTTCTCAGTTAGTGCTAACCTTCAAAAGACAGCTGTTAAAGTTTCATGATATTCTATTCATTAGTTTGTGAGATATTGTGCTAAGAGTCATGCTACTTTTGTTATTTTCAAAACAATGGATCAAAAACAATTTCGTGTTTTAATTTTACACTGCTTCTTGAAGGGAAAAAATACCCTTCAAGCGAAGCAATGGCTTGAAAAGTGTTATGGGGACTCCGCTCCATCAGAAACAACAATAAAACGTTGGTTTGCTGACTTCAAACGTGGTCTTAGAGACACCGATGATGCAGAACGCAGTGGACGTCCAAATGAGGCGGTAACACCAGAAAACATCAAAAAATCCACAAAATCGTTTTGAATGATCGAAAAGTGAAGTTGCGTGAGTTAGCTGACATCGTAAAGATATCAAAAGAACGTATTGACTTTATATTGCATGAGCATTTGACTATGAGAAAGCTCTGTTCAAAGTGGGTGCCGCGTTTGCTCACTGTTGACCAAAAACAAGAACGTGTTGATGATTCTGAGCAGTGTTTGGCCATGTTTAAACGTAACAAACTGGAATTTTTGCATCGATATGTGACAATGGATGAAACATGAATCCATCACTACACTCCGGAATCAAAACGATCGTCATCTGAGTGGACAGCAACTGGTGAACCTCGTCCAAAGCGCCCGAAAGCACAACAATCGGCTGGAAAGGTTATGGCCTCGGTATTTTGGGATGTGCGTGGTGTAATATTCGTCGACTATCTTAAGAAAGGAAATACCATCAACAGTGAATATTATGTAGCGTTATTGCAGCGTTTGAAGGCCGAAATTACAGAGAAACGACCGCATATGGCAAAGAAAAAAAATTTATTTCATCAAGGCAACGCACCGTGTCAATCAAAACAGTGGCAAAACTACATGAATTGAACTTCGAATTGCTCCCACATCCACCGTATTCGCCAGATTTGGCTCCCAGCGACTACTGGCTGTTCGCAGACCTCAAAAAAATGCTCGGCGGTAAGAAATTTCGCACGAATGGAGAGGTTATCGCTAAAACTGGAGGCCTATTTTGAGGCAAAAGATAAATCGATCTACAAAAGTGGTATTGAAATGTTAGAGCGGCGCTGGAATGATTGCGTTGCTCTTGATGGAGATTACGTTGATGAATAAAGCTAATTTTGAGCCAAAAACCGTGTTTTCTTTGTTAGGCTCGGGATCAACAGTTTCGTGTTTTATCTGTTTCAGTTTTATCTGAAGACCAACAAGGTTTTGTGGGTGGGCAATCCACTGTCACCTAATCTTACCACGATTACACAATTCATAGCTGAATTACTAGATGACAATATACAAGTTGATGTAATTTACACAGACTTTGCGGAAGCCTTTGACCGAGTTGATCAGGAGCTAGTTTTATTGAAACTTGTGCAGAACGGGTTTTCACCCAGACTTGTATCACTATTTCGAAAATATTTACTACGGAGAACGCAATACGTCGCATACTTTGGTCGTACATCTTTTTCTCCTTCCTATGGAGTTGCACAGGGAAGTAATTTTGCTCCTCTCCTTTTTCTGGTACTTGTTAACGATTTATGCAGTCAGTTGAATCGTGAGAAGTTATTATTTGCCGATGACCTCAAGTTTTACACCAGGATAAGCATTATTTCGGATTACCATCTGATGCAGAGGAATCTGAGTAAACTAGAATCTTGATGTGTCAATTATAATCTTTCAGATGCAGTCCTTATAATCGCGTCGTCGTCAAGGCGATATAAGAGTTTTTACAATATGGTGAATAATAAGATAGATACTCCCTCAGTACTTGAACTAGTTCGCTATGTTGTGCCATCCCACGGTACTCGCTTGTCTGGGGTCATCTACTGTTCCAATGCCAATACAAAGGTCTTAGTCGAGTCACCGATATACAGAATGCATGGCACCGTTAATGAAACTATTGCTGATCCTGACATTCACTTTTTCCCTTTTGGTAAAATTAATCTGTAATTTGAAGTTTAGTTCTAATTAACTTTTAGTTTATGCACAGCATCTGATACAACGAAAAGGCAGGAGAGTAGAATGTAGACACAGGAGATGAAATTTTTAGGAAGAGTGAAAGGTTGTACAGGATCTGATAGAATAAGAAGCGTAGATAAGAATAGAGAATATCTTCGACACAAGTGAGTGAATAAGGGAAAACAAAAATAAGTTGAAGGAGCCCGTAGAATGGATGCTATTGAAGGGGTTGCCAGTCGGAGCGAAATATTATAGATGTTTAGGAAGAAGAAGAATGGAATGAAGAAAAAAAATAAATTTTATATTGGTAATAGGTAATAGCTTTTTCACCAAGAACACTTACACAGCTACAAACTGAATCACTCGAATTAGGTCAACAGCTGATACCAGTACTTCTTTTTTGTCTCATATCAGACACGTCGAAAAACATGTCGATGCTATACCGTTTAATCATGTATTTTATGCGTGACTGTGCTATTTGTAAAATGACAGAACATCCGTACTAGAGTGTGATGAATGGGCGGCCTGAATATGTGCGCCTTGCACCGACATGCATTTGTGCAAATTGTATTATGTGCAACATTATTCCGGCCCAAATGAAACCCGCCACATGTCGTCCATAAAATAATTCACATTTATTGGGAACGTGTAAATATCCGCGAGCTTTTTCGAGTCCTCTCTCTCTCTTTTTCGCGGTTATTGTTCGATTTTTTCACGTCTCTTTTTTTTTTCGACGCGGCGTATTGTTGGTAAAATGGGACTACGCTGGCTTTTTCATTTCTGGCATTTTTTCATCAATTCTGGTGTTTTTTTTTTCCGCTAATGAAACATGGATAACCCCTGTTTTTCTCCCTGTTCTTTTTTATTTTTTAGCAGGCAATGCACATACGTTTTGTGCTAGAGATGATGATGTTACATAAATATTATGTTGGCAGTTCTTTTTTTTTGTGATTTAAAAGATTAGAGTGCAATGGAAACTTGAAGATATCGATGTATGTATACTGTTATTGACATTAACAGTCTCAGCATGGTATTTATGTGTTTATCGTAAGGCTACACAGTTATTTAATGTATATCGTTATTTATAGTTGTGTTACAAAGGGAGACTTTCTCAATATCGCTACGGGTATACGCAGCCGTAACATGTGGTATGTCGCCCTGATCAAGTTATAGCCAGAAATTCTTCCTAGAGATTAGAGGGATCGAGTTATCTGCCATCTGATGCATCTGTCTGATGTATATTGACCAGGAGATCCTCAAGAGAGTCGTCGGTATGTACTAGCTCATTTAATAATAATAATAATGATAATCTTTATTTGTCCAAAGATAATTATCACTTACAGGAAAACATACAAACGATTGGTGCAGTTACATTGATTATATATAACATGTGTAACACCATTTCATATCAACACACATATACAATACATTTCATAAAAATAAACATTACCCCCAACATAAACAAACATCCTATGAGTATATTCTATTGAAATTGGTGACCATATGGAACATAGGCGATTTGGCCAAGATATTTGTATTGTGCCTATAAGCTACGAGAAAATCAAATGATTGTGTGTAACGTGGTGGTATTCGGAAATCGACATAAGCTAATAACGATGGTGAACCTAATTTTCTAATGAATTAAAATTATGTTGCTGGAGCAATGTTACATAATCTGAACCACGATCAGGGTAAATACCGCTAGTCTTATTAGGTATTTGAGGAATCGCTTTTGTACACGTCCAATTGAAATCACCTGATACGTGTAGTAAGGATACCAAATTGGCATATTCCAATTTAGATCGAACAAGAGTATAGTACAGAGTCCTTACCACTGAGATGTCACGAAAGGCGCGACAAGTTCTCATTAGAAAACGCAAAGATTTAGATGCAGAAAGACATATAGCAGATATGTGATCAGAAAAGCTTAGTTTCGTGTCAGAAAGTACTCCCAAATCCCTCACTTTTTCAGTTCTTTTCAGTAGAATCAACAGAGTAATTAAAAATGATCGGATTAGAGCGTCTGGTATAAGAGATCAGAAAACATTTGCCAATATTTAGAGATATGCCATTCAGAGTACACCAATCATTAATAAGGGTAAGGTAAGTCTGCAACTTAACGCAATCAACCAGCGAATCGATAACCTTGTAGATTTTAAGATCATCAGCGTAAGCTAAAGCCTCACATCGCAATTTATCGAGCAAATCATTTAGAAAAATGTTAAATAAGAGTGGTCCGAGATTAGAACCCTGCGGAACTCCAGATAGTATTCTGAAGCGAGTGAACGAATAACCATTACAGAAAACGTAACCACTCATTCCAAAGAGGTAAGATGAAATAACTTTTACCAACGAAGGGCAGAAGCCAATAACTTCCAATTTAGCACAAAGTAAGTCGTGATTAATGCGATCAAAGGCCCTAGCAAGGTCAATATAGACAACATCAACCTGCCCCCGTTGGTCCAACGCTCCAGATATATGCTGAGTGATATTTGCCAAGTTGATTAACATTTAGTTCACGCAAAAGATGCTATCTAGGGTGCGCCACGAGGAGGCAAACTAGCT
Organism: Trypoxylus dichotomus; assembly: GCA_023509865.1. Taxonomy (NCBI): domain Eukaryota; kingdom Metazoa; phylum Arthropoda; class Insecta; order Coleoptera; family Scarabaeidae; genus Trypoxylus; species Trypoxylus dichotomus. The sequence goes on from CM042077.1 coordinate 2,255,072, forward strand.
CTACACATGGTAGGAGACAGTGATTGGACAAAACTGAGCGAAAGCTTTTGCAATTAGATTTTCACAAACATCCGGAATTAATACGCCAAGAAAGACAGTCAAAGAGTGGACGAGGAAGACCTTCCAAACCACGATGTATTTGATAATGTTCCAAATACACGACTAAAATCTTGGAAACCAATATGGGTATACCTGAAACAATCAGACTACTACAACAACTTTAAGTAATGGAGGAAAATGTGGTAATCATCGATTGGAGATCATAACGTTGTATTTGATTGCACAAAACCTCTTAATGGCTCCAACATAACCAGAAAAGAGTGGTCGAAGTTAAGCCGTAACACACATACTGGAGATATCTGAGACCCCAAGATGTGACTGCGACCGGACCAAAACCCTCAGTCAAATAATACAAGAGTGTCCGAAGAGGAAATATAATGAGCCCATACAAGATGTTTATGAAGCCACAGCCTTGGAATTAGAATGAGTACGCCGCTGGACGTCGATCTATGATGACCAGTACTCAAACCACACACATAATTTTCTTATCTTGTACTGTTTGTTTTGATATATTGTTTGTATCTTACATTATACAGTCACTGTCCAATTTATTAGGGCCACTTGCTAACGTAGCGATTTTGTTAAAATATACAATGAAAAATTTGCTATACAAGAACAAGTTTATTCAGAACTGTTTATAGACATTGTCACAACTATGTAACCAATGCTTTGTAATGCCTTCTTTGATTTTTATAACTGCCCTTATTCTTTTTGGTATACTGCTATGTTATGTCTACGCCATTCAGTCTTCAACTTCTATTAACCTTGAATCGAAAGGAGAGTTTCCTTTATAACGACATTAACGATTCAATACGCAGCGTCTCCTTTGAATCCTTCACTTGTACGACTTCGTAACTAATGACGCAGAAGGGCATCGCATACACTACCAGAAGCAACGTCTCTAATTACTATCTTTGCCTGTAAACATCACCGGCATCGTCTTCCTATTCAGACGTCGCAACTATCGGATACGACAATCTGGCCCGGCTCCTCATCGAGATAACGCCGTTTACAGTTTAGTCTATGTAATGTTTATCTGGCCAATTATCTCCTAATACACTGATTAATCCTGGAGCATGTCTAAATTACAATCTAATCGATTTACGCGACTGTGTTTGCATCTGAATGTGCGATAACTACATGTACCGCGCCCCGTTCAAACGGTAATAGTTGCGGTACTGTAATATGCATATGCATGGCAGATACGTATGTAGCGTGTGTATAAGCGGATGTGTCTCATCTGTACAGTCAAATATTGGGGGACGGTACAAAGTTACACGCACGGATGTAAGCTAGTCGGAGATTGTGCTCGTTGAACTCGAACACCTTAGTTTATTAAGAGGCTTATCAGGCAAATGAAGTCAATACAATTCAGGTAGTATCTATTAATATATTTGAACGATTTTAAGTCGGAACCTAGACAATCCATACTCAGGATCTTGAGACAAATTCTTTGTTGTTGCAGGAGTTTATGTTAAACAATATATGAATATTAAGTTGCCTTTTTGAGGCATTTTGGGCATTATCTATGCAACTAGACCATAATCAATGTGGAAAAATGTATTGAAGATGCCACACGAGGTCCTACATGTATACTTTTCATGCCTAGAAACTCTTCACCGCGTCTTCAAAACTAAAGTTATACTGCGCTGACGTTATTGCTAGTATTGAATATGCTGCTCTGATTTGGCATCACTTGAGCACTTACTTCTGATAATTTAGTAATCGAACACACCCAGATTAAATTTTTGATATTTATTTCATTTGGTTCAAAGCTAACCGAATGCTATCTACAATCATACAAAATAACCCATGGGCTAAAAAGTCCCGGACCTAACAAAGAAAACACGTTTTTTTTTGGTTCAAAATTAGCTTTATTCACCAACGTAATCTCCATCAAGAACAACGCAATCATTCCAGCGCCGCTTTAACATTTCAATACCACTTTTCTAGAACGATTTTTCTTTTGCCTCAAAATAGGCCTCAGTTTCAGCGATAACCTCTTCATTCGTGCGAAATTTCTTACCGGCGAGCATTTTTTTGAGGTCTGCGAACAGCCAGTAGTCGCTGGGAGCCAAATCTGGCGAATACGGTGGATGTGGGAGCAATTCGATGTTCAATTCATGTAGTTTTGTCATTGTTTTGATTGACTTGTGACACGGTGCGTTGTCTTGATGAAACAAAATTATTTTCTTTGCCATATGCGGTCGTTTCTTTGCAATTTCGGCCTTCAAACGCTCCAATAACGCTATATAATATTCACTGTTGATGATATTTCCTTTCTCAATATAGTCGATGAATATTACACCACGCACATCCCAAAATACCGAGGCCATAACCTTTCCAGCCGATTGTTGTGCTTTCGGGCGCTTTGGACGAGGTTCACCAGTTGCTGTCCACTCAGATGACGATCGTTTTGATTCCGGAGTAAAGTGATGGATCTATGGTTCATCCATTGTCACATATCGACGCAAAAATTTCAGTTTGTTACGTTTAAACATGGCCAAACACTGCTCAGAATCATCAACACGTTCTTGTTTTTGGTCATCAGTGAGCAAACGCGATACCCACTTTGAACAGAGCTTTCTCATAGTCAAATGCTCATGCAATATAAAGCCAATATGTTCTTTTGATATCTTTACGATGTCAGCTAACTCACGCAACTTCACTTTTCGATCATTCAAAACGATTTTGTGGATTTTTTTGATGTTTTCTGGTGTTACCGCCTCATTTGGACGTCCACTGCGTTCTGCATCATCGGTGTCTCTACGACCACGTTTGAAGTCAGCAAACCAACGTTTTATTATTGTTTCTGATGAAGCGGAGTCTCAATAACACTTTTCAAGCCATTGCTTCGCTTGAACGGTATTTTTTCCGTCAAGAAGCAGTGTAAAATTAAAACACGAAATTGTTTTTGGTCCATTGTTTTGAAAATAACAAAAGTAGCGTGACTCTTAGCACAATAACTCACAAACTAATGAATAGATATATCATGAAATTTTAACAGCTGTCTTTTGAAGGTTAGTACTAACTGAGAGAAAGGTGACTGCAATAAAACTAGCGTCATCTATGTGTTAGGCCCGGGACTTTTCAGTCCATGTGTTAAGTTGCCTCCTGAACCGATTATTACGAGATGGGGTACGTGGTTAGATGCTGTAATTTTTTACGCCGATAATTTTGAAGGAATAAAAATGTTATTCTTGAAATCACTGCTGATTGCATTGCTCCAAAAATAAATTCCGCAATCTTCAGTTGCATACGCATTTTGACATGTTTTAAATGACTTCGATCTTTCTCAAAAAACATGAGATGTACCACTTTGAAATTTCGTCAAAATTTCGCTCATCTTGGATTTTGGTTCAAGAAACACCGAATGCTATCTCCAATCATATTCTAAAATCGAAATTGGCGCAAGAGAACTAACCTAGACGGAATTCGTTACTGAAGATTTGAAAACATGTGAAAAGTGCAATAACTATTGCTAAATCCTTCTGTAATTTTAGAATATCAAGTGTTTTGCCATAACGGATAATTTTCCTACAATCCAATCATCAAAATCTTCTATCTATCAAATGGTAAATTTAAATTCATTTTGATTCGATTTTGTTAATTCACGTCAAACATACATTTACGTGTCCTTCAACTCATCTGCTCATTGATCTAGAGTTCGTAAATCACCTTTTTTTTTTGGGTGAATTCGTTTTGTATAACCGGGTCTTATACGCGCTAACTATGAATTATCACGGACTTCTTTCTATTAAGCCCCCCCAGAGAAGGCACAATCCTTTTTTCTTGCGTTTAGACGACCTCCTCTGCTATTTAATTTTTTAAAACGCCAAACCGCCACGGTCACAGTGGAACCGGGGCCTTCGCGCTGATGAATGAGACAATTAACGAAGTGTAGCTTTAATGTAACCAGAAAAAAAAGGCGGAAGAAAGGAAGAAAAAGTCCTCCGGAAGAAGAGAATAAAGACTTTTGACATTTTTAAAAGCGAGAGAGAATGCCCTTAATTGAAAAGCTAGCCGGGTAGAGAGCGGCCGTCGCCTACCGGATAGGCCCTCAATCGAAATTCATCAATTTTGCAAGAAAATAAAGAGTTTAACTCGACTTTCCCTGAGGCCGTCCCGCCCGCGTGTTATTTATGCCGCTACACGGCGGGATACGTTGCTTTCCTTGTCACGCCTTCGTTTCTCTGCCTTCGCTACTTCCCGTTGGTACTCGTCTTTTGCGGAATTTACCGATACGACGCCTAATTAAGCAAAAACTCCCCGAGGACGGGGAGGATGGCCAGGAGAAAGCAATGTTCAACAATTACGACGGTTTCTGGAAAATATTCGCTCGTGATACGAGGCGGGCAAGAAGTTGAGTTTCATTGTGTTGCGTTATACGAGACCCTGGCATTATTCCGCTTAATTAGTTATTAATAACCAAAAAGTTCGATGTAAATATTTATTAAATAGGCCGAGGAAAGTCTTTGAAGAGCTAAATCGGCCGGGGAAATATATATATGTTCGCTTAGAATGTTCCTTTTGGACTATAACGATGAACCAACATTACAAACTTTGAAGAAAGAATTAGGGAAAAAGAAAATACATATATAACCAGTAAAGAAAATAGCGAAAGGAAACAGATATAAAGGGAAATCAGGAATTTATAAGACGCCATAAATTATGTATTAGAAACAAAGAATAAGCTGGAGAGAGAACCTTCTGAAGTCAGATTATTCTGTCTTGTTTGTCTATGACTATATTCCCTTCAATGTTGGCCAACTTACGCCTTATTGCGGATTTAAATAAGGTGGCTGTTTTTTTAATTCTTTTATATATATTAAAGCAATCATATTTCTTCTGTAGGGTTTCTATTTCTTGGCAATCCTGCTGCATTTCCTTGTTTAGCTACCTTGTTTAGCTACCCTTGACCTTTCTTTGTATTGTCTATGGACCTGCAAATACTTAGGTATATATTTTGAGAATGTTTCCTCAAAAAGTTTTTATTCAATTTTTTGTCCAATTTATAGATAGTAAACTAAGTCAATGGATAGATGATATTCGATACGAATGTACGAGGGCAATCCCAAAAAAAAGGTCTCCTATATTTTTAGATATACAAAGAACCGTTTATTTTCTATAATTACTACATCACTTTAAAGATTGAAGAATGTTTTATTTTTCAACATAATCGCCATTTTGGTCGATGCATTTCTGTAGACGCTGTGGCAGTTTTACAATGCCCATGTCATACCAGCTTGCCGCCATGCCCTTCAGGAAGCGTTGAACCTCATCTTTCACCTCATCATCGGAGCAGAATCGCCGTCCAGACAAATGTTCCTTCAACTTAGGGAACAGGTGGAAATCGCTGGGTGCCAAATCCGGACTGTAGGGTGGGTGATGACGTTCCAATCAAAATTTTGCAGGAGATCGACGGTTTGACGGGCGACGTGAGGACGGGCGTTGTCGTGGAGAATGCTTACACCCTTGCTCAACATCCCTCTTCTCCGGTTCTGAATTGCCCTTCTGAGTTTCTTCAGTGTTTCACAGAACCTGTCAGCGTTGACTGTTGTCCCAGCAGGCAGAAAGTCGACCAACAGTACCCCCTTCCTGTCCCAAAACACAGTTGCCATGACTTTACCGGCACATTGTGTTTGCTTGAATTTTCGTGGCTTGGGCGAAGAGGGACGCCGCCACTCGCCTTGTTTTGTCTCAGGTGTAAAGTGAAATGCCCAGGTTTTGTCACCCGTGACAATCGAGTCCAAGAAGTTGTCCTTTTCGTCTCCATAGCGGCGAAGAAATTCTCGGGAAGAATCAACCCGTTGCCGTTTGTGGTCTTCTGTCGGCATACGCGGCACCCATCTTGCACACACCTTCCGATATTGCAACTTTTCCGTTAAAATCCTGTGGATGGTGCATCTGGAAACCTCAGGAACCAAAATGCACCATCCACAGTGATCCTCCGATCTTTACGCATGAGTTCTTCAACTTTCGCGATTGTCGCGTCGGCAATTGACGGCCTCCCGTTCCTCTCTTCGTCATGAATTTCAGTACAACCGGCTGTAAACTCTCTACACCACTTGCGAACGTTTTTGACATCCATGCACGACTGTCCATACACTTCCGTCAATAGGCAGTGAATTTCAACCGATTTAACCCCTTTTGCGTTCAAAAATCGAATAACTGCGCGCACTTCGCACTTGGCGGTAACGTTTATCGGGAGTTTCATTTAGAATGGTTACCAAGCCAAGACTGAGCATCCGAGCGAAGTGCCTGCGTGCTTATGTGGTAGCGGAGAAGGCACCACTCACAACGGTGTTGCCAACAACCGTATTAGAACTTTCTCTACGTCCCCAAAAAATAGGAGACCTTTTTTTTGGGATTGCCCTCGTAGTTTGCACGGATGATGTCCGAAAGATGAAGGAAATGTACATTTGCTAAAACAAATTTTGGTCTAGTTTGAAGCAAATGTAGCTTCTTTTCTTTACAACTGTTGCGAGTATGGATAGTTTGAAAAATAGGCACGCTAAATTTGTTACATTCTCAGGTGTTACAAACATTGTTTCTTACGTATTGTCTCGACATTTCACTGTAATGCAAGACGAATGATGACATTTAATTCTAGTCGAAAACCTCGGCAAGCATCTAATTTTGAAGGTATTGTCCTAGTGTTGAAATAGTGACAAATCCAGTGAAAATTTGTGTATAGTCGGTGAAAATTAGCCTTTCTCCTTATATATAGATTTATTCTAACAGCAACATAGTCCACAAGAGAAATTAGTATCCGAAATGAAATGGCGCAGTCAGTAGGATTCATGCTAAGTACCACAATTCCGAGAAACTACACATAGTACAATTCTTTTTTCAGATACCCTACGAGACTATAATTTTAAATAATGAACCTTCATATTCCATCATCTTTCGTCGTACTTACTTCTTATATTTACCGGCATTAGTACGACTGAAAAGTTCCCTTTTAAAGAAATCCCCTCCAACAAAGTAATCACTGATTATTCATGTGATAATATTCTTTTGTGCGGCGTATTTAACTGAGTGCCCGTTCTCTAATGGTAATTTTAATTAAAACCACACCGGCCGGCTTTATTCTTTTAATTAACAAACAGGGAAAAAATAAGATGAATTATATGCTAGGGCAAGTAACCGTCGCGCGGTTCGGGACACAAAAGCATCGCGAATACGAAACGGACAGAAAAAAAAAAGAAAAAATTGCGAGCGAGGAGAAAACGGACGGTCATTTAGAAAATTGCCGCGTGGCAGTTGTTTCGTATAAATATCCTCTATTTTCGGTTGTTTAATGGTTCTTGTAATTTAGATCGATTTGTTAAAAGTAGTGGGTTCTTTAGCGGAAACGTGAAGCTTGGAATGTCGTTGTAAAAGAGTACATAAGTCGGCTATATACCAATAACGCTTGGAATATTTCCAATAGAGTTTCACTATAGAGAGAAAACAACCATTCCATATTTGCTGACGTAACATTTCTATACTTCAAATGGTTTTTGAAGTTGCGTAAGAGATCGGAAAAAGTAATGTGGATGTTTACGTGCAAAGATGGAGGAATTGAAACCAAAATAAAACACTGATGATTGCCTTTACAATTCTTCAGTACAGTGAAATTCCCCTTCGCGGACACCCCTCTTACACGGACACCTCCTTTAAACGGACAGTTATGCATGGTCCCGACCGGCTCTCATATAATTTCCGTTGTATTAACTCTTTCTTGGACGGACATTCTCTTGAACGGACGCGGACACGAGAAAATGTTCTCTTAACCGGACAAAACATAAAATAAAAAGAAACGCCTTATCTTATTTTTATACCGAGAGTATTGCTATTGCATGTCTCAATCGCGCCGCGCGCCAATTTCGCTGGGACTTTAATCTTTCGGTACAAACGCAGCCTATATCGTGCATTTCTGCCTGGCGAGAATTGGGGAGTTTCCAAGTTGGTCGGGGATTTACCGTTCTTATTCTTTGGGTGTACGCTTTCGATTGAATCTGCTTTCAATATTAGTCTGATGTCTATGCGGAGAAGACACAGTGGGCGACACATTCATTGTAGAAATGGCTCTAAATAGAAAAATTCTCACCCTTAAACAAAAAATTGAGATTGTTGAAGTTTACAATAAAGAGAAATTTAGTGTAAGGAACTTATCCAAGCGTTTTAATATTGGAAAAACACAAGCTGCAGATATAACTAAACATAAAGAAATCTTTCTAAACAAATGGATGTCGAACAGCAATTTGAATGAAAAAAGAAGTTTTTTGACGGGTGATGGTACTAAAATTGACAAATTGTGTTATGACTGGTTTACAGCAGCTCGGCATAAGGGGATTCCTTTAACAGGTATGCATATGATTTTTTTAGATAAGGTTTTCCTTTATTAATGCGTTGATTTTCTTTTCATATTAAATTCTAAAATACATAAAAAAAGTGGGATTACCAATAAGTTTGTCGTGATAAAAACGCAGAAAACTTATTTTTTTTTAAGTCCGCTAATACGATGTAAAGCAAAAGAAATAGCCGCTTCTTTGGGACATTCTACATTCAGTGCTTCTTCTGGTTGGCTCAATAAATTTAGAATTCGCCACAATATAAGTTTTAAAGCGAAGATTCTGATGTCGATGAGGTTCCAGTGCCAACAGAAGCCATACCAAATTATGGTAAAGCTATTACCCTGACCAAGCAACTCAAAAGTTTTGTCGAAAATCACGGAGATGCAGAGTCTTTGGAGCTTCTTTCTAAATTAGAAATACGATTTCAAGACGCCATTTTAAAGAAAAATAGAAGACAAACAACGATATATGAATTTTTGCGTCCTTAAAGTGACTATTCATTTCATTGTTTTGTATTACATACTACATCTATTTATCTGTGTACATATATTATACTTTGTATGTAGATATCTAAAGGAACTTTTTTTTCATAAGTTTAAAGTTTCTTATTTATATTAAAAACATTTATATACATATACGATTTAAATGTCCCAGTTTCTTTAATATATTCATTTTTCGTTAAAACTCGATTTTTGTTGTATCTACTACATATTTCTTTTATGCGGACACCCCTCCTGAACGGACATCTTCAGTTGGTCCCGTTGGTGTCCGTTCAAGGGAGATTTCACTGTACTTATAAAACTCTATATTACCTGTGGCATCTGTAAATATCATTGTTGTCGAAAGCACAATTATGGTAAATTTACTGACAAAAGTAATGCTATTGAGGAGTTAAAAATTAAATGAGCAACAACCAAAAAAAGAAATATTAGGAAGCACATAACATCAAGACTAAACACTTTCCAATGTATTGCATACCTAATTGAATTGTTACTAAACAAAATCGGTAAGCTGAAAGAAACGATTAGCCGTAGTAGTAAGTAATGACATTAAATCGATAACAGGCCTGAGATACGAAGATGAATTGAGTAAATTCAGTACAACAATTAAAACTATTGAAGATGACCTATTACAAACCTAATACAACAAAAAGGAATCTTGGATGACCAACGAGATTTTAGAATTAATGGAACAAAGACGAAAAAAGAAGGATATTCGGTCCACTTTTTATGTAATCTTCGAAGTAATAATTAGTTAATTGCATTCAAAATTAAACTAATTCATTTATTTATTGTAGCTCGTGTAGTTCGTATGTTATAATAAATAATAACATTTACTAAGAAAATTATTGCTTTTATTGTTTTTGTCCTTTTCTCTTTGTAAATTGTTTTTTATAATCAGAACCGTAGAAAAGAGACAGTGAGACTTCACAATAATGTAATACAGCTTTAAAACAATACTAGTCTATTTACCTATATTGTATACAAAAATAAAAAAATTTAGGACAGTAAATATTATACAGGGTGGCGCAGGGGAACGGGAAATGTTGAACGTTACAGTTGTCAGCACTGTAGAGCCGGCAGTTGTTCGTAACGTCGCACAATTGTTGTGAACGCATTGCCATTTAGTAATCATGGATCGTTAGAGTGGTGCGGAACGTGCAGTAGCTGTGAGAGCGTTTTATAAAAATGGTGATAGTGCGACTGCCGCGCAGAGAATATTTCGACAGCATTACCAGCTTGGACGTCATGGACGTGTCCCATGTGCGCATGCGATTACAACGTGGGTGCGTAATTTTGAAGAAACAGGATCTGTCTTGAGAAAGAAAGCTTCAGGTGGTATTCGAACGGTACGTACCCCAGAGAACATTGAGGCTGTTAGAGTTACAATCGAGAGAAGTCCTCGCCGCTTCGTTCGACAGCATGCATCTACGCTAGGGATTAAGCGACGAAGCTTACAAAGAATAATGCACGAATTACATTTCCATCCCTACAAGTTGCAGATTGTGCAACAATTACATGAACGAGACCCAGCGTCACGTATGGAGTTTAGTAGGCAGATATTGGGTAAAATTAACGAGGACGCGAATTTCGTTGGTAACATATGGATATCAGACGAAGCCCATTTCCACTTGAACGGTTTCGTAAAAAAACAGAATTTTCGTTACTGGGCCCAGGACAATTCTTGTGAGTTACACCAGCGACCACTACATAGCGACAGGGTCACAATATGGTGTCTGTATCATGTCATGGTGTTACCGGCCCTTATTTTTTTGCACGCGAGGATGGTAGTGCAGCGACAGTAACATCCGCTCGATATGTTGAAATGCTTCAAACATTCTTTACACCGAGACTGTACGAGCTTAATCTTAACATGGAAAACATGTGGTTTCAGCAGGACGGAGCCACGTCACACACTGCTCGACATTCGACGGTAGCAGTTCGTCAATTGTTCGGAAGACGCATTATTTCACGTAATGGTGACATTGAATGGCCTGCGAGATCCCCTGATCTTAGTGTGTGCGGCTTCTTCCTGTGAGGGATCTTAAAGGCAAGGTGTACCGTACACGACCTGCAACAATCCATGAACTGAAGGAGAACATTCAACAAGAAATCACTGCCATTCCCCGAGATTTGCTACACCGCGCATTCCAGAGTTTTCGTAACAGGCTGTTAGAGTGCGAACGCCGAATGGGAGGACATCTTTCCGATGTCATCTTTAAAAGGGACACTTTTGGATATTTTGATTGTAAAAGCATAAATGGCATGCTGCATGAATGCACTTTCGTTAATAAATTACTAGTTTTATGAATTTATTCGTGGAAATGACGTTATTTCAAAATTCCCCTTCCCCTGCGCCAATATTCAAATCAAATTTACTACTGATCTGTATTTTCTATCTTTTTTTGGTAACTTTTAGTCCAGACGCAATATGTACCAACCTAAATTTCGTAAACTATGACTCATATATCTCTAAACATAACCTAGAAATAGCCGTTTTAAAATCAATTTTTAGGTACCTCAAACTAAAGTTCTAAAAAGAAAAGATGGATCGTTTTAGATATAGCGAAACCTGAGCTTAGAATTAATTAAAATCGCTAACTTGATGCCTCCTATATGAAAATACAACCCAAAGGACGACCTAAATTAAAGAATATTTAAAAATAAGAACGCAACAGGGACAAGCAAAGTGAATACCTTGTCGCACTCAAAGTCAACTTTTCAAATTTCCCGTGACAGATTACGCAAATATCGCTACGCTGCGTCGTCGTGATGACAAATGACCATCACACAATGGCACTCAAAAACCACACCATACACCTATAAGTACTCAAAAGCACCATCAAATTTACGAGTAACGTTCCGACGTTTAGAACTAGCTTTCAACGGGTACGGGGAAGATTGTGCGCCAAAAACCTTTATCCGAGTATAATTGTGCCGGTTCAAATTACCTTCGCACCGTACGTATGCACCTAAATACATACGTAGAAAAAGGTAGACAGTCGGAGCGATATGCCGTATTAATATTCATGGCACTGACATCCCAGATATTCCGCGTCTTTCGAGTTAATCGCAGGTGCCTCGGCGATGATTTATCCGCATTGCCGGTCGAATTCTACGATCCTCGGTTTTAATAAGCGTATTCCTTTCTCATATGCAGAGGCAATTGGGTGAGAGCGCGGATTCGAGAGTTAGACAAACTGCGAGCGACGAAGGTCGATACCGTGGCGCGGATGAAGATAGACGTTGATGTGTAGTGATGGAGGTGCATCCAAATGAGTGACGTTCGTTCTTCTAAAGCTGCGTACACACGTGCAAGTTTAGCTTTCTCCATTTTCGAGATGAGTTAGGGAACAATTATGTAGAGAACCGAGAAAATTAGATCGATGAATACGGAAATTGCTGGAAATACTTCTTGGATTTTGTAGTTTAAATGGTGGACGCGTTTCGTCATTTGTCATATTCGCAAAATTTGAAATTTTAAAATATAAGTAGGGATACCGGTTTGTAATTTGTACAAAAAGCTCATGCGTCTAACAGTCGTCTTCTTAGAAGATGTATTCTTCATACTGCTGATTTCTCGATATGAAAATCTAACCTATAAAATGAAAACTTTTACTGCTATTTTTATTTATTTTATTTATAAAATATTACGATCGAAATAATACCACCAGAAATAATAATTAAAACACATCATAGGAAAACGCCAAATTATCCCAATGTAAGCGAGTTCGCAGATTTACCAGTGAAAGATGTTATTTGGTGTACAAGGACTTCGTGACGTAATGTTCAACCATTGTTGCTATTGCATCTGCTAGCCGTTCCAGATATATATTAGTAAAGATAATGTGCAATGGTCTATAGTGGACTCTAGATATGGTAGAATCGTGTCTATAATGGAAGTATGTCCGATGTGCTAGTTCCAATTAGCACTTAGATTCTCAAGTGAAGGAAACTTGAGTACAGTGAAGCCTATATTCTTTACAAAAACTAAAACAAAATTTATCTACGAGGGGAGGTCCAGAAGTTCGTGGAATGAAAGGGTTTTAAATAAAATAAAACAATAAATCTATTTTTCCTTTTCAATATAATCACCCTTAAGCACAACACATTTTTTAGATCTATGAATTAAATTTTCTAAATCATCATAAAAATATTTTTTATCTTTCGCCTCAAAATGGGCCAAAATTGCCTCCTTTACCTCATTGTCGTCGGAAAACTTTCTTCCACGCAAGTCTTTTTTTAAATTGGGGAACAAATAAAAATCAGTAGGTCCCAGGTCTGGACTGTAGGGTGGATGGACTATTGATTGAAAGCCATGCTTGTGCAGAACAGCCATTGTAACTTTGCTCTTGTAAACCGGCGAATTGTCTTGCAAGGGCAACACACCCTTGGTCAATTTGTCTCGACGTTTTTCCTTGATGGCTTCCTTTAATTTTTCTATTATCCCTGCGTAATCAACCAATAATATCCCCACAATCCTAAAAAACAGTAGCCATCAACTTTCCAGCCGATTCTGACACTTTGAATTTCCTTGGCGGTGGTGTCCCCTTTTTATGCCATTGCATGGACTCCTGTTTGAACTCAGGCTCAAAGTGATGAACCCATGTTTCATCTTCGGTAACAATCCGCTCCAAAATCTGTGCAGGTTTGTCTTCACACAGCTCCAAAAATTGTGTGGACGCATAGACGCGCTGTTGTTTCTGCAACGGCGTGAGCATTCTCGGTGCCCATCTTACACTGACTTTTGTCATACCCAGGTGGTCATGTAGGATACGCAAAATGGTGGTATCTGATACTCCAAGTAATGCAGATAATTGTTTTTTCTTCAAACGGGCGTCTTACAAAGAAAGAAAAGAAATTTTTGCACTTTTTCGACGATGTCTGATGTGGTGGCCTCAACTAGCCGTCCTGAACGGGGGTCGTCTTCAATCGACTCTCGACCATGCCACTTATAAATCATTGATTTACTAGGACACTGTTCCCCATAAACGGTTTCCATTTCATCCAATATGGTTTGAGCGTTCTTTCCTTGCTTTGTAAAGAACTTTATCACAGCACGGTGTTCAATTTCCTCCATAGTTTCAGTTTTCTTCCGGATTGACTTGTTTAGCAGGCAACTATTCGTAAATGACTGACGCTATAGGGCTGCAACTTAACTTATATACTAACGATGAGTCGCCAATCAGAATGACACCTAGCGAGCGCTCCTATCCCCACTCCATCCCCTCCATTCCACGAACTTCTGGAGCTCCCCTCGTATAATGGACAAGTACTAGTAAATGGAAGAACATGTACTTTTGATAAATATTTATAGTCCCTTTTCACTTTTTAACAGCATTTCTCTACATTTGCTCAAGGATACTATTTGGTAATGTAATACATTTCTTTGTGATATACAGGGTGTACATAAACGATTGAAAGGTGTAATTTCCTGCTCTCTATTGTTTTCGCATTAAGTTGATGCTAAGTACTAGTGAACGCCTCTGAAGCTGTAAATACTATTAGGCGTAATATAAAAATATGAGAGAGGAACCAATTTTAGTTCATCACCAAAATTGAAAGATCTTCTTCTATTCGTCTTGTTGAAAATAACCAAGTTGCAACTGATAATTATGAATTTGCTCAATAAAATAAATAAGCAAATGAAAACGAAAATACAGAAAATCGAAACAACAATAGGATAGACGCTACCAAAGGAAGCTACTGATTATTATTGCTATGTCTTATAGAAGCGCCATCTTTCTGAGATAAGGAAAACGTGGGTGGTTCAAATACTTTTCAACCATTGTTGAAGACAGTGTAGATCTTCGGGAATAGACACCATCACCTTTATAAGAAATAGATTTCAAAAATTTACATTGGATGTGTGCAACTGCTGAAATGTTAGAGATATTCAGGGATGACCAAATCAGAGAGACATATTGAACCTTATTATTTAGATATGCGCATTATGAAACTCAACAACTTGTTGGATTCCAGTTAAGTGTTGTAGTGATAGTTTGTACCATCAACATAATAGACTATAGATTAGAACTAGTACAGGAGACTATATAGTATTTCTTAACGTTTAACTTCACTTTAGATGTACTGCACCATTCCACTAATATATTCAACGTCAGCTTAAAAATATATGTAAAAGTGTTGGTATATTTAATTTTATTTTCTTGGCTGCTCAATAAAACTCATCAAAGCAAATAATTTATGTCTTAAAACTCTTATCTACCTCTTATCGTTAGCGAGTTATAGGCAGAAAAGTTCGTTTT
This sequence comes from Trypoxylus dichotomus, assembly GCA_023509865.1. NCBI lineage: Eukaryota > Metazoa > Arthropoda > Insecta > Coleoptera > Scarabaeidae > Trypoxylus > Trypoxylus dichotomus. The sequence continues at coordinate 2,270,240 of CM042077.1, forward strand.
ACACAAATCTCATAGTAGTTAGCAAAAAATTTGTTGCGCAGTGTAATTGGATATATAATTGATTCATGTGCTGGTTGGTGATCCATCCTACCATCATATCCATTTAACCTCAATACTGTGAAACTTAAAACAGCAATGCAAATTTACACCTTGTGATTTGTTCAAGATTACGATTACTTGGTATGACGTTTCTAATATTGAGGATGCCAACCCTTTAGATCTAATGGAAGTTCGATATATTAAATGAATTATTTACACACTTGATATTAAATAGACATTCTGCCTGTGCAAATTTTACGATATGTCTGCAGATACTGTTAGATCAAGGTGTTAAAAGTGATTCGTAGCTACGGTTTCCGAGGCGTAATTGGTTAACGCTCCTGCTTAGCGAACAGCAGCTGGGGGGTTCGAATCTTACCGGATGAAGTGAAAATTTTAAGTAACGATCTTCAAATAAAGGAGCTTAAATTTGCCATTTAAAGCCAACGGAAGTTGATTTCTGGAGTTAGCTTATCAAAATTAATTGGGGAGTGATTATTATTATTCTCTGACTGTAACATAAAAGAAATACTGAATTGAAGTAAGGTATACGACGAAGATTAAAGCCGACATCGTTCGAGAGGGATACCAACTCCTCCAAAACTAATCTACCATAAATAACAAGACGAAACTACACCCAGACATCATACGGACGTATCTATTAGAGGCGACGCCGTTTCAGAGGCCGCATTAAGATCTAGCGTCTAAGAGGAGAGCTCGTTCGACTTCTTGAAAGCTCGGTAATAACGCAGCAGCAACTGCACTATACGTACGCTCGCCGGTTTGTTTGTGTACCTAGCTCGTATAGGGTTGGTCGGCAGTAGGACATCAATTTTAAGCTGTGCATGCACGACGTAATTTGTTTAATCTTGCGTTTGACGTTGAAATTACTCATTGCCGCCGTATTAGGGGACGTAATGCAGTTTCGGGGCCGTAATTTTCTCCGTTTAGTATTCCAATTCCGGATCGCGGCAAGCCGTGCTACACGCTAACCGTACGATTTGGTTGTTATCGCCGACCAAGCGGCTGTCCGACGTTTCAAATTTTAGATTTACGTGTTGTTCTTTGCGTTCTGAAGAAGAAAAAATCGATGGTGGTAGAACGTAAGGAGAGAAAGCTTATTTTTCTCGCTGTCGTTACTCAATAATTTGAGAAATTATGTTACTTAACCAACTAATAACCTTATCTACCTTCCTTTATTAAGTTTGACATATTTGCAAAGCACTTGTTTGAAAAGAAAGTCGTGTCCTATTAGCCATACTTTATTCTTGTTATATCCATCAAAAGCCCAGAGCTTGAATTCGTTTGCCTCTTTATATTCTTTAATTATGGAGCATGCAGTTGATTTGGTAATCTGTACAATATATGTTGTTTATAGTAAATTATAAGTAAAATTATTATTTGAACCTTAAAATGTTTGATGTGTTATATATGGGTCAAATCGTGTTTATAATCGCGCAACAGATTCGATAATCCTTGGTGTTTTCAGAAAAATTTATTTGGACTCGTATTATTTCTTGTAAAAGAACAGATTTTATTTGTTAAAAAAACTTCATTAATCCTGAAACAGAGTATAGTTCGCGCAGATTAGTAATAATGGAACAGGGTATATGTATAGAGAGGATGAAGTTAGTCGGTAAGGTAGGGAGCAAGACAGTAGTAGCGCGCGAGTGTGGCCATTGTTTCGCGTTAGTTTTATTGCGGTGATTTATAGTGAAGCAAGCGATATTTGAAACGGGTTTTAAAACTTTATTTTATTGTGAGTGAACACTTAAATGCTGTGTAAAACGAGCTGATCCACTAAGTAGAAACTACCAACGGAATTATCAGTTACAAGTGTCAAGTTATACGAATGTGATAGTTGAAAAACGCACGCATCTTTGAACTGGCAAAACCCAAGAAATACATCCAGCAGACCTACTAAAGCAGTTAGTGCGAATACAAAGGTAAGTGAATTGTTTTCGACTTATTAAGAAGTCTTATAAGAACGACATATTTAGGATGGAAATAGCAGGCTTCTCATGTAAAAGTCATAATGTTAAAATTTATACACGGTATTACGGTTCATTACATTTACACATTAAATATTCTAAAATCGCCAATTTTATTTAAAGTAAATTTAAGATTACGAAGTAGTATATAGATTTCGAAGCCTCAATTGTAAAAAGATTAGAGTCGAAACAATTAGAGAAGTGCGTGTTACGTCATTCGTAGGTAGGTAAATAAAAGTTGTCAGTGGCGTGCTAATTTACACAGATGATTGGGCTTGGGCTTCAATTGGGCTAATATTACAGTTGTGGCCATATGTATTCGCCACCCTTTTTTGTCTTTTATTCCGACGAATATGTAAGAAATAAAAGAAAATTGATCGATGAAAATGTTTCATTGTGAGTGTATACATATATATACAGATATTGCTTAATATTTGGTAGCTCCTCCCTGGGCTTTTATCACCGCACGAATTCGTCGGGGCATACTGCTCACTAAGTTGTAGCACTGTTCGGGGATGATTTTATTCCACTCTTCGAATGTTTTTGTTTTTAAGCATTGCTTTGTGGTAGATGAGTATTTAGCTACATTTCGTTTTAAAATGTACTATAAATGCTCAATTGGCGATAAGTCCGGGGATTGTGCCGGCCATTCTAGGACCCGCACGTTATTTTCCTCGAACCAGCGCATTACTTCGCGAGATTTATGGTACGGTGCATTATGTTGCTGCAAGTAATACTCTGGCTCATCATTATCGAATAATTTTAACGTACACAGTTCCAGAACTTCTTCCAACATGTCGATGTACGTCCGACTGTTCATTCGGCCCTCGTAGACGAACAGTTCTTCGACGCCTGTTGCACTCATGGAACCCCAAACCATTATGCTACCACTCCCAAACTTGACAGTCGGGATGATACAGTCTGGATGGAAGGCCTCTCCTCGCCTGCGTCGCACGTATTGAGGCCCAGGTTTACGACAAAGCTACCAACAAAAACATGAATACTGTTACATTTTGGAACCCATTAAAAAGAATAAAAACACTGTAGATATCAGGAATTGAATACAGAATACCGCAAATAGAATAATTATGTATTACTTATCTCAATATTTGACTCATCCGTCCACATAACATTGGCCCAATTGTCAATGGTCCAGTCGCGGTGACCTTTAGCCCACAGCAGTTTCTTTTTCTTTTGTTGCGGAGACAACCGTGGTTTATGTCGAGCTTTGTATCCACCTAAATTTAATTCACAAAGGCGTCTTCTAACCGTGCGAGGAGAAATAGCAACATTATGTAGCCGAAAAAGCTCACTGGAAAGCTGTTTAGACCCTTTTATCCGGTCTCGCAAAGACATCCGCTCTAAGACTCGCTCATCTCTGCTAGTTATCTTCCTTTTTCGACCAGTTTTCGGTTTGTTTATCAAAGATTCACTCTCTTTGTATCGTTTTATCGTCATTCTAACTGTCGATCGCGCACATTTCACTTGTCGGGCAATAGCAGACACTGACAACCCTTGCTTTTCTAACACCACAATTTGCCCTCGTTCTACCTCCGTCAATTCGCGTGTTTTCGGCATTACTTTTTACTGTATACTATCGTATTACACAGACAAAATCACAGACACAATATCTTCACTCTAACTAGCTCAACCTTACTCTTACAACTTTTAAGAAAGACTGAAGAAATATTCAGAAATTACAATTTTACGTCTATTTTCTAATTTACTCAGAGTGGCCTACAATGAACCATTAAACCCTCATTACCAGGTACCTAGTTAAGTCCGTCATCGACCCTGCTTCTTAGAAATACAATAATATTCGTGTAACACGTTCAAAACGAGAGTGGCGAATACATATGGCGACAGCTGTATATTATAATATAGCTAGGATTTCTTATAAATCAATACTCTATTTTTTTAATTCGGAGGAGTAAACTGAAAAAGGCTCGTTTACACAGTGAAAGTTTTCAAAGGTACTTCTTGGGGGCGGTTTTAAAACTAGCTAGGATTTCGTATGAATTGTACTTACGTAATTAATTACGAGGACGACCTGAAATGTTTCAACTGGTATCAGCTTCACATTTGCAAAGTTTTTTTACGTGTATTGCCAATTTACATTTGCAAATAGGTTTCTACGTTTCCAAACGATTCCTTACGTAATTAATCATGGTATTAAGCAACCGATATTTCTCAATGTAAATTTGCAAAATATTTGTGTGCTCTTTATGCATCTTGATCATGACCAATCTTCCACGAACGGCAGTGTATTTGTAACAGCAGATGCTGTGATGTTAAAGAGCTAAATATACGGGACAAACAGACGATTGGAATACTAATCTGACCCGCGCAAGCTGCAAAATTCCGAGTTCCTCTATATAGAAGCGGCGGACGACATCTAACTGAAAGCAACAACAGACAACTGCTATTGTTTGCGTGGCGTGTTCAATTAGATCATATGTCTGCTGCTGTTACTATTGCCGTTGATAAATTGGCAGGCCGACGATAATTATGATACATAAATGTACAATAGTAGTCGTCTATATATTTGTACTAAGCACACAGAAACGTTTCGTGAAATTGTTAACGTATTACACATATAGGGGAGACCACTTACAGTCATACTGCAAAAATAATTTTAAATAAACTAGACAGATAATGTCTTTGAGAAATTGATGCAAACTTTACTCATTAACTTAAAATCTTCTATTGATAAAATAGTACGTTCTAATGAAATACATGCTGTTATAATGTTTCTTCGAAGTAACTCCCTTTTGCTTTAATAATTCGCTGACAGATACGCGGCATCGTTAGAACAAATCGCTCCAAATTCGCCCATAGCATTCCATGCTTGCCGCAGAGTATTTCAAAATATTGCTTCGCCACTCGAAGATTTTTTTCCGGACCTGCGATCCAAGTGATCCCGCGAGAGTTCAATGGTGTTATAAGCAGGTCCCAGTGGCGGTCACTCCATTAAAAAGAGCACTAACCACCTTGTGCTAACACATGGGCTGAAAAGTCCCCGGGCCTAACACACACGCTAGTTTTATTGCAGTCACCTTTCTCTCAGTTAGTACTAACCTTCAAAAGACAGCTGTTAAAATTTCATGATATTCTATTCATTAGTTTGTGAGTTATTGTGCTAAGAGTCACGCTACTCTTGTTATTTTCAAAACAGTGGATCAAAAACAATTTCGTGTTTTAATTTTACACTGCTTCTTGATGAGAAAAATACCGTTCAAGCGAAGCAATGGCTTGAAAAGTGTTATGGGGACTCCGCTCCATCAGAAACAATAATAAAACGTTGGTTTGCTGACTTTAAACGTGGTTGTAGAGACATCGATGATGCAGAACGCAGTGGACGTCCAAGTGAGGCGGTAACACCAGAAAACATCAAAAAAATCCACAAAATCGTTTTGAATGATCGAAAAGTGAAGTTGCGTGAGTTAGCTGACATCGTAAAGATATCAAAAGAACGTATTGGCTTTATATTGCATGAGCATTTGACTATGAGAAAGCTCTGTTCAGAGTGGGTCCCGCGGTTGCTCACTGTTGACCAAAAACAAGAACGTGTTGATGATTCTGAGCAGTGTTTGGCCATGTTTAAACGTAACAAACCGGAATTTTTGCATCGGTATGAGACAATGGATGAAACATGGATCCATCACTTCACTCCGGAATCAAAACGATCGTCGTCTGAGTGGACAGCAACTGGTGAACCTCGTCCAAAGCGCCCGAAAGCACAACAATCGGCTGGAAAGGTTATGGCCTCGGTATTTTGGGATGTGCGTGGTGTAATATTCATCGACTATCTTGAGAAAGGAAATACCATCAACAGTGAATATTATATAGCGTTATTGGAGCGTTTGAAGGCCGAAATTGCAAAGAAACGACTGCATATGGCAAAGAAAGAAATGTTGTTTCATCAAGACAACGCACCGTGTCACAAGTCAATCAAAACAATGGCAAAACTACATGAATTGAACTTCGAATTGCTCCCACATCCACCGTATTCGCCAGATTTGGCTCCCAGCGACTACTGGCTGTTCGCAGACCTCAAAAAAATGCTCGCCGGTAAGAAATTTCGCACGAATGAAGAGGTTAGCGCTGAAACTGAGGCCTATTTTGAGGCAAAAGATAAATCGTTCTACAAAAGTGATATTAAAATGTTAGAGCGGCGCTGGAATGATTGCGTTGCTCTTGATGGAGATTACGTTGATAAATAAAGCTAATTTTGAACTAAAAAACCGTGTTTTCTTTGTTAGGCCCAGGACTTTTCAGCCCATGTGTTATGTTTGAGGTCGTTATCTTGCTGGTAAATGAACACTTCCCCAAATAATTCACATCCAGTTGGTACCGCATCATTTTCTAGAGTTCTCAAATATACATCATTTGTCATTCTTTCATTTATTTTAAGTAATTTTCCAATTCTTTCGTCTCCAAAGCAACCTCACACCACAACGTTTCCTACTACATCGTGTTTTTTCAAAAACATTCGTCTAATATTCTTTCTCCAGGGCACCAGGCGAATTTATTCGATTTATAGCACATTTTTCGATTCATTTACACTCCAGCTTATCTGAGCTTTTGCCCAATTTAGTTTTATCCCGTTGTGTATAAAACTTAACCGTTGTTTTGTTACTGTTATACGACTCCTTTGATCGGCCTCTACCAGTTTCCGTTACATTATCGACACACTTATTGGCTAACGACGTTGTAAATTGAATTCTGCTGTAATTTGTTGTGCGGCTAGAGGACTATTTATTAGGGGAATCACTCAGGTGTACTGATCGTCTCGTTCCGTCGATGATCTGGGTGTGGTGCTTTCTGCTATGAAGCTTACCGGTCTCTTCCTGTCTTTTAATTGTCCTACGGACAGAACACTCAGAAATATGTAATTGTAGAGCAATTCCTGTAGGTGAAACATTTATTCTAGCGAAACACATATTCTGACATCCCTTTAAATATCCAATTCCCTTCGTTTCGGCATATCTTCGATCAAATAAGCTAACAGGGCCTTCTTAATGCAATCAAAAATCACAAATATCTCCAGTATCTCGGCAATATACTGCATGCATATTGAATGTACTGTTTATTATAAGGCAGGGGGACGTGATTCTCAGTACCCTTCCTAAATTCTCTTTCATAACGCATTAATCCCGAATTTCCTACCATTAACGCGTTATTGCTTCGTTGCCATTATAAAATTTAATATAGGAATACATTGTTTCCGTGTTTGAATAGATTTTGTAGGTAACTCTTATTCTTATGAATATGTACTATCATCATTAGATTGCAGATGCTATTCTAGAGAGGCTAGTATCAATTTCCCTAAATATTTTTAAAATAGTTGTGAGTGTATTAAGTGCGATGAAGCTTATGAATGTTAGTGTATACAGAATTGAATACCTGTATATTTTTTTCCTACAAATACTGAAATGCAAATATTATAGTTCTTTTAAGGTTTCTTAAATTTACTGTAATTTTTATGATATATCCAGTTAATTATATTATGGAAACAAAGCTACAAAGGTAAATGAGGCGCAATACCCGCTACAGCGTCCCTAACTCCAACAAAGGAAAATTGGAAAGAATCAAGGTTTTATTTTTTAAGATTTATGTTAAGCAATACAATACTATAGTGGACATAAAGTGATTATGATCCATGACATATGTGCTGTTGTTATTCATCGCTACGTACCTATACATACATACAACGCGTAACAATGGAATTAAATCTAGATTTGCTCCTCATTCCGTTTCAGTCGACTGCAAACCGCATTCAGCCGGTTCCACTCTTTAAATCTAAATTAGCAGTGTTGCACTGCAATTACACGTTGTGGGCGAAATGAAATTTGCGTCGGTAATTATATGTAGCACAGTTTTGTCCACAGCACGCAATTAGATTGCATTACAACAAATACGTGTACGCCGAAATCAACTAGAGGTTGACCTTTTCAGCGAAAATCTGTTGAAATTGTCTAAGTAAGACTTTTTGTGCGCCATAAATGTGATGTGCGAAATGATTTCAATTTTTCCGAAATGCGATCTGGTCTCTCTAAATAGTTAATTAAATTAGAATCAGATTAAGCCTATTTGATGCAATAAGTATCTGTAGTATATGGAGTTTCTTAATGGAAATTACATCGATTAATATATGAAAAGATATGCATACATTACAAAGTATGAGGACATTTAAACAAGTGTTATAACTAAGATATTTCTAAATCAATTTATAATTAAATGTTTTTCAAAATTGTGTTAAAGAAAGTTTTGTCTTCTATCAGAATACATATGTTTCGAAATAGGAAAAGGTTCTTTGAACATCCACAGATGTAATTGGTGCATTTTTAACTTTGCAGTACATTTTTATTTATCACTTTTTTTAAATTTGTCGTATATAGAATTACCTATTGTACCCTTAACCTTCTTAAATGGCATATCAAATTCGTCTACTATTTCGACTGCTTCCGAGAGCGACAGCCCTTGCGTTTCTAGTTTACGAATCGAACTTGAAGCAAAGCTATAATTTGACTTAATATACAAAAGCTTTTGTAGCAGTTCTGTTGATGTTATTATCTTTTTACAGTTTTCTAGTTCTCTAGAGCAATGCAGTCAGCAGTGATTTCAAGAATTACAGTTTGTATTCCTTCAAAATTATCGGCGTAAAAAATTGCAGCGTCTAACCATGTACCCCATCTCGTAATAATCGGTACAGGAGGCAACTTAACACCGGGAAGTCGCTCCTTATAAAATTGCATTCGTAAAGGTGCTTTTAAAAATACTTTTTTGACATTGCTAAGTAAATCATTAATCAAAGGAAATTGATTCCTAATGTCTTCGGCTACACGATTCAACTCATGGAGCTAAACAAGTGGTATGAATAATGTTACTATAATTTTTTTTTAATTTTGCGCGGCTTTTATTATGTATGGTGCAGCATCGGACAACATTAGTAAAATTTTTTTCACAAGGTATACTTCCAGGTAAAAGGAAATTTGATAAACCTTCTTGAACGAATTGGGCAATTGTCACATTATTTGTTTTCTGAAGTTTTTTGCAATAAATTAAATATGATTTACCTACAATATCTTCATGAAGAATTCCTATTAACAAATGGGCAATATAACGGCCACACATATCCGTACTTTCATCTACCACGATATAAATAAAATTATTCCCTACCAATTGTTGAAGTTCTGCCATTGTTTGCTAGTAACAAGATGTGGCATAATTTTTTCGTAAGGTACTTTCGTCAGGTATATTATGTTTGCAATATATTTGTAGAAATGATTTCAAATTAACATTGTTTAATCTTGCTAATGGTATGTTGGACGAAATTAATGCGTTACGCAGATCCGTATTACATTCTTTTTATTCTGAGTTTCGTCAAGTTGATGCTACACATTGATATATAGATTGCTGCACACATACGGATCGCTTTAGCTTTTCACATTATCGAATATGTGATGGAGTTTTAGCGTATTGGTCAATCAGGTATTTTCTCTCACAAGACATTTTATATCAAAAGTTAACGAATTTAAAAACAATTGTAAAGCTTTTAGTAAAATTAAACTTACCAGTTTACTGCAGGCTCGACAAAATATTTTGTCGCCATCCTTTACCAGTTCAGGATACGGCTTAATCCATAAAGAAATTTTGTTCGCTGTACTGATTGTATGTACGCAGAGTATTTAAAAACGTAGCACAATTACATGCTGTTTCGCTCAAAGGTATTCGATGAATAAATAGTGTATTTGGGAATTAATAATAATAAAACGTATTTACCACATCCCTTCTGCTAGGCGAAATTAAACACGTGCAGTTCTTGGAAAAAAGTATAAGAGAAACTAATGTAAAAGATTTATCGTTCTGAGAATTGTCCGTTGTCGATCTACATTAGGAATTACGAATCTTTACTAATAGAAAGGATAAGAAAAAGCCTAAATATGCAATATATGCAACTTTTGTAAAAATATGCATAGAAATGCCTAAATATGCAATATATGCAATCACTAATTAGCGCTAAATAACTTCAATTAGTGTCAAACGTCTACATATAGACTACAATTAAATATATGCAAAAAATGAAATATATGCACTTTGCATATAATCCGTTTTCTAGTTATGAAGATGTGCACTGAAATATGCTTATGCAGAATTTAGTACTGCATTCTAATATGAGATAGAAACTGGGTTATTGTACTGGGTTATTTTGCAATTCAATTTTAGTTGTTTTAAATTTACGATAAAGTGGAATATATTCTTTTTGACCCACCCTGTATATAATTGAGCTATAATGAATACGTCCCTGCAATTCTAATGATTCCTCTAAAAAACAGCGTAAATATCGACACTTACATTTTAAAAATGAATGCTGTAGACGATTTGAAAGGTTTTTGTGCTAAAAATCGGAAAATTAAAATAAGGTAGAGGTTAACCAGATGTAATACGTAGAAGCAGAATAGACAAAAAATGCACCATTCCACTTAAAATAAGAGAGTTGATGTTGACATTCGATATAATCAGAAAAACAACTATCTTGAAAATATCTTTACAGAGTTGACCTTGGTTCAAATTTTCCTTTAGTTTGTAATTAATTTATTTACATGACACGCAAAGAATTAGTGATATAGCATAAGTGGTTCAATGTGTAGTAGCTTGTTATTGTTTCGTTCTTTACAACCTTCTTAAATAACTGAGATTTCCCGCATGCATATATGTATGTTCAAAACGTGCGTGTTGTCTGTACTAAATCAATGGCGATTCGGCACTTTTGTATAGCGACCTTGAGATTATAATTTCGCCGTAAAAATTTTATTAGTTTACTTTGTCATCGCCAAGTGAAACGTACACAAACAATCGCGAAATAAATTAATCTGTACAACGAAAGATCTCAGCTATTTTAATTAGTTTTTCGAGGATAATTCAACACGAGATCTTCCGCACGCACCTAGCATTAAAATTGCCTTTTTTAAAACCCATCGGTGCCATGTATAGAAATGCCTAAATATCCAATATATGCAATCACTAATTAGCGCTAATTAACTGGAATTAGTGTAAAACGTCTACATATAGCCTATAATTAAAGATATGCAAAACATAAAATATATCCACTTTGCATATAATCCGGTCTCTATTCATTACACAATTAAAGTGGATACTTTTCAAAATATGTAGGAAAATGTATTGTACTACAATTAGTGCTTTCTCCAATATTAATTATGTATGTTCAACTATAAATTCACTAACGTTTATAACATATTCTGCCACATTTCAAAAACTTCTTTTTGAACGTAAGCATTTCCTTCAACGCGGTGCTCATAATATTCCTAACAAATGCCTCAGACCATTCATTCATTCATAAGGATCACTATCCTGCTATATTCACTTATGTCTATATTATAATAAAAGAATTTCCGGTTGAGAACGTTTGATTAGTTTGCCGAATTTTACGAGAGCCGCGTTCCGGGAGTGAACATAAAATACATCGTCTTCTAGACTGTTTAATACATTAGGAAATTCGGTCAACTGCACGCCGCGGGGCACCTCGTAACCTTGCGCGATAGTAAAATATTTATTAAATTTTCCGACGGAACCATTAAATGTTTATGTAATTTTGTTTTCCACCGGTAGATCTCCCACAGCGCGATCTCGTTGTAATCTTACACTTACACGAAATAAAGCAACTAATAAACCTTAGCGCAAGATCTTCTGGATTGAATTTTCTCCAACACTTGAGAGCTTCCATAAAATTATTACTAGTTTGTGTAAGTTGAGGGTTAGAAGTCCCTAAACCTATGAGAAAATAAGTTTTAGTCGTTTAAAATCATGAAGATCTTTTTCGTGATAGCGTTATGGAACTTAGATCCTTTCCTATTATCAAATCGTGTTAGATAAGAAGGGAGACTCCTGTCCATTACACTGGCAACACACATATTGGGATGCCAACTCCAAAAATTCTTCTCCCTATTTAAAAAAGTTTAATCAATATTAGATATAATATTTCGTTGTGTACGTAACTTTAGATATTACTATTTGATAACTGTTAACTGAAACACACTTAAATGGGTAGCATGTATTTAGTTAACAGTTAAAAATTTCCTTTTATAAGATTTCCTTGCGTGAGGCTTACCGGAACGGTACCGCTGAAGTTTCCAGCAGTAATCATATGGGTATCCCATCTTCCATAATGCTGATGACTCTGTGAAATCTTTCGCCTGTTTCTCACTAACATCACCTAAGTTTTCTGGAAAACGATGTACGTGGCTGTGAAGGTAATGAATCTTGATACATTCGAGCGTGCGAAAGTCAGAAAGCATCTGTTCTACTAATAAATAACGGTAAAATTTATTTCGTATAAACAATAAATTTCACCGTGGTGTGTCTCAAAAGCTAGAGCCGCTAGGAGGAAATACCAGTTATTTTTGGAACCAGCACGTCAGAAATAACCTGAGTCAGTTTGTATTTTACGGGTACCAGGACAAGAAAAATTGTTTTGTTGGGCGGTGTTATCGAACAAAGCTTTGATCAATTTTCTGAGTCCTGCGGGATTTGAAAAATTCTCAGCAGGATGCCATACGAACTTCTGATGCGTCAATAGTTTTGAACTTATATGGATGGAAGTGCAGATTTGAACAGAGCATTACCATCAAATTTGCTTCAGAAATCTACACAAGAACAAAAGTCTACTATGGAATATGTTAATATGGATCACCAACAAGTTCCTTGGATAATGATTGATACTTTGGATCATTAGTACTCTATGTAGCTCACCTTCAAATTTCACAGCAATACTTCCACTAATAGAAATATCTACCAACCACTATACTGTTGTTTATGAGACATTGGAGTATTAAACTGCACAACGAAATAACTTGATAAATTTTCATTTCAATTTCCAACGTTAATATTTGATGAACATGGTTTCGGGTAGGATTCGAATCCACAACCCCTATTCCTTTCGTTCTTCGTTTTTAATACTTTAATGTAGTAATGTCTGCAGATCTGAACAAACACAATATCAATATCATAATCAATAAAATTAATATCAAACTTCCGTTGATCCTATAAAAGATAAATTTTGATTTTTTTTTTAATTTCCAACGTAAAAATTTAATTGATTATGAACTTAGGGTTATTAATAATTGTGTCTCCTCAGCTACTGTGATGTATTTTCAGGAATTAAAAATCAATAGTTTTTACGGACTCTGTAGCGTAAATGGAAAGGGTTTATCTAGAGAACAGGGGCCGAAATAAAATAAATAAAATAGCTTGCCACAAGAAACCACAGCTACGGATTGATGAGGTCATATATAAAATAAGCCAGTTATTGGTATTGTTAGTGAACTACGAGGTATCTGTCCTAATACGTAATCTGGATAAATGTTGTGGTTGGTAATTAAAATATTAATTTCATAAAAAAGATCTTAAGAGAGATTTTTCTGTCCGAAGTAAATTTTGTACGTAAATTTCTGCTTCAGAAAACATACAACGAATTCTCAAAAATCCTCTCTTATTACTGCAACGACTACATCGATTGGTTCCACGAGCAACTTCAATATTCAAACATCTCCCGCGGAAGAAACAATATCGTCTTAGTTGAGAACGGAGCGCGGCACATCAAGTAGTAATTTCAATCGCGGCCGGCCTTGCCGACTCAAAATTGCATTACGGGTGACGCCGGGGACTTCTCCGAGAACGTAATGATCCGTGCATAGGAATTAGAGGCGGCAATTAAAAGTCGCTACGGCGTAATAAAGATGGATATTTGCGCTGCGCGAGAGCGACGAGGTTAACTTCTTCTTGTCGTCCGTCGCATTTCGCTCCGAGACGTTCAAAGGGACTGCGCTAGAATCGGAATCCTCGCCGGAGTAAAAACGCCACGAAAAATAAGAATAGACGAGGCAATGGCGGTGGCGTGAAGGAAGTCACTTCCTTCCTGATCCTTCGCTCTTCGTTTTCCCGCAATTGTAGCCGTGGCTCTACAGTGTGATATACAGGCTGTTCCACATTTATATTCCGACGTATTTAGTCGGAAATTTATGGTGATGTTAATAATATTGTCTTAATTTCGTCATATTTTATTGGACTTTGTTATCACATTACTTTCAGTGTAAATACGTAAAAAATAGACGCGAGACACTGTATATATATATATATATATGCATATACAGCTGCGAGCAAGTGTTATAGGCAGGGTAATTTTTTTAGCGTTACGATAAGACGAGAATCTCGAACACATGGACCTCCCCTACACCTTGTGCAGACATACAACCCCAAATAATAATGCCTCCACCGCCGTGTTTAACAGTAGGTAAAATACACTCTGGGGAAAATGCTTCGCCGGACCTCCTCCGAACATAACTTGCTCTGGAAATGCTGTGCACATGCACAGAATAAACGAAGGACGTTAACTTTTTGAATATTTCTATTTTGGTGAGAAAGGTAGGGACGCTGAGTTCAATTATGTATATTGCAAGGATTATGAAATATTTTGGAGCACATACGTCTATATTAGATTCATCGGACCAAAGTACTTTGGCCTAGTCATCTACAGTCCAATGTCGGTACTTCTTTGCCCACGTAAAGCGTTGCTTGCGGTGAGCAGTGTTTCGAGAGCACGCTGCGTTCCGCATAATTAATTAATTTGTGTGAGTGGAGTTTACTGCTATTCCTGTGAGCGGATTATATATATTTTTTTATTTGATTACGACAACCATCCTTACCAACATTTTTATTATAATATCCTTTGGCCGAGGTCCAGATCAATTCGATTGCACTAAAATCGCAATGATATGGAGGAAGTCTCAATATTTCATGACCATGCGCTTTTATTATTTCATCAATAACAGAATTTTTTTTCAGGTTTGTTCCGTTTAACTATATCTAATAATTCCACTTTGATTAAGTCACCTGAAAAACTTATGTTATGGTTTGTTAACCAATCTGGAATATCTTGTTACCTCGGTAAAGTATTTGGGATTTTATTAGTCACAACACTATGGTAAGGAGCATTATCCATCACAACAACAGAATTTGGTGGTAAATTTGGGATCAGTTGCTTCGGTACCCATTCTTCAAATTTTCTGCCATCCATTGTAGAACGATAATCTGAAGCTTTAGAATTTGATGCAAATATTAGGCTTGCATCATTAATAAAGCTTTATTCGCTTCCAGCGTGTACAATCATGAAACATTTACCATTCCCATCATAACCCTCGGGTTTACGAACGCTTTTAATGGTATCATCTTGCCAGTACCTAATCTTATTATCCTTGGAATAAATCCATATCTCATCCAAGAATACCACCAGTTTCGCAGAACTCGACATGAGGTTAGCCATATACTTTTTCAGAAAAGTACTTCGCAAGAATGCGATATCATGTTTCGCAATTAATTAAGGGTTTGTAAAGTAACATGTTCCCCTGAAACAATTTTCATAACAGAATCATGTACCAATTATCTAATTATTGTTATTTTGTTGATACATGTTGTAAACAGCATTTCGCACTTCCATTTTTGTTGTCTCTCGTAGATCACTTGTACGAAGTACTTTAGGTCTAAAAGATGACAGAATAGGAACTTGTAATTTCCTCTTTTTGAGAACGCAAATAGTTTGTAGAGTCACTTACTCTCTACAACAATACGCTCTTTGTAAATAAAATTGTGAATGTGTTACGATATCTACTTCATAAACAGCATTTAAAGGTAACAGAAGGCCCCCGTTCTCTTCTTTCCTTCTCAAAATATGCCAAAAGATTGAACACAAGCTCCTGCGTCTTGCAATTCAACCGCTTTCCAGGCATTCTCTGTAACGGTAGTAAAAAGGTTAACCTCTGCTTGATGCATTATTTTTATTCCAAATAACTTACTAAAGGCTTTGTAGTCGTTGCCTGTTACTTATTACTCGTAAAATTCAAAGAGAATGTAAAAACATAGAGTGAAACGTAACTATAAATATTAAACTGTAAATAAAAAAATGATGATAACCTACATTTGTAAAGGCCTACTTCATTTAAAAAAATCGAAAGTAAACTAGAAATAAGATTCACACAAAACAGAGCTTATTTCCCACACTTAAATTTCGTCTGGAAAATTTGTCTGTCTACTCCATAAGTGAACACACTGTATATACAGAAGGGCGGGTATCACTGAAGAGAAACGAAGAAGCGTCTTCTACGGCGGCGAAATGAGGCGCGCGGTGACAGATGGCGCAAACTTCGAGACGATGTCGGAGCTCCCGAAACTTTACCGTGTCACACGCACTTTTTTTTATTATTATTCTTTCGACCCGCCGACCTTTGCGGAATTATTCATTTCGAGATTATTAGATGCCATTTATTTTTATAACCTTTCGTGATAACTAGTTTAATGAAAACTTATCGGAACGGCGGGGGACGGTGCGGGGCGCGGAGGATGAACACTTCTCAACGACGGTATCTAACTCCTCGCTTTAAAGTCCGTATACTCCTTCCTGCGTTACGATCTCTTTCCCTCTTGCTCTCCCTCTCTGTCTGGATCTCGCCTCCTTACCGGCCTCTGAAAGACCTTCGTAAAAGGTGTCGTCGTATATTTTATATTTGCTTCGGCAACCTGTCGAGTTAACGTCGATTTTTGAATAAATTTCTTGTTCCCGTCTAGTTTACGGCTTTCGATTAGGTACACGTCGAACGAATGGATGGGGTGGTTCCGAAATTTTTAATAGGGTTTCGCTAGCTAACGTTGTGGACGGTTTATTTTACGGTCTGTTATATATGGTGAGGGATAAGAGCTTACAAGTCTCCTAATTTAGTCACATATCGTATTATGTTCTTCTCAATCTGACATGGTAAAGTGTCATTGTCATGATTACGTACTATTGAATCAAGGGAAAGCCTCATCTGTTTTAAGGACATTTATTATAGTCAAAGACGGCAAGTGAAAAAAAGAACAAAAATAAAACATAATTTTGTTCCAGTAATAATCCTAGTGACTGCGCCAAATCTATTACTGATACTTCATATACAGTGGACTGTTTACATAACAAATATCTCTCTTAGGCAATCCCAAAGATAAACCGGAGATGATGAAAAGGTCTGGAATTAACCAAATCACATGCAATAATTGTGATCAAGTTTATATTGGACAAACAAAAAGGAGTATCGAAACGAGGTTCACATATTAGACACTATCGTTTCGATAAACCAGAACCATCAAGCGTAGCAGAGCATACGGTAAAATCCGGACATAAAATTGATTAAAAAATCTTAAACTTCTTAAAAACGTAAGCTCGTGTAGAGAATTAGACGCGTACGAAACGATATTTATGAAAAAGAACGGAAACTTATTGAACAGAGAACCACCCTCAATTACACATTCGAGTCTGACTGATTTATTACCATAGGCCCTGTTAAAGATACGGTTCGCTTTCGGTCCATCCTTTCCCGAAAATACACACATACCAGATATTGGACCACCCAGTAGATTGTAAATAGTCATGTTTTAGAAATTTTAGAGCCTGCGTAGAAAATAATTTGCATGTGCGATACAGTTTTTTACATTCAGTCGGTAACACGGTTGATAATGAGAGTCCACGTGCTCTCGAAACACTGCGTCTCGCATAATTAACAAATTTGTGTGAGTGGAGTATACTGATGTACCTGTGAATTAACAAATATCCGTTTGACGTAACAGTTGTAGAGTTTTGCCGTGAGGGAGGGTTCCTGTCTGTGACGATCTTACTGACACCACGGACCCGATAACCGTTTCGACATTGGCAAACGGCGTGCCCGATAAACTATTTAAATAACTATTCATCAAAATTTATGGTGTTACACTTTTTTTTAATGAGCATTTCAAATAATTATAATAATATACATTTATTTCAAAAACAATATTCAAGGACATAACGTAAGTATAGTGATTAGCAGCAAGGAATGTTATCATCACCAGCTGTAAATTTCTTCTTTAAAGTCTCGATGCATTGTATTACTTCCTCTATCGAAACAGACTGCAAACACAACGGTGGTAAGTTGGAATCAATATCTGGAAGATGAGAGGCCAAAGACTCCGGTAGAAATGCACCAGAGAATAATGCGGCAAAAGTATTAATTATTAATGTTGGATAACTGTATCCGTTAGTGGCATCTGAAACTTTACCAGAAATTCTGGTACCGCCCTGTCTAGAACGAGCGAATTGCCAAAAAGAACGTAGATTATTTGAATGGCTCAGTTCGCTATTACGAACGTATGTATTATAGGCTAAACCAATGTCCATTTTAACCAGCTTGCGGAAAATCTGAAACTCCATTCTGTAATTGTGGTGTGTCGATTTCCATTTTCTATGGTAATAGGCCTCCAGTCTTAGGCTTTTTTTTATTACAAGCGAGAACCAAGGGGAGTAGCTAGAATCTTGTAGTTTGAACCAAGCATAAGAACAGATCGATCTAAGGTAGTATACAATTCGTTTAAAAATCCTGAACTGCCAAGTTAACGTTCTGGTGACTCGCAAGGAATAACCAATTGGTTGTGGATAAATCAAAGTAGAGGTTGTAGTAATTTGCTTTGTAGAAATTGTAAGGAATATTGTTGTTGGAACGAAACGGAAATACTTTAGAAGGGAACTGGGTGATGATTATCTTCAACTAAGAGAGGGAGAAAATCTTGCAAAACTTCCACATCAGAACCAGAATTAGACAAAAACTGAATCTAAAACCCTATTATTCGAATTCAAAATGCGATTAAATTGGCGCAGGTTCAGAGATGCTACAAAAGATAGGAATTTTACAATCAGAAACATTCAGAAATGAAATTTGGTAAATTAACATCACCAGTAATAAGGACAAGTCTATCCTCCACCACTTTGTGTAAGGGTGTAAGGTCTAGGATGACTTCCAGGGCCGCAGTTGGGCATCTTACCATCATACCTCCGGTGATGCATACACATGCTAACCGTCGCAACTTATTAAGGGTATTCCTGGTCGTAACTTGTGTGTCTTACTATACACTAGGGTGACAGAATAAAATAAACACCTACTAATTAAAAAAAGGATTCTATTCTCGTTATATATACAAAATATTTTTATAAATTTTTAAATTAGACTAATATTTTCTCGATCCACCTTTACTTGCGTGCAGTGCTGCGAGTCGTCGTGGCATAGAATCTATTAAATGATTAATGGTGTCTTCTGGAATATTTAACCACTCTTCTGTAACAGCTGCCACGAGTTCTTCCTTATTGCTGGGTTTTCGGGGTCGTTTCGCCATATTTGTCTGGATTATGTGCCAAACATTCTCTATCGGATTCATGTCTGGTGATTGGCCTGGCCATGGTAAAATCCGAATCCCCTGTTCCTCTTTTCATGTGGTTGTTGTTCTTGCTTTGTGGCAAGGTGCTCCATCCTCCATAAAAGTGGCGTCTTCTTCAGATAAAATGGCGTTGTCGAATATCGGTAGTAGTCCTTCTGTTAATATTTGGATATATTTTGCCGCATTTATATTTCCGTCGCAGATTACTAATTGCGATCTTCCACCATACCATATCGCGCCCCACACCATGATGTTCACACCGCCGTATTTCACCGTCCGATGCAAAAAATTTGTCGTCCAGTTGCTGTGACGAACGTCTCCATACCCACGTACGACCACCATCACTGAATTGGCAGTATCTGCTTTCGTCTGAAAAAATGACAGACCGCCAAAACTCTTCGGGCTTCGTTCGCATTTCGATTGCCCAAGCCAATTGGCGCCGTATTTGAAACGCCGTAAGGATAGGTTTTTTCTTTGCCACCCTTTTATACATCCCCACACTGTGAAGGTATCGCAGAACGGTGCGCTGACTTTTCTATGAAGTTGCCGCAAGCTCAACTGTACTTTTTCGCGGTTCTCTTAACACTTCGCGCACAAGCACCCTTTTACTTCTTTCAGAAGATCCGGCAGGACCTGGTTTCGGCTCCACTGTTGTTCTTTCCTTGCGTTTAAATTGTGTAATCACACGGTTAACTGTGGACAACGGAATATTTAAAAATTTACTTATTTCACGTTGCGAAGCGGCGCGTTCACTCTGGCCAATGATGCGACCTCGGGCGAAGTCGCTAATATCACTCGAACCTTGTAAGCGAGGCATAGTTGTAACGATACTAAACTATGACGAATTCCTTCCGATACATCTACCCCTGCCCTAATGACAAGAGAAAGTTCTTAATTCGTTCTTAGAATTTAGCTGTTTATAATATTTATACCGCTTTACCTGGTGTCTATTTTATTCTGTCACCCTAGTGTACTGATGTACAGTCATCGCAGTATATTTGGGTTACAGCCCCATGTTTTACCCGCTATCATGTACATAGTTAATCCTTAAATCTTTGAAGAATTTGTATTGTCATGTAAGGCGAAACAAACTGTACATATCTTCCATAAGATTTAATCCATCAAGGTATCCCTTCAAAATATATTTTCTAAAGCAAAAACTTTCATTATCCAAAATTTAACGTTCATATATGTAGGTCCCGCTTGTTAATCGATTATAATTGACGTTAATTCCTAAACTAACAGCTAAGGCGTGGTACATCCATCTTGAAAACACCTTACAATTGTTTCAACCGCGTCTTACACCTTTCGAAATAAACGTCCGCCCCCTGTACGTCAACTTTTTTCTACGTCGGGGCGTTTTACTGGCGTTAAACGCTCAAGGAATATGCTTCGTGCATTTCTCGCTACGTAACTAGCAGATGATATCGGCGCTTCGTCTATCGGCGACGGCTGGAGGTGCATTGGTGCTAGACCTCGCTGTTCAACTCGTCAAGCAAACGGTGGCGATGCGAGAAATGCAAATGAGCACGGGTTTAAACGCCCCCGTTCGATCACTTAAATATAGCGCGATCGTAGCCGCTAAACAGACGATTACTGGTCGGTAAATTACGACGTGTCGGCGTACGGATACTTGGTTAAATATCTTACACCGTATAGGGTCTGTATGTAGCGATCGATGCAGTTTTGAAATACGGTAAAACTCTCTTATAACGTACTCGTCGGGATCATACAAAACAGCACGTTAAAAAAGAAGTACGTTATAAGAGAATATAACTAAAGATTATGTATATAACACATGGGCTGAAAAGTCCCGGGCCTAACAAAGAAAACACAAACTTATAAAAGAAGGTCCGCACTCTAAATGAACTTTTAAAATCGATAAAAGTACGTTTCTCTCTATACGCACAATATATTACTCAACCTAAACTTACTTTCTGTCTTATATAGCTTCGTAATTTATATTTTCTAGGAATTTCTAGTTTAGATAACGACCAGGTATAGGTTCGCAATACCCTTGTTCTAAGAAGCCCTACGTGCTGCGCGAAACACATGTTTAATTAGGGTGCCTATAACATTTGCTCGCAGCTGTATATTGGTAGTACGTCTTTCAGTTTATAAATATCGTGTAAGTTTCCTTATTCCACTAAGCATATCTTCTTAAGTGGGTTTTACAATTTCAGTTGGCCCTTCTTCTTCGCTTACTCCATTATCATCTCTGTTATTCAACAAAATTTGTATCAAATTCATCTATTGTTTCCAGATTCACGATACTAGGATCCTGCAGATTATTTTGTAACCATACACCTAAAGGTAAATTATCGTCATCGATGTTATCAGTATATTCGACAAGCCATTGAGACAACGGTAAATCGTCGTCTTCACCAAAATCGATTTTCAAGGGTCGTTGAAAACAATTTTTTATGGTATCTTGCGAAATTTATTGAAGAGCCTTGGGTAACATTTGCATCGCTTCTAGCAAATTTACTTCATTAGAAGTTCCAGTCACCAAATCCGTAGTGTGTTTCATTACTAACAGGCGTCGATAATAGGACTTTAAGGTACGAATAATTCCTCGGTCCATTGTCTGCCTCACGGAAGTAGAATTCGGTGGTAGACACTCCAGACGAATATTTTTAAGATCAATTATACGGAGATGAATTGGACGTTAGTCGACCAATAATAAAATTTTTCTTTTCTGTTTTGCTAGGTCTTTATCCCAAGTTCTCATTTCGTCTTCAAAAATTTTAGATGTCATCCATGCCCGACGACCGGCAGCGTGAGTGCAAAGTAGCTTTCTAATGTGTTTGAAACATCTTGGGTTTTTGAATTGTCCAATGATAAAAAATTTAGCTTTCTCATTTCCTGACATATTAGTACACACGTTTCGATTGTTTACCCCTAAAGCATTTTTTCCCCTTAAACTTTAGTGTACGATTAGGTCTAAGTTTGTAGAAGAAGGCGTTTCGTCAGCATTAAAGATGTCACTTATGTAACAGTCTCTTATAAAATCACCTAGGGTCGACTGCAGTTACACCTTACATTCCTCCAAATCTACATTTGAATTTTCATCGTGAATGTAACTAGCATTTATGTTATGACGTTTTTTAAAGCGATGTAACCAATATGTTCTGCACTTAAATTCACTGGCGTTGAATAATTTAGTAAATTCTTCAGCTTGAGTTTGAAGAATAGGATCGCTAATTGGTATATTATTGGCTCGTTGATACTCAAGCCATCGTAGTAAAGCTCCAACGAAGCTTCCTCGAACCGGCTTACGTAATCGCTTGATATTTTTGTTTATCCGTTCTAATACGAGATTCTACTGTTCCATCGAGGAAGGTAATTCCCCGGTATTTAACACGTACTGCATAATGCTTTATACCAGATTTATATAATTAAGTGTGTTACTAAAAAATCTATTACGTTGTAAAAGAACAACATAATTCTTTTTTTAATAAAATTTTTGTTTGTAATAACAGACGTACGCTATGTCAGAATAAAAACGCATTGTTTCAAATAAGGCTTTGCCGGGACCAAGGAAAGTGTACGCTATATCCGAAAGTACGTTATATACGAGTTTCTTATAAGCGAGCTCTACTGTATTTGAAAATTTAGAAAAAAGTAATTGTTATTTTGAATGAAATTAGTAATACATGTGATTACAGAACGTATGCAATGCAAAAATCATACCCTTTGGAAAAAGAAAAAAAAACTTGTCGAAAATTGCATCTAGTATAAGTTATAAAGCGAAGTAGTATAAGTATAAAGAAAAACAGATGGAAAAATTGTATTCGATCTACTTGAATCTGCTAAGAAACCAGAAAGACCAAAAAAAGAAATGATATCATAACACGAATAATAAAAAGATACCGTCAAAACGCAATATACTAATACATGATTGCGCCCCGGACGGTAGGCGAGCAAAGTACCGTTGCAAAACGAACGATTCGTTTCTAATTTGGCAGCGAAACGAGGTGAAGAGTCCGCAGAGCGTATTAGCAATGAATATTAAAAACGCTGGAAGTGTATATGCGGGCATGGTGCGCCTCTCGGACGTGACGGACCGACTACGAACCATGTTAGTAGTTGGAGATGCAAGTGTTTCTTCATTTTCGAGGGATTTAAATATTAAACCGGCCTCGCAGCCGGAGCTCGCTCGAATACCTAGAAGCGGTTCGTTTCCTGCCACTGCCCCGTTGAAATTTCATCGCGAATGCACTCAGGATATAAATGGAATTGGAATTTTAAATTTTCTCCAAATTCAAAAACGGTGTTAACGCACAAAAATCATTAACTTTTTTTTCGGAAGTTTAATATGATACATACAATATACAGTAGCTTAATACACAAATAACCTACGCTTCAAACGTTCAGCTTTAAATAATTGGAGAGTTGCAAACTTTTTTATTTTTTTTTTAATTTTTTTACTCCTATGTTCTTTGTATCTTGCGGTGGCGGACTATCATTCTCTTATTTTTGTCTTCCAGAGAATCCTGCTACGATTGCAAGGACTGTGTGGATGTACGATTTACAGGTATAGCAGTAAACGCCACTCACACAAATTTATTAATTATGCGGAACGCAGCGTTTCGAGAGTACGTGCGCTCTCATTGTCAACCGTATATCGCACATACAAATTATTTACTACGCATGCTCTAAAATTTCTAAAACATATGACTATTTACAATCTACTCGGTGGTCTAATACCTTTTTCGGGAAAGGATGGACCGAAAGCGAACCGCATCTTTAACAGGGCCTATGGTAATAAATCCATCAAACTCGAGTGTGCAATTGGGGGTGGTTCTCTGTTCAATAAGTTTCCGTTCTTTTTCATACATATCGTTTCGTACGCGTCTAATTCTCTATACGAGTTTACGCTGCTAGTGAATGAATATAAGAACTTGCCCCATAAAGTAGATAACCTATGTGTAGATTTTGTAAATAAAATTGAAAAGATTGAATTAAAAGATGGGGAAATCCTTGTATCATTCGACGTTTGTTCACTTTTCCCAAGCGCACCAATTCCAGAAACTCTGGAGTATTTGGTTGAATTTTTGAAATTAAATAACGTAGATGACGTGAAAACCGCGGAATATAAAAGGTTAACTAAATTACGCATGTCACAAAATTGTTTTCAAATAGGCGGAAAATGGTTCGAACAGGTGGAAAGCACGGCGATGGGTAATCCCTTATCTCCTTTTATTGCGAACCTTTTCATGAGCAAATTTGAAACGAACCTGAAAAAAGAAACCAAATATTTCCCGAGAATTTGGCTTAGGTACGTAGATGATATTTTCGCGGTGTTTGATACCAACAAAGGAAACATACAAGATTTTCTAGCAGAACTGAACTCAAAATTTACCACGATCAAGTTTACTATTGAAGAAGAAGTGAACAATCGCCTTCCGTTTCTAGATACTCTAGTCATACGCAACAACAATAAATTAGAAATAAACATCTACAGAAAAGAAACTAATTCCAACATTATTGAGCACTGTAAGTGATTTTATATTGAATCTAATTGTTCTGTGTTATTCTATAGCTTGTTAGCTAAATAAACTATCTATCTATCTATCTATTTCAGCAAATTAGCTTTTCTTTATTATTATCCTGTAATTAGATATGTTTCTGCTGGGCAAATAAATATTATTATTATAATTATTATTGTTATTAATTTTTATTCCATTATACTAGATTTCCCTGTTTTTGTTTCTTTAGGTTTGTAACGTCAGGTGAGTAAATATCGTATAACGTTTCAGTTTCTTTGTATTTGTTGTACTCTTACCATATATACGCGAATATAGTCTCTGTAATTTCATTCATTCGCTTATTAGATATCTATACATAATAAATTATACCGTTTTATGACGGTCGTATCAATTAATTTACAGTGACGGCTATGACGTTGCTTACGCCACACTATTTAACGATTGTTTGCGCCGTAAGTCGCGCGCTAAGCGGGCATTCGGGAATCGTATTTTTACGTGTATACGACCGCTACTAACGGTGACATAATTGCCTCGTATTCTAATTAAAACTTTATCCAACCTCGTTTGCCTTATTACCGTTGTCGCTTTCAACTATTGTCGGGGCGTTTTATTTAAATGCGGAACGGTAACGAGCAAAATAATCGCCGTGCCTTTTTAAAAACGATATTCATACGTAATTAAAAAGCCGATAAAACCTTGAACATAAAACGCAGTGAATTAAAGTAAACACCTTCATAAAACGAAAAAAAAAATCTGTTGGTCTTTATATGGAGTCGTGGGGAATACCAGGATATACGCGATTGATTTGGAGGAGAATGAGGTTCGTAGGAAATACTTCTCACTACTACTTATTATGGTGACGGTTGAAATTCACTTGATTTCTAACATTTAATGAGGAGCAATAAGGACCATTCAAAATCTGTTGAGGTTATTAATGTAAGCGATACATCGCCGCAGTTGTTTTTGAGGAAATTATGGTTTAATTGGGGGAAATTTAGTTGAAGAAATGCGTTAATAGAATGACAAAGCATTGCTTTATGAAGACGTCGCCACCTAGCAAGTATTAGAAAGCTCCGAGTTGGAAGTAGTAATGTAACACATGGGCTGGAAAGTCCCGGGCCTAACAAAGAAAACACGGTTTTTTTGGTTCAAAATTAGCTTTATTCATCAACGTAATCTCCATCAAGATCAACGCAATCATTCCAGCGCCGCTCTAACATTTCAATACCACTTTTGTAGAACGATTTATCTTTTGCCTCAAAATAGGCCTCAGTTTCAGCGATAACTTCTTCATTTGTGCGAAATTTCTTACCGGCGAGCATTTTTTTGAGGTCTGCGAACAGCCAGTAGTCGCTGGGAGCCAAATCTGGCGAAAACGGTGGATGTGGGAGCAATTCGAAGTTCAATTCATGTAGTTTTGCCATTCTTTTGATTGACTTGTGACACGGTGCGTTGTCTTGATAAAACAAAATTTTTTCTTTGCCATATGCGGTCGTTTCTTTGCAATTTCGGCCTTCAAACGCTCCAATAAAGCGATGTAATATTAACTGTTGATGGTATTTACTTTATCAAGATAGTCGATGAATATTAAACCACGCACATCCCAAAATACCGAGGCCATAACCTTTCCAGCCGATTGTTGTGCTTTCGGGCGCTTTAGACGAGGTTCATCAGTTGCTATCCACTCAGATGACGATCGTTTCGATTCCGGAGTGAAGTGATGGATCCATGTTTCATCCATTGTCACATATCGACGCAAAAATTCCGGTTTGTTACGTTTACACATGGCCAAACACTGCTCAGAATCATCAACACGTTCTTGTTTTTGGTCAACAGTGAGCAAACGCGGCACCCACTTTGAACAGAGCTTTCTCATAGTCAAATGCTCATGCAATATAAAGCCAATACGTTCTTTTGATATCTTTACGATGTCAACTAACTCACGCAACTTCACTTTTCGATCGTTCAAAACGATTTTGTTGATTATTTTGATGTTTTCTGGTGTTACCGCCTCATTTGGACGTCCACTGCGTTCTGCATCATCGGTGTCTCTACAACCACGTTTGAAGTCAGCAAACCAACGTTTTATTGTTGTTTCTGATGGAGTGGAGACCCCATAACACTTTTCAAGTCATTGCTTCGCTTGAACGATATTTTTTCCCATTAAGAAGCAGTGTAAAATTAAAACAGGAAATTGTTTTTGATCCATTGTTTTGAAAATAACAAAAGTAGCGTGACTCTTAGCACAATAACTCACAAACTAATGAATAGAATATCATGAAATTTTAACAGCTGTCTTTCGAAGGTTAGTACTAACTGAGAGAAAGGTGACTGCAATAGAACTAGCGTCATCTATGTGTTAGACCCGGGACTTTCAACCCATGTGTTATATTATTTAGATGAGACCGTTGTTAACGCAAGTTACACCAATAAGAGAACACGCATTTATCTTTCGGCGGAAATGCCTGATTTAAGGCTATAGCCCCTTCCAAAGTTTACGTAATTTTTTAATTTTTAGGCGTACCTCCGAAATTATAACAGATATTCAAAAACTTTTTAACATAATTTGCAGTAGATTACTTGGACCCAAGGATGACATAATCCGTCTTCGCAGAAAGTCGATAATAGGGACGGAGAAGCCCCCACCCTCATCTTTTTAATAATTTCCGTTTTTCTTATTTTGCAAAAAAATCTCTTAAGTAAACATAATAAATTGAGAAAATTAATAAGAGCAACAAATAATAAATATTTAAAATAAATAATTTTTTCTATTCAAATGCCGGTGTTTCCTGTAATGGAAAGCTGTAACAATTCGTTTGAGAAGGCATGTCTCTACTGAAAGAAGTACGACTCATGGCTTTGATAAAACTGTATTGCTATTCTTTAAATAAAAAATGCCCTTAGATTATTGTAAAGAGATAAACAGCAAATATTTTACGGAATGGCCTAGGAATGTTCTTCCCTTTGTAGAAACATATTAAAAGAGAAAACCTGTGAACACTTGTCACAACTAAAAATTATAAGTAAAACTGGTAAGAAAATGCCTACCATGTGTATGCATACGTTTTTTCTGGTTTAACCAAAAGATGGCGCCAGCGAAAATTACGCAGCGTATTAATTTGACACATACGTTATTTTGTTTGTTTTAAATACTTCACAAACAAAATTAGTTCACTGAAGTATCAACAATCAACCGAATTAAAGGTTAGAAATGCTCAATTTCACGAGTATGACAGTTGAAAAACGCGAACTCCACCTAAACCATCAGATCGCATAAACACCAGCCCTCGCATTACAAATAAAACAAATCTTACGCGTAAACAGCGCAAACTAAACCGTTTCCAGGTTCGCAAATACCCGCATGCGAATCTCCGATATGTCCTATATATGGACGTCGACACGGGCATAAAATTCCATTCGACGGGCAGATTGCGAAGCGGTTGTTATTTGGACAAATTGTTTTGAGCGTGCACGCGTATTTCCACCTGGCCGTCGCTGCTCGCCGTAACTACGGTTAGTCTAGTTTCGGGTAGACGAATATCAATGCCATTATGGCGATGACGTATGCAAAACAAGTGCCAGAGACCCGGACAACGTCGAATAGACCGAATAACTTGATTATCGACTGTGTAAACCTGCGGTTTTACGCATGACGTGCCGCTGTTGTGTTGTATGCCAGCGAAATGTCAAATGCTAGGACGTTCCGCGTTCTAGGCTATTGGAGGTTTGCGGATTGGGGTTGGTTGAACTTAGCCAACCTTGTCCGAAAAAAATTGCAAATACCATATTACTTTTGCGTGATGTTGGTATTTTAAGAGAAAGTGAGGTAATATAGATTTTGTGCCATGCGCATTAATTTACCAGTGGTAATACGAAGGTTGAGTGAAAACTTATATACTTTCTTCTTGAATAGGTCTATTGATAAATTTTCTATTTATTTCTCATAATTCCCATCGAGTTCATCTTCCAAAAAGTAAGACTTCTCCAAGGCTACAAAATAGCTCCTTGTTTCGGCGAATATTTTTACGTTCGATGAAAATTTCTTCCCAGCCGGCCTCTCTACACCAGGGTGACAGAAAAAAATAGACACCTACTAATTAAAAAAAGATTCTATTCTCGTTATATATACAAAATATATTAAAATTTTTAAATTAGACTAATATTTTGTCGATCCACCTTTACTTGCGTGAAGTGCTGCGAGTCGTCGTGGCATAGAATCTGTTAAATGATTAATGGTGTCTTCTGGAATATTTAACCACTCTTCCGTAACAGCTGCCACGAGTTCTTCCTTATTGCTGGGTTTTCGGGGTCGTTTCGCCATATTTGTCTGGATTATGTGCCAAACATTCTCTATCGGATTCATGTCTGATGATTGGCCTGGCCATGGTAAAATCCGAATCCCCCGTTCCTCTTTCCATGTGATTGTTGTTCTTGCTTTGTGGCCTGTTGGTGCTCCATCCTCCATAAAAGTGGCGTCTTCTTTAGATAAAATGGCGTTGTCGAATATCGGTAGTAGTCCTTCTATTAATATTTGAATATATTTTGCCGCATTTCTATTTCCGTCGCAGATTACTAATTTCGATCTTCCACCATACCATATCGCGTCCCACACCATGATGTTCAGACCGCCGTATTTCACCGTCTGATGCAAAAATTTGTCGTCCGGTTGCTGTGACGAACGTCTCCATACCCATGTACGACAACTATCACTGAACTGGCAGTATCTGCTTTCGTCTGAAAAAATGACAGACCGCCAAAACTCTTCGGGCTTCGTTCGCATTTCGATTGCCCAAGCCATTCGGCGCCGTTTTTGAAACGCCGTAAGGAGAGGTTTTTTCTTTGCCACCCTTTTATACATCCCCACACTGTGGGGGTATCGCAGAACGGTGCGCTAACTTTTGTGTGAAGTTGCCGCAAGCTCAGCTGTACTTTTTCGCGGTTCTCTTAACACTTCGCTCACAAGCACCCATTTACTTCTTTCAGGAGGTCCGGCACGACTTGGTCTCGGCTCCACTGTTGTTTTTTCATTGCGTTTAAATTGTGTAATCACACGGTTAACTGTGGACAACGGAATATTTAAAAATTTACTTATTTCACGTTGCGAAGCGCCGCGTTCACTCTGGCCAACGATGCGACCCCGGGTGAAGTCGCTAATATCACTCGAACCTTGTAAGCGAGGCATAGTTGTAACGATACTAAACTATGACGAATTCCTTCCGATACATCTACCCATACCCTAATGACAAGAGAAAGTTCTTAGTTCGTTCTTAGATTTTAGCTGTTTACATATTTATACCGCTTTACCTAGTGTCTATTTTATTCTGTCACCGTAGTGTATTTCAGGAAGCTAAATAGTTCAAATACGAGAATAACATTTGACAACATTAATAATAGAGAAATGGCACTTTGGAGTTAACAACAATAAATTTAAATAATTAAGGAGAGAGCCAAATTAGCACAAATAATCTGAAGGACTAAATTATCTAAGTGATAAATTTTGCATGTCGAACTGAAATAAAACAGTACATAGCTTTTAAGGGCTTTGTTTCTCAAAGTATTTTTCTCGAAGATTAACTTTTGCCTACGCTCGAACCAACAGCGAAAGCAGTTATTCCACTCGTTTGTTGGTGCTGTCCAAATTGCTTTTTTGAAGGCATCGACCACTCCTTTTGACGCACAGTCCGTTCTTTATTTTCTGGGAGGTAAAGAAACCGTTGGGACTTAGGTCCAGACTGTACGGAGGATGGTCTGACAATTTGACGTCTTATGTGATGTGTGCGAATTTACATTGTCTTGGTGAAGGATGATTCCTGATTCGAGGTTGATTTTTCGAAGCTCAGCAATGACTTGCGGCATTAACAGTTTTTGCAGAAGAATTGTTGCTGCATGACCTGCTTTCGAGACAAATATCGCGACCATCTTCTTAGAGACACTTCGAGAACGGATGACTTCTGTCGTCTTTTCTTCATCTTGTAACTCCTAAGCAGATGGCCGGTGTTTATTTTCTGACTCGTATAAGTAAATCCACTGATGATGTTGCAGCCCTTTTTAGAGTTTCCGGCGTTGAAGCGGCCACCAATGCATCCTAACCGTTTTCTGTTCTTCGGTTAACAAATGCAATATTCCAAAGGAAAATGTTTCATGCAACATTTTTTGAACTGAGGTCTTTGCAATCTCCAATGATGCCTCAACCTCTCCATATGTCACATTTCGATCTTTCTGGATGGTCTTGCGCATAGCATCGACGTTTTCTTGAGTAATAGCCGTTTTCTGGTGCACATGCTCTTGGATTGTCCCTAAGACTAATCCGTCTTCTTCATATCCAAGAGAGATTCTTGGCTGGTGCGGCGCTTCATATCCCTAAACAGAAACTAGCTCGACGACGCATTCCTGTTAAGATAACCGTATTTAAAAATCATCGCAGGAAAATGTTCTCGATTTAATTCCATTTTTAACTAAATTGTCAACTTTGATAGTTCATTGTAGCTACAACATTACACATATCGGACTGAAACTTTGGATTTAGGCTAACTAAAGATCGTGGTTAATTTTTGGTATTGCCATTTGATTAGCGACGCCCTCTATGTCCCAATATACAAAACTTGAAAGACGTGTCTCCTTTTAATCTACATAAATTCTTTGTCCAGAGCTTCTACGAAATTAATTACTGGCATTTTGCATGTTTTCCAAGAAATCTTATCAAAGATAGAAATGACGTTTCGCTGATAATGCTGTCAGCTTCTTTAGAAGGTTTCTAAAGACTGGTGTTGTTGTCTCTTGCTTTTCATTATATATCCCATTTCTTTTCCGTTTTGCTGATCAATAGCTGTTCTGCTTTGCTGATCCGTAACCGTTCCGTTCCGTTGAATCGCGTCGTTCGTTGTATGATGACTCCGCAGCGCTGCTAATCTTGTGTCCCTCTTCACAATTGAAGTTATTGGTGCTGTTGGTTGACTTTCTGCCTGCTGGGACAACAGTCAACGCTGACAGGTACTGTGAAATACTGATGAAACTCAGAAGGGCAATTCAGAACCGGAGAAGAGGG
Organism: Trypoxylus dichotomus; assembly: GCA_023509865.1. NCBI lineage: Eukaryota > Metazoa > Arthropoda > Insecta > Coleoptera > Scarabaeidae > Trypoxylus > Trypoxylus dichotomus. The sequence continues at coordinate 2,302,093 of CM042077.1, forward strand.
ATGTTGAGCAAGGGTGTAAGTATTCTCCACGACAACGCTCGTCCTCACGTCGATCTCCTGCAAAATTTTGGTTGGAACATCATCACACACCCACCCTACAGTCCGGACTTGGCACCCAGCGATTTCCACCTGTTCCCTAAGTTGATGGAACATTTGTCTGGTCGGCGGTTCTGCTCCGGTGATGAGGTGAAAGATGAGGTTCAACGCTTCCTGAAGGGCCTGGCGGCAAGTTGGTATGACATGGGCATTGTAAAACTGCCACAGCGTCTACTAAAATGCATCGACCGAAATGGCGATTATGTTGAAAAATAAAGAATTCTTCAATCTTTAAAGTGATGTAGCAATTATAGAAAATAAACGGTTCTTTGTATATCTAAAAATATAGGAGACCTCTTTTTTGGGATTGCCCCCGTATAATGGACTTTGAGGCAGTTTTAAGCAACATGGAGCTTTATCTCTTAATTGGATTCTACAATTGTTTCCTCGGCCATATTTTCACCGTTTTTCGGGTACGATCGATTTGGCCGGTCATATTGGTAACGATGTACACCACCAACCGATAACACGCCGTCACAATTAGCATCCTTTATGGCATATCGGAAAGTGGACGATATTGATTTCGGGCGAGCTAACACGCCGGCCACGCATAAGAGAGCCGCTTGTTTGGCATGTAATTAACGAGAACCAGGAATATCAAATTCATATACGAAACGGCTCCGAGCGCGCAGACAATGTATAATTATCGAATGGGGTCCGCAGTTCGGATAACAATCGAAACGCGACGATAGCCAGCCAGAGCCGACGTACTCGGACGGGACTGTTCTGGTTCCCCGCTGATTTACCGATTGTTGTCGGCCGTACGAGCTCGAAATTTGTTTACACTGCACACATGAACGGTTCGACGTTCTGTAATGCAAATGCGAGAGAGTGATATTTAAACGTATTTGCTATGTGTGTCCTAAAACGGCTTTAAAGCCTCAATTTTCCATTAAAGATAAACCGCCGAAAGATTCGAAATTTCCGTTAATTTTCGATATTGTACACGAAAACCTATTAAAGATTTCCAACATTATGAGCATTAAGCTCACGGAAAGGAAGCATTACAGGATCTACGTGGTTCAATATTTTGTTATATTCCGAAGTAATAAAAGGTGGAAAAGGTAGAATACTACAGGATGGCGCAGGGGAACGGGAAATTTTGAACGTTACAGTTGTCAGCACTGTAGAGCCGGCAGTTGTTCGTAACGTCGCACAATTGTTGTGAACGCATTGCCATTTAGTAATCATGGATCGTTAGACTGGTGCGGAACGTGCAGTAGCTGTGAGAGCGTTTTATAAAAATGGTGATAGCGCAACTGCCGCGCATTACACGATTACAACGTGGGTGCGTAATTTTGAAGAAACAGGATCTGTCTTGAAAAAGAAAGCTCCAGGTTGCATTCGAACGGTACGTACCCCAGAGAACATTGAGGCTATTAGAGCTGCATCTACGCTAGGGATTAAGCGACGAAGCTTACAAAGAATACTGAACGAATTACATTTCCATCCCTATAAGTTGCAGATTGTGCAACAATTACATGAACGAGACCCAGCGTCACGTATGGAGTTTAGTAGGCAGATATTGGCTAAAATTAACGAGGACGCGAATTTCGTTGGTAACATCTGGATATCAGACGAAACCCATTTTCACCTGAATGGTTTCGTAAACAAACAGAATTTTCGTTATTGGGCCCAGGACAATCCTTGTGAGTTACACCAGCGACCACTACTTAGCGACAAGGTCACAATATGGTGTGCTGTATCATGTCATGGTGTTATCAGCTCTTATATTTTGCACGTGAGGATGGTAGTGCAGCGACAGTAACATGCGCTCGATCTGTTGAAATGCTTCAAACAATCTTTACACCGAGACTGTACGAGCTTAATCTTAACATGGAAAACATATGGTTTCAGCAGGACGGAGCCACGTCACACACTGCTCGACATTCGATGGCAGCAATTGTTTGGCAGACGCATTATTTCACGTAACGGTGATATTGAATGGCCTGCGAGATCTCCTGATCTTAGTGTGTGCGGCTTCTTCCTGTGGGGGCATCTTAAAGGCAAGGTGTACCGAACACGACCTGCAACAATCCATGAACTGAAGGAGAACATTCAACAAGAAATCACTGCCATTCGCCAAGATTTGCTACACCGCGCATTCCAGAGTTTTCATAACAGGCTGTTAGAGTGTGAACGCCGAATGGGAGGACATCTTTCCGATGTCATCTTTAAAAAGTAAAGAGACACTTTTGGACATTTTGATTCGTAAAAACATAAATGGCATACTGCATACATGCACTTTCGTTAATAAATTACTAGTTTTATAAATTTATTCGTGGAAATGACGTTATTTCAAAATTTCCCGTTCCTCTGCGCCACCCTGTATATGATAAATAATGCTGTACCATATATGTGTATATTATATTCAAATTACTGCCACAGAGATCTTGGTCTGTAGCCCTTTGCGAAATCAATAAATATTATTTATAAATCCTATTGCACTAATTTTATTTTATATCGTCTAATTAAGCTTAATACGGTCCTGATATTTAATCCTTTCTTAATTTTACCGTTACTATTACAAATTTATTTACATTCAGCCAACATGAACGGTTTAAATTATACAATAATTTTCAGCAGAAGGCTGTTAATACAAATATGCAGTTGTTTGACATTCATTACCCCATTTATACCTTTTTTTTCCTCTAAATTTAATTTTAAGGAAATTGTGGCTATTCTGTGAGTTAATGTTCCAGTTCCGTTCGACCACGATATCCTAATAAAACGCGGTCGAAAAAAAAAATACTCCTCCGGGTATAGAGGGAATGAAAACCACCCTTCCACCAAAAACCAACAGAAGTTCTCGCAAAAGCAATTATCCCGTTTATGCACGGTATATTGTTGCTTTGTAAATATACTCCTTTTCGATGGAAAGATCGGGCAACGTCACCGCAGAGAGCGAAAGAGAAACAGAAAGAGAGAGAGAGAGAGAGAGAGAGAGAGAGAGAGAGGGAAAATAATTGAAATCCGAAGTTCGTTTCGGTAAGACTAATTCAAATGAACATACGGATACACATCGGAACGCGTTCAGGAATTAAGCCGGCGGCGGTCTGCCGGAGATTTTTTCACGAATGATAAATTTTTGAAGAGATTCCGGCTGTTAATCGCCCGATTCCGGAAGGCCGACGGGTTAGGCCGATTCCGCAACCCCGTTCGAACGCGCTTCGTAGGACTTCAAAGTCGAATAACTAACGAACAGCCGACGCTATTACGCGGACGATCGGATATACTCGCCATTATTCACTCTTTCGAAGTTTTTTCCTATCGAAATTGCGTGGGAATTGATCGGATTATTGCGGGAATAACTGATATAATTACCGATTGGAATGACAAGATACGTACGTAAAAGAGACCGGAATACGCATCTTTTGATGCTTCTTGTTCAAATGTCTCATCCACATCAGCTAATGGTTGCTGAAATCCAGGTAAATTTTCCTCTAAGTTGAAATCAAATTCGCATCTTCTTGGTTGGTCTTTTTCCGAAAAAGCCAAATCTCCTTAGAAGGTTACCAGAAGGCCACATCTCAACCTTATTAACAATTTCCAGGTGTGAAAAATCAAATCTATGTTTAAAAGGTCCAAAACATCCTTTGGTCTTAAGATTTTCTAAGTCAAACACGATGTTTGGAAAGTTCCTTTTCAGATAATTTTGTACGTCCTCCGTTTCAACTCTTTTATTTACTCGTATCGTTGTCGTTGACTAGACTAGCTCTTGCATTGTCTTCTGAGTTAATTTCAATAGGTTTGAATCAGTTGTTTCTATCAAGTCCACCAATTTAATTATTAAAAGTTCCACATTTCCTACAATTTGGAAAACTAGTAATAACTAGTAAAATAGTGTCAGTGTTTAAGGGAGGTGACCGGGCTAACATTGTGAATTACAGACCTATAAACATTTTAGCTAACTTTGCAAAAGTATTTGAACATATTTTATATAATAATATTTTTTTTTAATGTTAAACCATTTCTGTGAATCCATCAACATGGATTTATGTCGGGTAGATCCACAGTAACGAACTTGGCAAATATCACCCAGTATATATCCGGAGTGTTGGAGCAGCGAGGACAGGTCGATGTCTTTTATAGTGACTTTGCTAAAGCATTTGACCGTATTAATCACAAGTTATTTTGCGCTAAATTGGAAGCTATTGGCTTCTGCCCTGCGTTGGTGAAATTAATTTCATCTTACCTCTCTGGAAGGAGTGGTTACATTTTTTATAATGGCTACTCGTCCACTCGCTTCAGAATACTATCTGGAGTTCCGCAGGGTTCTAATCTCGGATCACTCTTATTTCACATTTTTCTGAATGATTTGCTAGATAAATTGCGATGTGAGGCTTTAGCTTACGCTGATGATCTTAAAATCTACAATGTTATCGATTCGCTTGTTGATTGCGTTAAGTTGCAGACTTACTTTACCCTTATTAATGATTGGTGTACTCTGAATGGCATATCTCTAAATATTGGCAAATGTTTAATGATCTCTTATACCAGACGCTCTAATCCGATCATTTTTAATTACTCTGCTGATTCTACATTTATTGCAGGAACTGAAAAAGTGAGGGATTTGGGAGTACTTTTTGACACGAAACTAAGCTTTTCTGATCACATATCTGCTATATGTCTTTCTGCATCTAAATCTTTGGGTTTTCTAATAAGAACTTGTCGCGCCTTTCGTGACATCTCAGTGGTAAGGACTCTGTACTATACTCTTGTTCGATCTAAATTGGAATATGCCAACTTAATTTGGTATCCTTACTACACGTATCAGTTGATTCCAATTGAACGTGTACAAAAGCGCGTTCCTCAAATACCTTAGCTATAGGGTTAGCGGTACTTACCCTGATCGTGGTTCAGATTATGTAACATTGCTGCAGCAGCATAATTTTGATTCATTAGAAGGTCGTCGCCATAAAAACAGCGCAAGATTTTTATTTAACCTGTTATCTAATGAAATAGATTCACCATCATTATTAGCTTATGTTGATTTCCGAGTACCACCACGTTACACACGATCCCTTGATTTTCTCGTGGCGTGTAGGCACAATACAAATATCTTGGCCAAATCGCCTATATTCCATATGGTCACCAATTTCAACAGAATATACTCGTAGAATATTTGTTTATGTTAGGATTATGTTAATTGTTATGAAATGTATTGTACATGTGTGTTGATTTGTAATAGTATTACGCATGAGGTATATATATAATCAATGTAATTGCGCCAATTGTTTGTATGTTGTCCTGTAAGTGATAGTAATCGTTGGACAAATAAAGATTATTATTATTAAGTGTAGAGTATCGGAATGGCGTTTTAGTTCTGTTATTTCAACTTTTAATTCTGACACAGTTTTCACTAATGCGTCTATGTTGTTATTTAACTTAGTTATTGTACCATGTAGCCCTCTGGCTTGTGAAAATTCTTAACAGAATCATCTTGCCAAGAGTTTCTTTTATTTCTCTTTGAATAAATCCAAGTTTAATCCAAGAAACACTACTGGTTTTGGAGAATTTGATAGTAAATTATCAACATACTTTTTGCGAAACATGCTTCGCATCAATGCAACACAATGTCTCTCAACTAGAGCACGTCTTTACGAAATTTAAATGCAATATCCTTTATCAATTATAAATTATTACTTTTTTATACATGTAAATATTATTCCGCACATCCATTTTCGATGATTCACGTATTTCTTTCGTCTTTGGCTTATCACGAAGTCTCTTCTTACCAGGGGAAGAAGGAGCTGGATTTTACGTTTTTCGCTGCTTAATAATATAAATAGTTGAACAGGAAATACGTAAAACATCACATACTCTCTGCAATATTGGTTACCGTGTAAACATTATGAGTCAGTATTAGAATATATACCTCGTAAACAGCATTTATAGGTAACATGGCCCCTCCGTTTTTCTCTTTCTAAATAATTCAAAAGGTTTAGCACTAGTTTCTGTGCTTGATAATGGAGACGTTTTCCAGACATTATCTAAAATAAAGTTACATAACCTCTATTTGGTAAATTCTCGGAATTTTTATAACTTACATAACTGCACTCAAATCCGCACGGCTTTGTTCTGAAAGGCACAATTTCTCTGCAAAATCGAGAAAATAAAATGGAACGGAAGAAAGGCAATCCAATCTGAGAATTAATTAATACAGTGGCTTACCTTAGTAATTTCTTGTCAGATATACGTATTTTCCTAGTAAATATTCAAATATCGATATTAAATAAGGATAGTTAGATTAACCAGTAGTCTTTTCTTATACCGTTCAAAGAATGACGTGCGTCTAAAGATCCATTTGCCGAACTCTAGGTGACCTATATGCCCCTAAAGATTCATAGTTTTCAAATGACGATTGCAAGGACTGTGTGGATGTACGATTTACAGGTATAGCAGTAAACTCCACTCACACAAATTAATTAATTATGCGGAACGCAACGTTTCGAGAGCACGTGGGCTCCCATTGTCAACCGTGTTACCGACTGAGTCGGTAACCGCATAATTAATTAATTTGTGTGAGTGGAGTTTACTGCTATACCTGTGAATTCATAGTTTTTTTAGAATTTCCTGGTTTGAGATCGTCTCTTCTTAGTTCGTGAGGCTGAGAATTTAGGTTTACAGAAGGAAGATAAAAAATAATTTTGCGGTGTTTTAATTCAGCCTCTTCTCTGCAAAGTACAATGTTTTAGTTTATAACTGCAACCTCTGTTGTATAAAAAACGAACGCCATTATTATCGTCACTATTACTACTATTAATTATCACCTTCCAACAATTTTACGTATGAGTTAAAATATGACATCGTTATTATTAATTCAAATGAATCAATCTTTGCCTTGCACCTAACAAGACACATACTTCCAAGCAACTCCGTAGTACTTGTAAACATCGTTAATCCTTTAACGCTTCAATATCAAAGCGATTTTACGCGTTCTGCAAACGGAAGGGTGCCTATATTCCATCATGTACGCCTGTACATGCACGAATATGTGTAATATATGTACTTTATACATTATACATGCGCTCTAGGTACCTACACCCCGGACACAAATCACATATTCATGCAGATAGGGCACGTATTGGAAAAATCCGAGCGTAAAATTTACGACTGATCATATATTTATTCAGCATTTTTCAATTTCTATTCCGCCCGGCGTTTTTCGACGATCGCGACGATGGGGGAGGCCGGGAACACGTCCGAACACAAAGCGATATATATATACGATAGTAATATACATGTTAGTGATGGACGCTCCTCCGTTGCGTTGCCGTAGAAGTAGCATCAATCATCTCGCTAGTCTTCAGTAACTCCTTTGCGGTGAGCGCCCCGTGAGGTCCCCTCTTTGCCCGGTCTCTTGGTTTATTATACGTTAGAAGGACGTTGCGTGCGTCTGGAGAGAAGGAAGAAGGACACACGGTTGAAGATAATTAGTTAGAGACGGACCCTATTATGTTAGGGTTGTGTCCGACGAGTCCCTATATCTTTCACTCTGGTATATCCTTTTCGGGAAGATATGGGTAAGAAATAGGAAATTGAATAGGGTAGAATTTCATGGGGAGTGGACGGAATACTAAACTAACGGGTTATGACATTCAATGGATTGTTAAAATATAACAGGAAAGTTTCGGGATATCCGGCACCTCCACCAAAATTGCATATATCAGGTGTATGGCGCCAGCGAAATGTACGCGGCGTATTTAATTTGACACACACGTTATTTTGTTCGTCTGACATTTAAACTACAAACACACACAAGTTGAGTCCGACAAAAACTAGCATCTTCGCTTTATCGCATTACTTTTCTTATGTAATCGAAAGAAAAGGATTGTTGAAAGTCATTTTTTGCCGATAGAAACATATGGTGGACATTCTCCATCGATTAGAACATGCGAGACATGATTTCGACAATTTAAAAGTGGTGATTTCAATGTGAAAGGCAGCGGGCGCTTTGGTAGACCACAAAAATGCGAAGACAAGCAATTGCAGGAGTTATTAGATGATAACCAAACTCAAACTCAACTTTATTTAGAAGAAGTAGGTGTCTTTTGTACAAGGTATAGAAGATTCCTCTAAGATTATCTGCTAAATTTTGAGACATCGCTTGCTATTAGGGAAGTTTTTGGAATAATTTAATAGTCAAACTCTTATTTAAGAAAGTCGCTAAATCTTGTGTAAAAGCTCGTTATAAGGAAATTTTGTTAAGGTTTTCTACTTAATATTTAGTATCCTGTGATAATCACCACTCACGGTACCAGATTTAAATATCTCCAAATAGTTTGAGAAGACGCCTCTTACTCCACCAGCATGTATTATAGTAAGGTTAAGGATTACCTTTGGAAATATTTGGGAAAAGTCCATTACTTATGTTATCATTCCAACTCATCAACAAGGTATGGCCAGAATGTACACACAGTGAAATCTCCCTTGAACGGACACCAACGGGACCAACTGAAGATGTCCGTTCAGGAGGGGTGTCCGCATAAAAGAAATATGTAGTAGATACAACAAAAATCGTGTTTTAATGAAGACTAAATATATATTAGAAAAACTGGGACATTTAAATCGTATATGTATATAAATATTTTTAAAATAAATAAGAAACTTTAAACTTAAGAAAAAAAGTTTATTCCCTTTAGATATATACATACAAAGTATATATATATATATGTAGATACATAGATGTAGTATGTAATACAAAACAATGAAATGAATAGTCACTTTAAGGACGCAAAAATTCATATATTGTTGTTTGTTTCTTTTTCTTTAAAATGGCGTCTTGAAATCGTATTTCTAATTTAGAAAGAAGCTCCAAAGACTCTGTATCTCCGTGATCTTCGACAAAACTTTTGAGCTGATTGATCAGGGTAATAGCTTTACCATAATTTGGGATAGCTTCTGTTGGCACTGGAACCTCATCGACATCAGAGTCTTCCGAAAGTTCTTGTATTTCAACTGGATTTGCAATTTCTTGTTCTGAATCTGGATCTTCAACATACAAATCTTCATCTACGTTCAAAAAATCAGTAAGGTTTTCATTATCCGTCAATTTTAATAAATTCTTATTTTTGAGGATATCTGAAAGTACACTAAGGGGCAAATAACCTTCTAGGTCAGATGTATCAGCCTCAGTTAACTGGTCTGCACTTTGCATATTTACACTATTAAATCCTACTTTGCGGAAGCAATTTTGAGCTGTCTCTTTGGTTACTTGGTCCCAAGCGGTTTTTGCCAAATAAACTGCATTCAGTGATCTAATTTTCTTTATTAACTCAAAAGCTTTACCAGCAGCTTTAATATTTACTAGCAGATGTTTGACTATAAGACTTCGGTAATAAGTTTTAAAATTGTTTATAATCCCCTGGCCATTAGAGGGTAAATGTAATATTTTTATATTATTTAAGCGAACGTCTTTCGGATGAGATCCCGCATTGTCTAAAAATAACAAAATGTTTCTTTTTTCTTTAGCCATTTTCCAATCTAGATCTTGCAACCACTCTGTCATAATTTGTCTTGTCATCCAAAAAACTGTCCGTTTAAAGGAGGTATCCGTGTAAGAGGGGTGTCCGCGAAGGGGAATTTCACTATATATATATATATATATATATATATATATATATATATATATATATATATATATGTTCCATTCAGATAGATAGGTCTATTTTCTTCCCAAGAAAAGAAATTTTAATACTGAATTCACAAACCTAAATCTTATGGATATGATACAAAGGAGCTTTTCCCCACTCCATTGTATTTCAGAACGCAACTTTTCTCGTAACGCACTCAATATTACGCGACTATTGTCACTTGTGTGGACATTGTATATAAGACGCCTAAAAGAAAAGTTGTTCACGTTGAATGACGGTACATCTACGTTACAAACAATGATTTATTGTCTTCTGTAGATTTCTCCTTTTTTTCCACAATTCGTTCAATACTTATTATCGACACACCGGTTGTTTTCCTTTTATTTCTTGTTTTCTCTTCTAAAGCAAGGTTTTCTTAAAGTGGCTGAATGCTTTGGACATTATTGCACGAATTTGGCTATTAATATTTTCTCTTTTTTTCGTTTATCATATTACCATGAAAAAAGTCGTGGAAACAAAATGCCCCAAACGTTTTGTAGTACTATATAACGCCTGTAATGGTTAGAAGTAAATCACACAAATCTGATATCCCCCTCTTTAAATAATAAAGGATTAAATCATTTATTATGTTAGTAAAGTAAAACCAAGTTCAAGAGTGGATTATATCTAATCTTCATCTTCTTTCTGTATGTATGAAGCTTTAAGCCTATTACGACCTTAGGCTTTGGTTTGCCCATCTCTTTCGTGGGCGTCCTATCGATCTTCCTCTCCTCGTCTGATAATTCCGCAGTCTTTTGGGCATCTGTAGTCTTCCTTTCTTTCCACGTGTCCTCTCCAATTCTGTCTGTATTACCTTATTATTTCGTTAACACTTCTAACTCCAAGTTCTTCTATTATATCTGTGTTTCTCTTCCTTTCTATTCTTGTACATGCTGGCTTTCTTCTTAGAAGTTTTATTTCCGATGTATGGATTCTTCTTTCATTAGTTATAGTCCAGCTTTCACATATATACCGCATGGGATTGCCATTGCTCTAAAGAATTTCACAAACGTATCCTTACCTTTTTTTTTCATTGTTCTAGCTATGGTGCCATTTATTCGGTCACTCATCCAAAATGTCTTGTAATTCATCTAATTTACGTGTTAAACACGACACATTCCACTTAGCAATTTTTGGGTGTTCTCGTATACTCGCTTTTCCTTTTTCCATTTGCGGGTGTCATCTTTGTTGTCAGTTCGATCCATGGCATCTCTTAAAGCTGTGCAAGTGTTTTTGATTTTTATCTGGTTGGGTTACTGGCTCAACGCAGAACCCTTCGGTGCGTCCAAAGTCTCTGCAGTTGCTCCTTTTTTTGGGATTTTAATTTGTTCTAAACGTCCTTTTACAATTTGAATTTACGGTTTTTAACAGTTCGTTTTGTTGCCGTGATGCTGCTGATTTTGCTTTTTGCATCTGCTTTGATTCTGTAGTCTTTTTCTGGAGTGGTAAGTGTGCGATTTTTTGAGACTTTTATTTTAATTTTTGATTGACGGTTGCTATTCTAGTCTTGGCCTGATGATGTGCAAACGAAACCGGTATCCATTCATCGATTAAATTGTTTAAGATACTGCGAAATTGGTTCCGTTTTCTTCTTCCTATATTTTGGTATAAACTCACACCGACTCAATAGTAGAAGAAATTCGCCGATTCTGAACCCGCCTTATGGGAATCCAATGTGATAGAGAGAGAGGTCTCTCCTTATAAGGGTTTTTAATGTGTAAGAGAGAGAGAGATATAGTTTCGATGGTGGCGACCCCGGCGGTGACGGTGTAACTAAAAAATATATACAGGGCGTGTCACAACATACTGTTCAAGATGGCGCCGGTGAGAGTGTATGCGTGTGAGGGTATGCGAGGGAGGGTAAGCGCGAGAGGACAGCTAGGCATCCGCAAACAAGACGACAGATGATGGTAAAAAGATGATGTTAGCGAGAAGTTTCTTTATTGAATTAAATTTTACCACCAAAACAAAATACTCAAACCAAGACACAAAATAGATGATATCTACCCTCATTTACAGCATCCATACCAGACGCATATCCAATAAGAAGTTGCTTTGTAATTCCATCGAACACCTTAATCATTTCCCGATCCCCAGCGATACAAACTTAATATTTGATCCGATTAATTCGACGTCCTAGCGCGCCAAAACTTCTCTACATCCCCTCGTATTCCTCCACTACGAACGCAACGCCCTCTTCTCGATGATTAGTAGTCTATCGAAGCGAGGGAGAGAAAGTGGGCGAAGAGCGGGAGAGTTATAGGGGCGTAGAGGGCACCTCTTGATTGCACGACAGCGTTTCTGATGCTCCGCTCCGCTACTACATACATATATGTACGTATGACGAGGGACGATGATGGCAGTAGCGGTGGTGGCGATGGTAGCGTAGTAGCAGAGTCAGCGCTTATGAAGAAGCGAATAATGCTCGGCTGGAAAAACCAATCTCTTAAGAAGTCAATCGCTCATAACCCCGCAGTTTCACGCATACAGACGTAGAGGCGGACTCGTGACGGACTCACATATGCCTTCGTACGTGTCTGTATAGTCGAAGGAGTACAGTCGATGACAAAAATTAATATCTATGGTTATTATTATTCTTTGGTAATATTTCGTATCCAAAAGCAAAATAGACTCGATAATTATCATATTATTTCGTACTTCCTTCGTGTATAAACATTCTAAATTTCCAATTTGCCAAGTTATATAGAATGTTGCGTTGCAGCATGATGTAGAGGCTTCCATTAATTTTGAAAGATAATTTTCAGAAACAGGACTAAGTTAAGGGTCGAGAGACCATGAGGAAATATATTACTCAAAATGTAATATACTAAAAGAATAGCGAAATGGGTATATAAAATCAGAGAGAGAGGAATACCGCAGGGTTCCATCCTAGGGCCATTCCTTCTTCTGTTGTACAAAAATAATTTACCAATAGTAACGGAGCATAGTGTCATGTTTGCAGACGACACCCCGATAGTCGTAATGAACAACACAAACCTCGAGTGATTAATGTATTACAATCAACGGGAAAACTGGTTTAGTGCCAACTATCTCAAATTAAACATACAAGAAATAAACTTAACTTTGTCTCCAGAGAAACTGAGAAAAATGATATTAAAATATGAACATGCACAAATCACATCTGTACCATATAAGACTTGAAAGAACACATCAATGCACTTGGCAAGAAGATTGCGGAAATTGTATACGGTCTAAAGGAAATATTTTCAGATTAAAGCGGGCTTTGCGGCGTATCCATGCTTGGTTCAAAGTTGGCGTACGGAATCATATTTTGGGGAAATTCTGCGGACGTCAAACGCATTTTCATTCTTCAAAAATCGTGTCTAAGGAGCATCATTCACCCGAAGAGAAGAGAAACGTGTACGGAGGTTTTTACAAGAAGATTACAATAACTTGGTAAAGATATACGAAATCACAGTCACGGATACAACACCGGCGGATTCCTCGAACGAGTTTCGTAACAGTATGCAGAAGTGAGGTAACTCAAGTCTTAAAAGTGTGTAACCGTATTCCTCAGAACTATAAAAGGGAACACTTGAAGATGTTCGAGAATAACCTCAAATCATACTTAGTTCAAAAGTGTTTGTTCGATACACGAGACATCTTTCGAGAAGAAATGATATAATGTGTTATGTAAATTATGCATGTTTTTTACGTATTTCATGTATTTTTTCTACCTATATGAGATAAATGGGAGTTTTGCAAACTTCTTTTATTGGTCTGCGTCTCATGGTTTTCTTGATTCCATAGAACCATAATATCGCTGACCTTCCCCATTCTCCTTTTATTTTATGATGTTATGTACCCTCTTTGGCCATCTATCTACACTCCTTATTTGCACATGTTTACACCACAGAAGCTGTCTTGTTTCGATTCGATTCGCACTAGTAATAACTCTTCCTGTTCTTCGTCGTATCCTTTTGTTTCATACATGTTCCAATTTGGATACTCCGCAGGCTATTCTCAGGAAGTCGATTTCGATGGTGTCTACAATCTTTTTATTGCTGTTTATTACCTGCCAGCTCTCTTCGCCGTATATTAGAATGGACGTCACGACGGTTTTATATATTTTTATCTTTGTTTCCAGTCTTAATCCTTTAGATCATAGCAAGGAATTTAAGGCCTGGGTCTCTTTTTTCCCCTGTTGTATTTTATTTCGTCTGTCTATTGTATTTTTCTCACTAAGTTTGTTTTCGAGGTATTTGTACTGGTTTGTTCTTATATCACTAATTTAATAATAAGTCCTGGTGATCATTTTCTTTGCCATGGTTATCGTTAGTCCTTAATCGAAGTAGCCTTCTCTCAGTTTTCTAAATATGTAGTATATATTCTCTTTATCACAAGCTATAATTACCGTCGAATAAAAACAGCGATCTTCGATATTATTTATGTGGAATGGTTAGATATACTTTGCGAAATTTGAGAATCAAAACAAAAAATACTCCTCATTATATCGCAATAAGTTCCGGTTTACTTCCTTAAGGTATAGACGCGGTGTTTTTTTCTTCCACCCCTCGTATTATACGCGCAGCGATATTACCGTATATCATACAACGAAAGAGGAGCTCTAAGAATAACGGAGATCTTATCGTTTTTTATGGTAACAGCGTTCGCTTTTTTATCTAACGGACGATGAATTAATTTCTACCCGAACACCTTATGCGGAAATCGACTACACATGCTGGATGGAATACGTTTCGCCTCGAAAAAGGATAGAAATACTTATTTTCTACGCGGGGATTCTGAAGTAGGTTGGTTACCATTTCCTTTGATACGTATCATTTTTTTAGGATATTTATTATTTTAGGGGGGGCTAATATTCATTAGGAACATATTTCAAATGGTGGTGCTAGGCAATATATAGATAGGTGTCGAAATGCCACCTCTTGAGATAAAAAGAAATTAGTGAAGAACATGGATAGAAAGGCAACCATTCTTAGGTAATTCCAAATGGAGCCTTATTTTGGGATTAGAGCAATTGGAGGTGTAGAAAAAGATAACAAGAATATGTTAAAAAAAAATCAAAAGAGGTCTAATAATGTAAACTTCCTAAAATAGTTTACATGGTGTCATCCAACTTGTTCCATGTTGAAATTGCATTTCAGTTTACTGACGATATGCTATTTCTGAAACTTGCCTATTGTTTATGTGAAAATATACATTGGAATAATTTTGTTAATTCAACGAATTTCAATGTATTAAGGTTTTCGGAGTTGAAGTAACCAAAATTTTGTTAAATGGGTATCATGTTCTGTTACGTTCTCCTGGTTTGAAGAACAGCGCCGCTGTAGCCTACTCGTAAATTCCTGAATTACTTGACCAATACTTACTTATAGAGTATGTTCGCTTATTTACTAGATGAAAGGTTGTATAGTGAAACTCAATGCGCATGCGCAAAAAATATATTTAAAAAATAAAATGTGTACACAGTTTCCACTCTTGCCTATGCACAGTTACGATGTACATAAGATATATATATTTGCAATAATTGCAGTTATTTAAGCTCTCTTATACATGTAATGTACATTAGCATGTGTATATGTATGTTTTCCTTTAGTAGCAATATAAAGTACTGCCTCAGCATGTACGTTGCAAAGCTATGTTTTAATTGTGTTTAAAATGTTAAATTCTTATATGCTTCCGCAGAAACTTCGTTAGAGGCATGTACTAATGAAAACAAGCAGGTACTGTTTCGCAAGCCTTCTCATGAGCAATACATGGATTCCTAAACCAGAGAGGGCGCGCACTAAAGTGTACATAAGGTAACTGTATATGTGAATAATTTCTCAGGCTCGAGTCCGGCAGACGAGTGTTTTATTTTTGGCAGTAGTTAGCGCCAAGAATATTCATTTCAACTGTTAGGTTAAATATGGAGATAGTAACAGAGAGGAAATTGCAATGAAACCACCGGGTAAGAAGAAATACATCCGTGTGTTAGAGCTTGTTGTCTTCTCATATTGTCTTTCTTGCGAATGATTGCACCAATGCCACGATTAGCTGTATTTAGCAGCATTATTACGTTTCGTACCCTATAAGCTTACCTTAAAGTCGGTAATATTGAAGCTATCCAAGTGTGTAATTAAATAAGAATGCTCTTCGTTTTCTTCGTCAACAGAGCGTATTCTCACTGGACTTAGCATCCAAGTAATTTCTCATTGTACGTTTAATGCTGAACGGGAAAACACTCATCGAATCCCGGTCGCGAAAACCCACGTAAATTGTCATTATTCCACGAGAAGCTTCTCGTTCGCGTTCTAAGTAAATCCAAGAAAGAAGTCAGCTCCAATTAGCCGTTCGAGAACGGCAAGAAACGATGGATTCTCCTTAACGATCGCGGCGATGGCTGGCAGCGGGGTATAGTGGCGGTATCATCATTATTTTCCTGTTTCCTTAGCTCTTGACTCTTCGCTAGAAGAAAACGTCCTCCACGTCACCGTTAGAATAATGCCGTTATTTTTAAATGGGACGTTTGATTCCATCAATCAACGTCGTCTTCTCCGACCACTCAGGACCGGCAGCGCTGGTGCCTATTTCTTTTCTTCGTTTACGGCGCGCCCTCATAATTATAAATTAGATTAGTGCTTTTGTTGTATTGTCTTCTATCTTCTTAGAGGCTCGAGGTTGTAGATTTTATTTTTCTTTCAACGCGTATCATGTCTTAAGGGTTTCATTACTCAGGTTAACAGTTGCTTTGAATATTTTAATATATTTTTTTTCGGAGGGTGTCGCTAATTTTGGAAAAATTTATGTTAGATTGTTTAAACAATAAAATTATGCCTTATCTAGTCCAGTGCTTTTCTAGAAATATCTCCATACCTGTTTCAGTCAACACATACTATAATATATTTATACAATTGTTTAAAAAGAATTGGGAATAAATGAAAGAAATAATAATACGTTTTCGTTGCAATAGTTTGAATCTAAGCTATAAATAGCTGTTTTTCTCTTGCTTTACTAATGATAATAATTTGCATTTGTATAAATTATGAAAGGAAGTGGTCCTGGAATAGAACCTCGGGGTCACATTCAAAATTCCCGACTTATTATTGACGTAATAAACCTCTGATAATAATCAGCGCAGAAATAAATGTGTTTCCTAAAAATACCCATAATAATTGTACTTGCGAATAAATAATTCATGGCACACCATGCCAAGAGCTTTGGAATAGTCAAGTAATATATATACATTGCATAGACACTTATCTAAAGATACCATGATATTCCAAACATTACCAAGTGCAGACCTGGTGCTGAAACCTTTCCGAAAACCTATTTGATAACAAGAAATATTTAATAGTAAAGGAGTCATAAATAACACATGGGCTGAAAAGTCCCGGGCCTAACAAAGAAAACACGGTTTTTTCGGTTCAAAATTAGCTTTATTCATCAACGTAATCTCCATTAAGAGCAACGCAATCATTCCAGCGCCGCTCTAACATTTCAATACCACTTTTGTAGAACGATTTATCTTTCGCCTCAAAATAGGCCTCAGTTTCAGCGATAACCTCTTCATTCGTGCGAAATTTCTTACCGGCGAGCATTTTTTTTGGGGTCTGCGAACAGCCAGTAGTCGCTAGGAGCCAAATCTGGCGAATACGGTGGATGTGGGAGCAATTCGATGTTCAATTCATGTAGTTTTGTCATTGTTTTGATTGACTTGTGACACGGTGCGTTGTCTTGATGAAACAAATTTTTTTTCTTTGCCATATGCGGTCGTTTCTTTGCAATTTCGGCCTTCAAACGCTACAATAACGCTATATAATATTAACAGTTGATGGTATTTCCTTTCTCAAGGTAGTCGATGAATATTATACCACGCACATCCCAAAATACCGAGGCCATAACCTTTCCAGCCGATTGTTGTGCTTTCGGGCGCTTTGGACGAGGTTCACCAGTTGCTGTCCACTCAGATGACGATCGTTTTGATTCCGGAGTGAAGTGATCGATCCATGTTTCATCCATTGTCACAGACCGACGCAAAAATTCCGGTTTGTTACGTTTAAACATGGCCAAACACTGCTCAGAATCATCAACACGTTCTTGTTTTTGATCAACAGTGAGTAAACGCGGCACCCACTTTGAACAGAGCTTTCTCATAGTCAAATGCTCATGCAATATAAAGCCAATACGTTCTTTTGATATCTTTACGATGTCAGCTAACTCACGCAACTTCACTTTTCGATCATTCAAAACGATTTTGTGGATTTTTTTTGACGTTTTCTGGTGTTACCGCCTCATTTGGACGTCCAATGCGTTCTGCATCATCGGTGTCTCTACGACCACATTTGAAGTCAGCAAACCACGTTTTATTGTTGTCTCTGATGGAGCGGAGTCCCAATAACACTTTTCAAGCCATTGCTTCGCTTGAACGGTATTTTTTCCCATCAAGAATCAGTGTAAAATTAAAACATGAAATTGTTTTTGATCCATTGTTTTGAAAATAACGAAAGTAGCGTGATTCTTAGCACAATAACTCACAAACTAATGAATAGAATATCATGAAATTTTAACAGCTGTCTTTTGAAGGCTAGTACTAAGTGAGAGAAAGGAGACTGCAATAAAACTAGTGTCATCTATGTGTTAGGCCCGGGACTTTTCAGCCCATGTGTTATAAGTAACATAATGATGGTATCTACATCCAAAAAAACGTGACAACCTTTAATAATAAAATTACAATTTTCCTTGCAATTAACCAACGTAATTAAATTACTCTAGGGGGATTTAAAGCGACCTGGACTCAATGGTCGTGTGGTACAAGGGTTAGCACATTCGCCGGAGACGTAAAGATGTTGGGTTCGAGTCTCCTCCGAGACCGTTGTTTTTTCAGTAAGTTAATTACGCTGAGTAATTGTATTTTCGTCATTACGAATTAACCTTTAATAGATTTCAATTTCTTGAAATTATAAGACGAGAAATTATTTGCCCAAATTTTAATCATTTTCCATCTTCTAGATGAAATATAACCATACGTTTAGGCAAAGATTAGGCTACATCAGGCACACCCTCGTGTTCCTAATACCATCGTCACAATTCAATAGCCGACGCAGCATCTCCAAAGCCGTCGCAAAACGTTAAAATAAAACGTTTCAGCATTACCAGGGAGCGCGTCCAGATCCAGATGGCCTCCGCATTACCACAAATTCATACATATCCTCCGCTTTTATCAATCCATCAAAGCGTTCGCCTCGAATACCCGCTATGACGTCGAAGCGCGACGACGTCAGTCCACTTCAACGGACCTTTCGCCTGGCGCGTATAGAGGCGTCTTCCGCATAATTCGAGAATAAAATTCCACTCTCCGGCCTGCCCGTCTTATCAAAACTGCATGCCTCCGTGACTTTCACGTTTCGCTGAGCATCCCTTAATAAAAAACGTGTCGCCCTCGGAACAACTT
>CM042077.1:4200292-4227036 GCA_023509865.1 Trypoxylus dichotomus
AAGAAGCGGCTATTTTCTTGTTTAACATCGTATTAGTGACCTAAAAAAATAGGTATTTTGCGTTTTTTGTCACGACAAACCTATTGGTAATCTCTAATTTTTTTTTATCTATTTTGTAGAATTTAATGTGAAAAAGAAAATCAACGCATTAATGCAAGAAAAACCTTATCTTTAAAAAATCATATGCATACCTGTTAAAGCGAATCCCCTTATGCCGAGCGCTGCTGTAAACCAGTCAAGTAAATTACAATTTGTCAATTTTAGTGTACCACTCACCCGTCAAAAAGCTTCTTTTCCATTCAAATTGCTACAGTTCGACATCCATTTGTTTAGAAGGGGATTTCTTTATGTTTGATTATATCTGCAGCTTGGTGTTTTTTCCAATATTAAAACGCTTGGATAAGTTCCTTTTACACTTAATTTCTCTTTATTGTAAACTTCAACAATCTCTACTTTTTTGTTTAAGCTTGAGAATTTTTCTATTTGGAGCCATTTCTACAGTGAATGTGTCGCCCACTGCGTCTTTTCCGCATAGACATCCGACTAATATTGAAAGCAGATTCAATCGAAAGCGTGCACCCGAAGAATAAGAACGGTAAATCCCCGACCAACTTTGGGAAGTCCCCAATTCACGCCAGATGCATCACCGGCACAAGAGGACTAATAGTTTCTAAGGATTCCAAGGTTTCTAAGTGTAACGACTACTGCTAAATCCTTCTCTAATTTTAGAAGTATAAGTATTTCACCATGATGGATAATTTTCTTACAATTTAATTATCAAAATCTTCCGTTGCATACGCATTTTGACATATTTTAGATGACTTCGATTTTTCGCAAAAAAACATAAACAACATTTCTTATATTCAACTACACGCATTACCTACAAATAAAACCTAATATAAAACCACATTTTTTGATCAGAATTTACGAAATCCCGACGCAATAACGCCGCGGTATTTCTGATAAAACTATACCGATTGAGCCGTGAAATTCCGGCTGCGGTATAACTTCTCCGCTAAAACGCCGTAATACGTATATATGCATAACTTCAATCATTATTAATGAATATTTAATAGTATTAGATTAAGCAAAAAAGAATCGTGTCTAATCGATCTAATAAGTCCATATACGTTGTTAGTCGTAAAGTAGCAGTACAAACTTATTAGATCGAAAAAAAAATGTTACACAATAACACGTATACATATACATAATATGTTATGCGTTTATATGCAGTAGGACTTGCTTAATTTCGATCGAAAATATGACCATTACGTAGGCAGTTATATAAAAGCAATTTTAGAGTATAGACAGGAGTAAGATTCGGCAAATTCCGTGTTATTCTTATTGATTTAATTAGTAGAAAATAAACATCTAAAGTACGACATAAACCTCAATACGGGCAAAGGAATTTTTTGCGTGAAAATAAAAGTACGTACTTCGCTAAACAGGCAACGGTAGCTGATAATCAATTGAAATCGTTATGGTGGCAATTAGGTGTAGAATCGTGATGTCTTATAGGAGGTGATTTAACAATAACATTGACTGGGTCTCGCAAATAAGTAAGAGTGTTAAAATAAATACAATTGAACCTGTTTAACATGTTGAGAGCTTATTTTAGACTCTATCTAGGAGACTAAATAGATACATAATATTTTGCTTTATGTGACTCATACTACATTGCTTAACTTTACTAATTGCATTTAAAAATAAGCGGCGTATATTGAATTTAGCATTTTTATGTTAAATGATTTGAATATTTAGTTAATGATGGTTACAAATATGTACATATAAGTATTTCCGGGGATACCATTAACTCAATGAAATCATCGTTCTTAGTATATCAAAATCCCCCGACCATTACCTTTGTTTCTAATCAATAAATTCGGCTACTGAACTAATTTCTAAATCTTCTCTTATGTCGTATCGTGTGAGCCCTCTAAATTCTTTTCAGATACTTAATTTCCATGGCTTGTACCTTACTTCTTTGTTCTTGATTTAGTATCCAAGATTTGCACGCAAACGTTGGTAAATTAAAGAAATTGGTTAGTATAAATGCATGGTCTTCAAGAATTACAGATTTTGTTATTATAGGGTTTCGCGGTATTTGTTTCCTTTTATTTAGGTTTCCGGGTTAAAATCGCGTCGTACTTGCACGACTTTCTTCTTACAGCAGCGTTACGACATGCAACAACCGACAAGAAACTCCATGCTAATTATAACGAAACGTCGGTAGAGACATACAACAGAAACTTAAATTCACGACGGAAACTTCTTTAAAAGATTACAGACTCTGTGTTTTTCGAGAGGTACTGAGTGATAAGAAATTCAATCCAGAAATTTTTAAACAAATGTTTTTCTAGCAAGATGGCACACGACCATACAATTTGCGAACTGTTGTTTGTCTACTAACTTTTTCAAAATCGTTGCTTGATTACAAGCGGTCTAATTTTTATAGTCAAGTCGTTCGTGAGTTCTAACATCTATCAACTTTTATTTTGAGGATATATAAAAATTGTAATTTATAAAAATTGAAATGAAGATGTTTATGACCACTAAGAAGCTATGAAATATACAATATTGATTGACGAATCAAAAAATAAGACCACAAAAGGTGTATACACCTGCTGAACATGTGCGGAGCAAACAGGAGATGAATTTAAGTATTTATTATTTTCAACAAATTTATCCATAGGTTACTTATGTTCCGTTTTAATGGTCAGCAATACATGTAAATATTCGTAGTTCTCATATTTTTAAGTTTATGGTTCTAGGATTAATAAATAGATTTAACATTCATAGCGTAATATAATTTCTTTGTTTTCTCAATTCTTTTATTGCCTTTATTTCCCACTCTCGTCGAATATCACTCCTAGGTATTAGAACGTTTTCATTTGACCGATTCCTGTCTCTTCGATTTGAATTTTCATTTGCACTGGTTCTTCTCCCATTGCCATTACTTTAGTTTTATTTTTTCTTTTAAATATAACGAGAAACACTTTGGTATTGGCATACATACCCGAAAGCTGGAGAAGGGCAAAAGTCACCTTCATACCAAAAATATGGAAGGACAATGGAACCCACCCCAAATTCTTCAGACCTATCGGACTGACATCTCTTCTATTGAAAACAATGGAAAAAGTAATAGATAACCATATCAGAATGGAGGTTATGGAGGAAGCTCCACTTTACCAAAGTCAGCGCGCATATAGGGCAGGTAGATCGGCAAAGACTGCTCTGCTTCAACTAACTGGAACCATTCAGAAAAGGATGAAGGGGAAACAGCTATCCGTGCGTTCCTAGATATTTCAGGTGCGTTTGATAATACGTCGTAGCACTAGAAAAAAGGAGGGTGAACCACTCGTGGAATACCACAAGGCGGCGTTTGCTCACCTTTGATGTGGAGCCTGGTAGTAGATGAACTGCCCAACAGGCTGACGGCCTTCGGCGTACACTGTATAGAATATGTCGATGACATTGCTATAATAGCGAAAGGCAAGCTTGAGGGAATCCCTTGCGTACTAATACAAATGAGTCTTAGTATCACTAATGAATGGTGTCACTCAATGGGGCTAAGTATCAACTCATCAAAAATCACGATTGTACCTTTCACTAGGAAGAGGAAACTTTCGAACATGAAAGACATCTGTCTAGATGAAACATTGATCGAATATAAATCAGAAGTCAAGTCCCTAGGAATAACCTTAGACAAGAAACTTCTGTGGAACAGGCATATTGCACTGACTACGAATAAGGTAACAAGAGCCTTAGTGGTGCTGAAATCTAGCAGGTAAAACATGGGACTGTAACCCAAATATACTGCAGTGGCTATACGTCAGTATATTAAGACCTACAGTAACATAAGGGGCGATAACCTGGTTTCAAAAGGTCACGCAAGTTACGACCAGGAACACCTTTGATAAGTTGCAACGGTTAGCATGTGTATGCATTACCCTGAAGGTCATCTTAGACCTTACACCCTTACACATAGTGGTGGATGGAGTGCTCTATGCGGAAATATATAGACTAACCAGGGTGGGGGCTGAAGGAAATTAGATTGCGTTCCAGAGAACTTGATGAAATGGTTAACAAATATAGCTTCAAAAAGAATTTTCTTAGAAAGCTAAGTAAAAAGGAAGAATGGAACGGAGAATCCTTCACCTTCTTTCTAAAGGCAAATACCATTAAATGGTACACGGATAGTTCCAAAATTAACAGAGGAACAGGTGCAGGGTTCTATGGACCAGGAAGCAAATATTCAGAATCAATGGGAACATACCCTAGCGTCTTTCAAGCGGAGATCAATGCGATTGGAAGATGTACTCAATTGAACCTTGACAGGAACTATCCAAGGCAAAGCATTGCAAGTTTCTCCGATAGTCAAGCAGCCATAATCGCGTTGAACTCTAACACCATCAGCTCGAAATTAGTCTGGGAATGCCTAGAAAAACTAAACAATTATCTCTAGTGTATTTATGGATGACTTTGTCAAGTAATAATCCCAAAAACTCTGCGCAAGTTATTGATCTAGATTATTTTCGCTGAACCGACACAAATTCGAGAAGGTATAGAGATCGTAATTATTGATGTTGATTATACAAGGAGTCCACTGTATAAGTATTTTTTGAGCAGCAATATATTACTATACTAAATTAGTTTTGGTCCTAACTGTACTTGTAAAGCTATAATATCACAGGTAAAAAAAATGTCATGCCTACGCGTTTACGTAAGTTACAGTCTCAACTCAAATACCAATAAATATAGACTCAAGTACAATAGGTTGGCAAAATTAATTGCGGTATTGGTTTCCGCCACACACTCACGTTGTAGGATGTGGATTTCTTGCTCTTATTATATTAACAGGTGGTAAAAATGCAATCAGGTCGCCGTTCGAAAATGCTTTGTCACTCTTTACAAGAAAGTTAAACGCATAATATTTCTTTTAATTGTTATACAGCAACTTTAATAGATCTGTTATACATTGTATAGTAAAATCTCCATTTGCCTCATGTGTTCTACTGACAAATGTAATCCATTTAGGATTCCATTTTCACCAGTAATTGCATTTAAAACCCGCTGAAAGGATCGTACTTTTACTAGTAATAATATTCTGCATTAAAGGCGATTCTCGTATACTTCATATACCACGAATACGATTACCTATCTAGGAAAAAGGAAGTGGACATCTCATGCAAGACAAATTCATGTCGGAAAGCTAAAAGACCATCATCAATATTAATAAGAAGTTAGGGTATATAAGCGTGACATCACATTTCTAGGCGCTGCATTCTAAATCCACACCCATGTTCGGTATCCGTTGATAATTTTGAAAGATGCCAAAGGTGAATTTGTTGAAAGTACTTGTTGGCCATCAATAAATCTGCGCTATAAAAATATGTGCTTTGAATGAAAATGAGGCGACTGTTTAGCTTATGGTTATGAAGGTGTTTAATTTGGGATATTATATAAATTAAAAGAGTAAATTTGCATCTTTATATCTACACTTAGTTCCATATGAACTTCTCAATAGAATATTTGGTTTTCTTAATATCTTCGGCACATTATGCAACGAAGTTAATGTTGAACTGCAAAGAAATGTAAGAGATAATAACATAAAAAAAATATTACATTTAATACAGAGAATATTTGCAACAATGCTAACTCAAAACAGCAAAATTTCTATAGGTCCATTAACACAGAATTAATAAATAAAATAAATACATATTATATTATTAACGATATTGTGACCTTTCTGAATGTTTATCAGCTCACCATACTGACGATGGTTTTATATTTCAGAACTGCAGTAGATTTTTCGTTTGTTTTTTGCTTTATAGGCTTTGTGTCATTCACCTGTAAGGCCTAAATTAGCATTTATTAGAATCTGTGGAAACATGGTTCATCAAGATCTTGTAATTCAAAAGTGATGGAATTTATCCCGTTCGTAGTGTGGATAATTGTGAATTGTTGTTAGACTTGAAGATAGATAAGATGCGAACTAATATATAGCTCTCACAATGATTGCAAGGACTGTGTGCTTTTATAATTCACAGGTACGGCAGTGAACTCCACTCCACACAATGTGGATTCTTATTGTCAACCGTGTTACTTACAGTTGAATTTGTGACTGATATATGGCTTTTAGGATTGCCCTTTTCTCCTATTATAACTGTCTTTCTCGTTGCCAGAGGTGACATAAGTATAACACAATCTTTTATTGTACTGGTGTCAAGTCTAATATATTACAAAGATCCCCACTCGTAACTGGGAATGATTAGAATATATCTCTCATAATTGTTACATTTTTAATTCGTCCCTAAAACATTTACTAACGAGTAGGTAATTATTTAGTTTGCAGATTACCTTTTTAATTTGTTCTTCTTTTATTATAAATTTTTGTTCGTTTTGAACTTCGTACTTGTAATTTTTTGATTAAGTTTTATTCCTGCATTTGGAATATGTATTTCTGTTTACCATTATTATTATTGTTATTAATAAAAGAACTGTTTCCGGAATTGGACCGTGTCATGATAAGGTATAAGAAAAAATGAAATAAGAGTAAAACAAAAAAAAACAAAGAAATAAGAATAAAAAGAGATTATTATTGTTCTTATCATCATCACTACAGACCAGATTATACGCAGTGTATATACTTTAAAATTAACGCTAAAAGTTAATTAGTAAAATACACTTTGCATATAATCCGGTCTCTATTCATCACTATTAATATTACTGTTATTATTTTACAAACAAAACAATATGGTAGTAATAACTAATCACAAATTTCTATTTGACCGGATATGAGAATTGTGATAACTATTCCATCTCATAAAACGGTTCATCCTTGACAAGAATGATCAACGGCAGACGTTTATAGCTTCAGAAAGATCTTGCAGCAAATCTTATACATACACTACCGCTCAATAGTGTTTAGGCACCCCTGTTTTCATGGATTATTCATATAGTATTATGTTTACCAAAAAAAACATTATAATAAAATGAAATACGTATTTAAAATATAGTTCAGTAAGATAAACACAGATTATATCGCATAAGGTTTACTATCATTTACATGCACTTGGTCGGATTACCATAAACTGTTTATTGCGGTGCAATTACAATAACAATCCCTCTGAATTTACTGGGTAAATTTAGTCATCTGTTAGATTGTAGGTAATAATGTTTAAATTACCTACCTCTAAGACGATTATAGTGAAATCTGTAACCTATGGTCAGTTGCAGTGTGGTACTGGTTACTCTATTCACGTCGTGAGCGAAATATCGTGTGACAATTTTTTAAAATGCCTCCGCGAAGAGAAATTAGTACGGAAACACGTGCGCTTATAATAGCTTACCAATAATATCGGGAAACTGGCAGTTTTCTTAATAAGAGACGGAGTGGAAGGCCGAAAGCGACAACATCTGCAGATGATCGCAGAATAGTGGTTACCAGCAAGTTAAATAGACGCAAAACAGCCCTGGAAATCACCGCGGAATTAAATGTTGGTCGCCAAAAGTTAGTCAGTGTTTCTACAGTCAAACGTCGCCTACAGAAAGCCGGGCTCCATTGACGTATTGCGATGAAAAGACCATTACTACGCAAACAAAACAAGCAAAAGCGACTTAAATGGGCTCGTGAACACCAACACTGGACCATAGAAGAGTGGAACAACGTCCTATGGACGGATGAGTCAAAATTTGAGCTGTTCGGAACCCGAAGACGCATATTCGTAAGAAGATCTGTGGGTGAACGTGCTAGAGAAGAAGGTATTGCTGCTACCGTGAAGCATGGTGGTGGTTCTATCATCATTTGGGGCTGTTTTGCTGGCACTAGTGTAGGGGACATTGTGAAAATTGACGGTATATTAAAAAAAGAAGGCTACCGCGAAATTTTGGAGAACCACGCAATACCTTACGGAATTCGACTTTTGGGTCAAAATTTTATCTTCCAGCAAGGTAATGAGCCAAAACATTCCTCTAAATTATGTAAAGACTATTTACGCCATTTAGAAGTGGAAGGAACTCTCAAAATTATGGAATGGCCTCCCCAGAGCCCCGACTTGAATCCAATCGAGTTACTATGGGAAGAACTAGATCGGGAAGTACGGAAATCGGCTCCGACATCAGCTACTGACGTGTGGAACAAATTACAATCGAGTTGGACCTCAATAACACAAGAAACTCTGGCAAAACTTATTGCGAGAATGCCTCGATTGTGTGCTGCAATTATTAAATCAAGAGGAGGTCACATAGATGAAAGCAAAATTTAAATTAAACGTTTTAATTTTCACATTTATTTAATATATTTTTATTCATGTACGTGTATCTGTACATATAAAATAAATATTATTAACATTTTTGCTGAGTTTTTATACATTTTTGCTGTCAGTGAGAGTGCCTAAACTCTTTTGGGCGGTAGTGTATGTATGTAAAATAATACAATGGTATAGATACAACTGTTGTTTTCACGATGTATTGGCGTCCATAAACTTTGGAATATATTACAATAAAAATATAGAACTTCTAGTAGCTACATCATAAACTACAAATTATGCTGGCTACAACAAGCCAAATGTTCACGCAAAATACATTTCAATTTTTACATTACTTTCTTTTGAATTGTCAAATAAATTATTGGTTAGAAGTGTTAAATTTTATTACTACAATAATTGAAAGTATTGAAATTTTACTTAGCTACAATGATAAAAACTTCTGTAGACTACTGATAGAGAAGTTAACTACAATGCATGTCAAGATATGGAGTTAAATGCTTTTTTTAATTTCGAGGAATATCTCTTACCATTTCATGTTTTTCTGTCTCTTAGTTAGCCTGGTAGGCCCCTAGATACTATGTCTCTAACAAGCATACGGGCTTACATATCCGGTCCTAAAACTCCTTCACCTATTAATCTGCCGTTAAATTAGTGATAGCGTTCCATTGTATAATTAAGAATACGCAATTCTCTAACGAATTCAAGCCACTAACCCTATTAAATTTACTCACATTTCCTTTTCAAACTAATTAAAAATATACACATCGGTTTTTAGGTAAGGCATATGTTAATTGTCCGACAAACCATCCTGATTGCCATCTGTTTCCCGTGCCGAAATCGAAGAAACCTTAAAAAACACGCTCACCGTCTCACATACGGAGTTACGATTATAACATCTCACATCCTTTTCGAAATTTCACCAAGAGTGAACGTCTCCGTCTCTTTAACTTTTCAACGCCAATTGGGCGACGTATCGAAACCTGGAAACGGTTACGGTCACTTGAAGAATCGACTAAAATATTCGCGAAAATGGTAAGAAGTTTTTACGTAACGGAATCATAAAATTCAACCGATATGATGGATGAATCGTAATAACAATGATAAGATCTTACATCGATAAAGAACTATTACGCGCAAGTGTTATGTCACAATTAAGTCGGTATGGAAATTGTATTATATAAAGAATGGTTTGTTTAAATGGAATGCCGCTGAATATATCGAGAAAAGAGAGACTTCTGCAATTTCACTGATCTATCTGAAATCGGATTGGTAATCTAATGGATCTAGAGGACGACATGTGGTGTTTGTATGTATATATTGATGGTATAGAGCAATGATTCTCAACCGGTGGCTTGCGAGCTTTATAATAAAGAGGTATCGCTAAAAAGTATTGTACCGGCAATACTTTAATTGCCAAACGTGAAAAAGATAATGAAAAATTAAATTGACGCTTTCTTGTAGCAAAGTTTTGACTCGCTTACTTGATTTAAAGACCGAAGCTCAAACATTTTTCCTCAACTATCGATTCCATTTGTTATCTCGTATATTCAATATTCCTTGGCTGCTAAAAGTTGTATACCTAGCTGACTTTTCTCATAAATTAAATGATTTAAATCATCAGGTATCACCATACCAGTGCACGTGATGGAATAGAAGCCATACTAAAGAAACTTAATTTTAGAATGAAATGAATGAGTGTGGGGATTTTGGTTTTGTCAGTAGTTTTATCAAAATATGGGATTTAGCTAAATCCCAAATACGAAGGCTTATACACCGAGTGTCCAAAAACTTCCCATTGAAATTGCTCAAGAAGTCGTTGGATTATAACAGCAGTGTGAGGGCGGGCATTGTCATGAATGAGACAAACTCATTATTTGGTGAATTTCAGTTGCACCGTTCCCTTTTGCTTGAAAGAATCGAATTATATTGCGGAACTAGTTCTTGGAGAATCTATTGTAGTAGCAATGTTTACGTGCCTGCAACTCAGCTGAAAATGGGGTAAAGACGTTGCAAGTGACAGATATTATGGTGAGAGAGATGCTCAGTCACCCATTGGAGATCCAGGTTTCCCACCGCATGGAGGTTAAAAAAATGGTCCCTCAATTAACTTTCGAGGACTATTTTGCTAATATACCTAATATATCTGCATCAAGCAGCTGGATATGTAGTCTTTTTTAAATAGGTATAAGTCCAAACACGTCTTCAACTTTGTTAGTAAAAGAAAATTTCATTGATTTATCCTTTGACACTGCCCTAAATGCTTTTGGCTCAGTTTAAGAAACGATAATCCTATTTTGTCGGAAAAGTTTATTAGAATTGTATTATCATTCAGATATCGAACCAAATCTTATAACATATAAAGAAATGCTTAGAAAGTAACAAAATAGAAAATTAAATGAGATTTAATCGCGAAGTTAGAATCGTATATCGTTAACGTTAGATTCAGATTCTTCTTTCATCTCATCTTTAGCTGGAGCAATTGATTGGGCTCCTGAAGTTGCTGGTCCTCACGACAAATTTATTTGGATCATTGATTAATCTTTTAACAGTGGCAATTTCTTTGAAGTCGTCAGCAGCAGTGATACCCAACAAATTCTTGAATCCGTTAGCAATACTGTGTGGAGCAGCCCAATCATCTCCAACCCCAATTATAAAATGTCCCCTAAAACTTTCTGACTTAATGCTCAATGTTTCTGGAGCAAAGATGGTACCTGAATCTCCTACAGTTCATCATTATTTGTTCGACAATTAAAAAGCAAGAGAATGGGGAGGTACCCAACTTATTCAAACGAGTAGCTTTTGAAACACTAACAATCGTCAACAGTAATACGTCAAGAGTTAAGTTGTTTATGTTAATATCACCTTTGGATCACCCTGTATAATCGGAAATGGTTTAAAATCAAGAAAAGATGTGCGTTAATTGCTTTTCCACATTACTATAATCAGCTCTATCATAAAAGGGTGGCGCTTAAATGCAACACCCTGTATATACAACATTCACGTGTCCTGAAAGATTTGCATTTAAATTTTTGTTCCATCTACTTCCATCCATTTGAGAAATAAATGAAGAAAACTGAAAATTTGTCAATTTTCGAAGGCGTGTTTCATCCCTTCAGAGTGAATTCAGCACAAACATAAAATGTTTATTTTCAAATCCCAACATACTCTACTTACCTACCAAGTTTCATTAAAATCTGAATTTTACACCCGGGAACCTTTCATTGTTAGTTAAGTATCAATTAATATTCTTTGACTTTGGGATATACTATACGTAAACTTAACTTTTGAAATGTTAACATTGGCATCGTTTGATATCTTAGATGCTTTATATTATTTTAATATAAATAGTGATAATTATACCATAAACAGGAATTATCACAATCCACAAGTAGGCAAATTTCATTTATCTTAAGCAAGGAAAGGAAAAAGTCGTATGGATAAAACTAGGAAACTCTAGCATGATTTGATTACTCCTGTTCTATAAGAGGATAAGTATGTTTTATCTTGTATTACTGAAAATTACTTGATACGCTCTGTTTTATATTTTATCATCTTTATTTTGTTGTGTTATTAATTTACGATACAGTAGTTATGAAGATTACTATTTTGTTTTGTTACTTTTTGGCTGCCAGACCTATATTCTGTTTTATTGTATTATATTTTCTTACCACACTAATTTTATTTATATTTTTATGATTAGGTTTTTCGTTATAAACCACTGTTCAACATAGACAATAAATACTCATAAGTATTCAATTTTATCGTTGCCATTTACTGTCGTTAATAATTTATTACCGTTTTTAAAAAGGTATTTTCAAGAAGAAGAAGGTTGGGAACCTCTGGTATAGAAGATTGTATTGCATATTTAACGTTCTTTAGTCGCGTTGTTAGCTGTTACTTAATCGAAACATTTCAAGGTCAACTTTTACTCTTCATCTGTTCGCATTGAGGTCGACACCATCTTCGCGGTGAACGCGTTTCACTGAATTTCGTTACGTACGCTGTATACGCGTAATGCACATTTTTCGTCGCGAACAAAACGAGGAAACCGATAATTACGACCGTGTGCGATAAGCGGTATCGAGTGAGCGGGTCTGTTTCATGTACGTGTGCCATTCGACATGCACTAAACTGTCTACGCCAGCCTACCCACCTGGTTTTTTTTAGTCCAAGGCGTATTTTTGTTTTCCACCATGCACCCGACCAACACGACTTTGTACACGCGTTGTAAGTGTATGCGTTCAGCTGTTTGTTGCTCTTTTTTCCTCCTTGATTCGTGTCTCGGCGTTTTGCGATCTTAACGTCGACTTTTAAGGGGGTGGGGGGTTAGTTAGAAAGCCGCCAGTTTTGACAAACGCTACTGCATTATATCCTGCCACCCGCCACCCGTCCCCATTATAAATACTCGAATACGGAGTACGGTTGTCAACAGTCGGTGTGCAAACGTACAAGCAAGTACATGATGAAGCTCGAAGTAAGTTGGGATTCGCAAACAAAAGACGAACGATATATAATTTTATTATTCCTTTTAGATTTGCCTCTTAGCTTTAATTGGGCTGGCCTTGGCCAAGGAAGCCAAAGAAGGGAAAGCTTTGGAGGAGAAGAAACAGGACAAGAGAGGTTTGATCGGTTTAGGTTACGGGGGACATGGTGATCTTGGCGGATTAGGTGGCGGGTACGGGGGTGAAATTGGAGATCTAGGCGGTCATGGGGTGGCATCATCTTGGACGGTGGACACGGATTGGGAGGAGGTCTAGGAGGTGGTATCGGAGGTGGATATGGCGGTGGTATCGGAGGTGGATATGGCGGTGAAATTGTGGATGGACACATAAAACACATCACCTTGCACAAAACAATCCACGTACCACATCCAGTACCTGTTCCAGTTCCAGTAGAAAAGAAGATACCAGTTGCTGTACCATACCCAGTGAAAGTCAGTTGATAAGCCATACCCCGTGCATGTACCGAAACCATACCCAGTGCATGTAGATAAACCATACCCAGTACCAGTTGAAAACCATCAAAGTTCCAGTACATGTTCCAGTAAAAGTACCTGTACCAGTGAAAGTACCAATTCACGTACCGCAACCCATCCCCTACCCAGTACACAAGCCGATCCCAGTTCCTGTTAAGCAAACTGTCGTAGTCAAGAAGCCTGTGCTAGTTCACGTTAAGGGACATGAAGAGTACGGCGGTCTTGATGGCAGTTTCGACGGAGGCATCGGCCTTGGCGGCGGCTATGGCGGTCATCTAGATCTCGGCGGTATCGGTGATATCGGCGGATACGGTGGATACGGTGGCTACCATCATTGATGGAACATCGGCTGTTAATTTTTTATTTTTAATTTTTTTGTTTATATCAAGTCAGTATTTTTGTATCTCATTTTGTGACTTATTCCTTCGCCTTTTCTACGTTTTTTCTCTCTTGTAAATAAATATAACTGTATATTTATATTAAATATAAAACACGTAAGTTATAACAAGCTTTGTTTTACTTTCCTATTGAATAACAACATTATTAGATTGACTAAAACCGTCGAAAACGAATCAATTCAAATGACTGAATCTTACATCTACATAATTGCAATCACCAACGATCGAAAACAAATTGAAATGCATAGAATTTCGAATATCAATCTTAAAGCAACATGTTCTAATTAAATAAAAAGCGGTAAGGACGCCAATTAATATACAAACACGTATTTCACATACACCAGATGACTCTTACACAATCCAAATTAGTTGCAGCACCTACCTGTTAAAGATTAAGAAAATAGAAGTCTATTTAGGTGTTTCTAGAGCGTGTCTCACTTCATGATTCATAAATTAGAACCGATTATCAACAAGAAGGCGGCATTTTTTTTCTCTTCGGATCAGTCCTTTCATGTGTCCGAGTAATATTTACGTAAGAAAACAAATTGTCTCGATCAAGCTATAAGTTTTCGTGCGGAGAATATTGCGTTCTCCCTAAGATAAGGTACGGCTTTCGAGTCGATTTAAAATTAGGATTGGTGAGGAATTGTATTGAGGGAATTGGCTATTATGAATCACAGCGGGATCGAAAGAGAAATAAGCTAATTGTTAAAAATATATTGCTGACATTATCGAAAAGGAACATTCTCTGCAAACTAGTCGACATGGTACTGCCTTAATTATTTGCAGTCTAATTACAATCAGTTGGATATATGAGTATACTATAATTCAAGATGTAATGCTGAATGTAAGCTTCTACAGTGGTATGAACACATAAGTTGGTATACAATAAAAATAATAATAATAATAGTGACAATAATAATATTTATTGTAACACGAATGCAATGAAAAATTTAGATACATAAGTAATAATAAAGAAAGAGATACCGCAAATGTAGAGTGAGGTTTAGGAAAATAGCTCTAATATTTGACCCTGAATAAAATTGATTATGTCTTTTAACATTTAAAACATGCACAAATATATATCAAGAAAATTGCTCCAAAATTGAATCATTAGACTATAGTATGCTATTCTTATAAAAAAGGCAACAAGTACAAAACTATACTACTTATTATATACTAGTTACATGCACTAATTCTACTACAAACCAAACAATATGAAGACCGTATATTTATATAATATATAATCATTTCATAAATTTTTGTTTTCTGCAGTTTCTGCTGTGTATTTTGGTTTGGGAGTCCCTTTGAGCCATCATATGAGGCTTCCATCTTTCTTGATACCTAATTTCTACGGCTTTTCAATCTTGATGAAATCTCTCACCTTGTTTATAGCTTACAGCTTCTAAATTTTCGGGAACCCTAAGATAACTATGAAGCAAATGAAGCTTTATCCTCATGTTATAATCTATGCGGTGAAATTTGTATTAGTATTGATTTCACTAGATTTTTGTAATTGGAGGCTTTTTTTGTTTTCACGAACATTATTGGCGACCATAGTAAGTGAAGTCTTCTTTCTCTGATTCGTGCATAGAGTTGATGAAATTGGGATCTGTCATTAAAGTTGTAATTTGAAGTCCATCAAATAGTCCAGGTTTAATTTTTTTCGTAAATGTAGTTACATTTGCATTTGGTTAACGATTTTAAGAATTTTGAAATCGACCAATAAGAAATGCCGTAGAACAAAGGCGACTTTATAGGGCGAAATGGGTTTCATATTTGACATTAGCGTATCTATATTAGTTAAAGACAAGTGTCAGATTTTAATCATCAGAAAAATATATATATTTTTTGGACAGTGTTATGAATATCAGTTCTGAATTCAATCTCATAATAAATGCCCATTCTCATTTAGTTACAAACCTTTCCATTTTCCTTGTGTTTGATTAACATTGGATTATTATTAGTACAGTACTCAACATCGCAAGTAAAGTTCTTTTTTTATTGCGTCTATAACTCTTATTGAATTTCATGTTTTCTGTAATCAGGTCATGTATTCAAGTAAGGACTTTCAGTACAAAGAAAACGTTATCTTTATGCAAATATTCTTGAATTATTTCCTAGTTATTGTTGTGATTGGATACTTTCTTTGGCGAGCGAGAATAGTAAGGAGCAATGCAAAAATTGAGCCAAACTGTAATAAAGCACATAGGTAGATTCTTTGATAATACTACCATTTAAGTGTATCTTAGGATGTAGCACATGGGCTGAAAAGTCGCGGGCCTAACAAAGAAAAAGACGGTTTTTGGTTCAAAATTAGCTTTATTCATCAACGTAATCGCCATCCAGAGTAACGCAATCATTCCAACGCCACTCTAACATTTCAATAGCACTTTTGTAGAACGATTTATCTTTTGCCTCAAAATAGGCCTCGGTTCTAGCGATAACCTCTTCATTCGTGCGAAATTTCTTACCGGCGAGCATTTTTTTGAGGTCTGCGAACAACCAGTAGTCGCTGGGAGCCAAATCTGGAGAATACGGTGGATGTGGGAGCAATTCGAAGTTCAATTCATGTAGTTTTGCCATTGTTTTGATTGACTTGTGACACGGTGCGTTGTCTTGATGAAACAAAATTTCTTTCTGTGCCATATGCGGTAGTTTCTTTGCAATTTCGGCCTTCAAACGCTCCAATAACGCTATATAATATTCACTGTTGATGGTATTTCCTTTCTCAAGATAGTCAATGAATATTGCACCACGCACATCCCAAAATACCGAGGCCATAACCTTTCCAGCCGATTGTTGTGCTTTCGGGCGCCTTGGACGAGGTTCACCAGTTGCTGTCCACTCAGATGACGATCGTTTTGATTCCGGAGTGAAGTGATGGATCCATGTTTCATCCATTGTCACATATCGACGCAAGAATTCCGGTTTGTTACGTTTAAACATGGCCAAACACTGCTCAGAATCATCAACACATTCTTGTTTTTGGTCAACAGTAAGCAAACGCGGCACCCACTTTGAACAGAGCTTTCTCATAGTCAAATACTCATGCAATATAAAGCCAATACGTTCTTTTGATATCTTTGCGATGTCAGCTAACTCACACAATTTCACTTTTCGATCATTCAAAATGATTTTGTGGATTTTTTTGATGTTTTCTGGTGTTACCGCCTCATTTGGACGTCCACTACGTTCTGCATCATCGGTGTCTCTACGACCACGTTTGAAGACAGCAAATCGACGTTTTATTGTTGTTTCTGATGGAGCGGAGTCCCCGTAACACTTTTCAAGCCATTGCTTCACTTGAACGGTATTTTTTTCCATCAAGAAGCAGTGTAAAATTAAAACACGAAATTGTTTTTGATCCATTGTTTTGAAAATAACAAAAGTAGCGTGACTCTTAGCACAATAACTCACAAACTAATGTATAGAATATCATGAAATTTTAACAGCTGTCTTTTGAAGGTTAGTACTAACTGAGAGAAAGGTGACTACAATAAAACTAGCGTCATCTATGTGTTAGGCCCGGTACTTTTCAGCCCATGTGTTATATACAGGAGGCTGTCCGAAATAAAATAAAAACGTACGAAAAAAAATGAATGCTCTGCATGTCGCAGTTTTTGCCTTATCATTGCAGATAGGAGGTTTCAACCAGCTACTTGTTTGTTTGTGCCTATGTATTACCATTGAATTTTTAAGAAAATGTTTATTGCTTCGAGTTTCGTAGGGCAATAAAGGCTTATCCAGTTGTTAATATTTCTAAGAAATGTGTAAGAGAATTAAGTAAGATGTGTAATTTATTAATACTTATTGTATTATTTCTTCTTGGAAAAACTCCCGTATATCATATAATACACATATTTTTGTTCGAGTTAAAATTGACGAATGATACCAAAATAATTAAATTGCAGCACTTTATCCGATGTGTTTCCTATAAATGTCCGTTTCATACGTAAATTAATTTTTGAATGTGGGTGTCGTATGAATTTTTCTATATAATTAATATTTAAGCAGTTTTTCTTTCAGTACTATAAATAGGATAAATAAATTTCAGGTATAGAAAACCAATTTCTTGATATATATATTTTTTAAATATGAAACACATTAAGATATAACACGGTATATCATCGATACCGGCAAAAGTTTTATGAATTACGTTATTTATGAATTGTATACAGATATAATCTGAGTAAGGTCAACGACGGAGAGGTATCCACGATGTTGAAGGGCAACAGCGAAGTACAGCATACGACGAATGACTGGTAGACTGATTGTAGGGAAATACTGCAGCGAGAAAGAATAACGGGAGTCGCATTTGCGTATTATAACCGCTGACTTTGGTCGGATTATATCTGTATACCTATATATGTTTACGATAGTACAGAATTGTGATGCTATTCATCTATAGACTGTCTTTGAAATAAAATCAAAAAAGTATGGAAAATGAAGAGGAAATACAGAACATAATTCCAACAAATTTTGAATTAATTACGACGCGAACGTAAGAATTAAAAAAAACCTAAGAAATCGTAATGTGTGCAACGTACGGATTCAGAATATGTATACATAATACAGCCATACAAACAAACTTGCATACATACAAGCTGATTACATACATAGCAATAGCACAGCTATCGATGTTATAAAAACTACAAGATAACACTATCTACGTTTTAAACGACATGCTAGGACTTCAATAACATGCTTACGTACAAATATTACAACAATATATCTTTATCATTCTTTTTTCTCGCGTCTGTAAAGGAATTTTAGCAAAATATTTTGATTTACATCTAATAAAATTAGATCTTTCAATTTTTTTGTACTTTTTTAATTTATTTCATGGACACCTGTATACTGACCCACCCCGTATATAAAAGTATAAGTAACGTTAAGTGGAACAGCTACGCTGAACTTCACATATGCAGGGAAATGAAAACCACAAAACAGGAAGTATTTTGTTAAATCAATTTAGAAATGTAATACATGGCCAATCAAAAATTACTCAATTTACTAAAAATTTTTCATTGATTTTCTCTCCTGCATTTACAGTAACAAAACTGAATGTAGACCTAATTCTACTGGTTCTAGAATTATAGCTTCTAATACTGAATAAGCGCTAAAAGTACTTTCGACTTCTCAATGTCCTCGTATGTTACCATTGATTTTAACAACATTATGCACATTACCTGAACAAGATAACATATTTATATGCTAATGCAAAATCCTTTCGAAAGCGAGAACCCTTTTAAATCTACCTAATTTAGTCCACACATCAATGAAAGTTGACCACACACATTCTAGAAACGTATTCCCGTAAGGTACTTAGGTGTGAGAACTTGATATTTAAAAAAAAATTAAATCTAAATATTTCATCTTGTATAAATTATAATTAATACTTTTTTCATGCACAAATTGTGATCATTACAAAAAAAAAACCTAACCATAGATCAATTAAATCCAAACTGCAAACGTTTGACTTCACGAGAACGAAACCGAGTTTTTAAATGGATGACCATTTAAAGCAAGAGGCACTCTAATGTTTACATTGCGCTCACTTGAACTTACAACTCATGCATGCAGGTACTTAGCAAGCCTTAAAAGGCGAAGAATATGCGTAGTTTGAATGTCATAAATCCGTTCCTAAAAAAAAGAAACAACGTTTAACCTCCTTCTTATCGAAGAATCGAGACTATCAAGTCTCCGTTGGAGACGATAGGTAATTGACAATATCCATGGTTTATATATAGTTCGCCAGATGTCGCATATTAGAAATACCAACTTAAAAAAACTATTAAAACTAATAAAGCTAAGATCTGGTGAAATGTTTATATCATCGTAAATCTTTTTTAAATGCTGGAAAGGAAATCTCTCTGATGTAAGACGAAAAACACATACGTAAGTAGGCAGTGTTTACACAAGTCCGAATTAGGCGAATATGACTAGGTGAAAGTAATCGTGGAAATAAATAAACGTAATGATTCATTTAACGATTGTCCAACGCATTAGACGCATTTACATGTGTACGCTAGTGAATGTTTTTTTTTCTGTTGTTTTGATACATTTTGTAACGAATTTAAATGTATGTCAGCTTTCTCGAAATTACTATCTAGTCTTTTGCAGTAGGTAGTTGAAGACGTAACCACTCCAGAAATAAGTTGTTTTTGTAATAACGAATTTCATTTACACACAGAGACCGCCATAAAGTTCTTATTAATATAATTATAAATAGTCGTATAACCTCTAAAAAAAAAATGTGGAATTCAAATTCGTTGTTTAATGGTTTCTTTTGCCTATCCCATTATTTTTCAATTTATCTCTTTCAATGGGCCTATATTGTACCCTGTATAAGTTAGGGGATCGTAACTATCCCCAGTATTCGAATCTTAAATTCCCTAACACGTTTTATCGGTTTTTCTTTGTATTAACATTTTCCACCTTAAATATTAATTACGGTCGGAGTGTAGTAGTGCTTACTTTCGCATTTTTGCATATGGCGTTGCATGTTAGTAAAAGCCCGTAGCATAATTGCCAAAGCGTATCAAAATGATAATTGCATTTCATGTTACATTAAAAGTATACCATGCAGTCAACACGCATACGTAGAACTAATATGCTTGCCCAGAAATGGCTCGTGCTGGTACTTGCAATTATGGGTCTTTATAAAATATTTTAGTTTTCTCTTTAATTAAATGTACGCGTGTTGTTTGAAGAAGGAAATTGTACCCTATATTACGCTTCATTTTTTGATATACCGTTGTGGGGATCTTATTTTAGTTAGTAATATTTCGGTATATTGTTCGTCGATTTTTGTAAGGTTTCTGTGAAAACCTAAGTTTGAAAGATCGTTTTGTATAACAAGATCTTTTTATATCCTAAACATTAAACATGTCCTTGAGAAATTCTTTACGAGATTTTGTGTATTTTTTGTATTATTGTTATTACTATTATCGTCAAAATATTGTTATTATTATTATTAGTATTAAGAAGTTAAGTGTTAAATGTTTTATTTGCATAACAAGTACTAGTTTTGATTAAATTATCTTTTGTAAAGTATTTTTCTACTTTCATTCATCTTAAATTGTATTTTCTTTAATACAGCGAAAAGAAAAAGGAACATGATTACAAAACAAAACAAACTTGAGGCAGTTGTTTATGCTTGGGTTCAGACGCGATCACTTCCTTTGTTGCATGTTGCGATAATGATAGTGATAATGGTAGTGATAATTATAATGATAGCGATAATGATAATGATAGTAAGTGTCTACATGGATTTACAATGTCGTTCTACTTTGTTCTTGCATTCTGGTGTCACCGAGCTATTTTTATGTTCATGATTCAGTTGTATCATTTTTGTAATTTAAGTTTATTACTGCACTGTATATATTATATCATTACTACATTATGTTGTATTATACTATTTTATGTTATTGTCACATTATCCTGTAAATCGAATTATTTTCTGTTGGGTAATAAAGATTATTATTATTATTATTATTATTATTATTATTATTATTATAGTAATAATGACAGTGATAATGATGTAATAATGATAATGATAGTGATAGTGATAGAGATAGTGATAGTGATAGTGATAGTGATAGTGATAGTGATAGTGATAGTGATA
This sequence comes from Trypoxylus dichotomus, assembly GCA_023509865.1. Lineage (NCBI taxonomy): Eukaryota > Metazoa > Arthropoda > Insecta > Coleoptera > Scarabaeidae > Trypoxylus > Trypoxylus dichotomus. The sequence goes on from CM042077.1 coordinate 4,221,566, forward strand.
GTGATAGTGATAGAGATAGTGATAGTGATAGTGATAGAGATAGAGATAGAGATAGTGATGGTGATGGTGATGGTGATGGTGATGGTGATGGTGATGGTGATAGTGATAGTGATGGTGATGGTGATGGTGATGGTGATGGTGATGGTGATGGTGATAGTGATAGTGATAGTGATAGTGATAGTGATAGTGATAGTGATAGTGATAGTGATAGTGATAGTGATAGTGATAGTGATAGTGATACTGATAGCGATAGCGATAGCGATAGCGATAGCGATAGCGATAGCGATAGCGATAGCGATAGCGATAGCGATAGCGATAGTGATAGTGATGAGACCTAACTCTGAAAAATTGATTATAGTAAATTGTGGATTCAGAGCGTTTCCTTTCCTAAAATAATATTGTTTCAACTTGATAAATTTTTGCGACAAGAAATTTTATATATATATATATAACTATAAATTTTAGAAACAGCGTCATTTATATTAAGAAGAGTATTAAGGAAAAACCCACCAATTATAGCAGTGAAGCTGCAAAAAGATACATAATCAGCTTTGTGAAGATTATAATGAAGATTGTCGTTAGAAGGAAATTTTGTTGTGTTGCTTATTAAGGTATATATCTAAAGCTGAGTGGTAGTTCTCCTTAGAAAGCAAAGAATCAAGATTATTGCTGAACAAGGCATATTAGAAAATACTACGTCTAATAACCTTCTGTCGCAATTTGTACTGCTATTGTAACAGCACCAGATGAAAAGCCGAAACTCGGACAAAATCACTACATATTGAGATTTCTTTTATTAGAAGGCCCAAACTCAATGCCCCAAAGAAGATTACATGGTCCTAATTGAAGGTATTGGAGAATGTAAAAATATTGTTGGCGTATTTTACATTTACAAGCACAGGATTATAAGAGTGAATATGAAAGTAATTCACAGCAGCAGTCAAGACGCCACACCTCACGGAATTTCCTACAGCCTGGACATTTCTGTCGTTCTGGAAGATTTGAAATTAAGAACTTATTATTTCGGAATCAGTTATACGAGAAGTCCAAGTCACATTGAGGAACAATTTATCAGCATTCATAGTCGTATAGAACATTTCGATAATAAAGCTGTAAAGACCCGTTGGGTCACATCAGTTTTTCTGCCAAGCTTTTGCTCTAAATTATATTTAATGGTAAGATCACATACACAAGCAGCTGCACGAGTGTTCGATTTCCTCCTAGTCGATTTTAAGCAAGCACTCAATAGAAGTGCTTTTCATCAATTTCCTGTAGATTAATAATAACAAGGCAAACTAAAATCCCGAAACATTTTGTGAGCAAAATTTATATATAAAGTTGTTGTAAGATCCAGTCACGTGACACTTACATAACCTTAATCATCTCCTAACTTATGGCTATGCATTTGTTGAGAAAATGGAAAATAGTAATTTACCTTAAAAGATTGTGTAGAATGATATAAGATATCGTTAGAAATCAGGAAGATAGTTAGACATTCAACAGAGATATATATTTAATTACAAACTTTTATTCAACGACGGCGTTGCATGTTTGGAATTCCGACGGTAATACGTTGTTTTCGCTTCGATAAATGGCTAATATTATGTACGACTTTCTAATAGGACTTTTACCAAACTCATTTTTTTCCATCAAAAAAAATTATCGCTGTATTATATACGCGGGCTCCTGGCTGGTAGATTTACGCCTTGTATTGAATATTGAAGAAATAAGGTACAAGTTTTTTTCAATTAAATATTTTTTTCGTTTAATTTATGTAAAAAAAATAAAAATAGACAACAAAAATAAAAACAAATATAACAAAGAAACGGTCAACAAATTTAACGAAAAAACTAATGACTATCTAATGCGAGGTATTCAGTGCTGTTGTGGGGCTTCTTGGATCTGGAATTGCTGAGAGGAGTAGCCGCCATGTTGGTCGTAACCGCCACCACTTCCGCTTCCGCCAATACCCCCTGGAATAGAAAACAAAATTGGATCAATTAAGTCCTTGGTTGGTTTTAATTTATGGTAATTAAATGACTGTGTTACAGCAAATTTTCGTAATTCCCCAAAGATGTAGATTCTTTTGGAAGTCTTCCCATGTATTCCCAGTTAAATTTCTTTGCACTATTTTTAAAATTGTTAAATTTTAATGTTTAGACAAATCTTTCTTCTTTGAACTAAGTAACCTCTTTGATTTCCAAACCAGAAGAATATATCTTACCGAATTGTGATGTTGGTACCTCCACCGGTACAGGTACAGTCTTAGTTACTTCAACTGGATATGGTTTAGGAACATGTACCAGCTTCGTAACGGGTACAGGCACCGGTTTCGGTACAGAATATGGTACAGGTACTGGATGTGGTACGTCGACAGGGTACGGTTGTGGGATCTTAATCGTAATGGTCTTCGTCACTCTGACGGATTCCGGAGGAACCTCCCCTTCGGTAATCGTACCGAGATCTTGGATCTGTTGATCGGGGAAGTTAAGACTTGCAAAGCTCGCATCATCCGGTACACCCATCAATTGGAAATTCTGCGGTGGTGGAGGTGCGGAATCTGCACCTGGTCCGCTAACGCCTTGAGCGCTACCACCCCCGCCGCCAGCCAAAAGCGCCAGTGACGAGAAGTCTATATCGCCAGGTCTTGCCTGTGCTACAGCGATGCAGCAAATTGCAAAAACGGTGACCTACAAAGAAGAAATTGCAAATTTAGAGCTGAGTAATGTAAGATTTAAATAGAACCAATTTAGATTGGAAAGTATACGAGGAGAAATACTTTCTCTTAATTAATAATTTGCGAGAAATGGAGACTTCTTTTACTTCTTGGAATTTCTTGTCAGTAGAAATTTGCTAATTGAATTGTACGTGGATACACAGCAAATTATTTAAAATTATAATGTAGAACGTGCATTTTATTTATGTTATCAATTACGTGCAATTAAATTTTCAAATTACTACTAAAATAATATAATACGATAATTAATACAGCTGAGGATGCATGGAAAACATATATTAAACAACTTTTTTATAACACAAGAGCTTAATCACCTGAAGTAGTTAATGATACGGAACCATATATCCTCCTTGATGAATTCACGGAAGCAATAAAACCTAAGAAAGAATGAGCATCGCCAGGGCACGATAACAATATATTGAATTCTTAAAACTTTTGGATGATGAAGTGTTTGGGGGAAATGAAAGTATCCCTAAAGTTAACCGTACTCCTAACCTTACTTTTGATGACGGATTATTAGCAAGAAAAGTCATAGCATAAACGTGATTAAAATGGAGATGAAAGAACTTCAAATACAATCATGAATATTAAATTGTCAGAGAAAGACGAAGAATGTACATTTTATTTATATTATCAATTATGTATAATTTAATTTACTTGTGTGGAATTCATTAGTTAGACAACGTTTGGGGAAATGAAAATATCCCTAAAGTTAACTGTACTCCTAACCTTACTTTTGATGACGGATTATTAGCAAGAAAATTTATGAAACTGTAAGTATGTAACTAAAACGGAGATGGAAAAACTTCAAATACGAGATTATAAGAGAAAGGTGGAGATATACCGAGGTAAAAATATAGTTGTGTCACAGGAAAGTGTATCCGGAAATCTTTAACATTCGTTTAAGATCTCGAGAGATGATTTCTTCGCCGTTTTCTTCCTGTACAATACAAAGACGTAAATTTTCTCATAACTTTTCGAAAAGATTAATATCTAGCAACGGTACTCAAATACTTACGAAATGGTTCATTGTTGTTAGACGTGTGGATACGTTAAAGAAAGAAATCTGAATTCTACTGGTGATAAAGTGACTAGATCAGTTTATATATACGGGAACATCAAAAACCAAATCGGATAGAGCATTTCAAAGTCATTTCACTTTCTTTCTCCGAGACCCTGACCGTGGTTCGACGGCGTACATCCATTTCTTCGGTGCAATAGCTCCGTCTCTATCGGTCGCTGTTTACTTCCGCTTTGCCCGTTTGAGACGCAAATAGTCGATTTGTAGAGCTACTAATGTAAAAGTCGAGGAAAGAAAGAGAGTTACAATCACTCTCCGGTTCTGGTGTTTAGAGCGGCTCCGTTCACTTTACTAATTCTTCGCCGTTTTTATACCTCTTAGTTTCACCTAAACTCGAGAGCATCTTAATGAAATCTATATGTGTGTATGGGACATTAACAAGGTGATGTTTTAGAGATGTTATTGAAGATAAATCTGCTTAATTTATGATGGTAAATATTTCCGAGTGTCAAGGAGAATTGGGAATAAATTATATACAGGGTTGTTCTGTCAAAGTTGAATTTCTATTTGGGTATTGCGATTGTAGAAAGAAAAACAAATTATTTGACTTGTTTCATTTATTGTTAGTAGCAACTTTTCGTCGACATTATTGCCAACATCTTCAGGCTTGTCTATACACAAAATTTAGAATTAATTAGGTTTTAAATCAGAATTAGCTTACTTGTACACTACCGCTCATATTAGTTCGGACACTCAGTAAGATGTTATAAACTTTACTAAAAGATAATATAATTGCTTTTATATATAAATAATATTCATGTTAGGTCCTTTATGAAGCTTGTTTATTAATTCTACAGGCGAACTTCTAAGGATATCGATTAGAGAATGATTAAAAAACTATTATGTTTTATGACCCAATATAGTAATTTTCAAAATAATCCTTTGCAAATCTTTAGCAACGAATACTGTCTATATTAGTCCTCTCCGAAATTTCAAAGGGGTACCCCTTATTCACAGGTGTAGCAGTAAACTCCACTCCACACACATTAATTAATTATTCGGAACGCAGCGTTTCGAGAGCACGTTGACTCTCATGGTCAACCGTGTTACTGGCTGAATGTAAATGTAAAACACTGTACTACACATGCAAATTATTTTCTACGCAAGCTCTAAAAGTTATAAAACGTGTGACTATTTACAATCTACTCGGTGGTCTAATATCTGGTATGTGTGTATTTTCAGGAGAGAATGGAACGAAAGCCAACCGTATCTTTAACAGGCCCTTATGGTAATAAATCCATCAGACTCGAGTGTGTAATTGGGGGTGGTTCTCTGTTTAATAAGTATCTGTTCCTTTTCATAAATATCGTTTCGTACGCGCCTAATTCTCTATGCGAGTTTATGTCTTTAAGAAGTTTAAGATTTTTAAATCAATTTTATGTCCGGATTTTACCATATGCTCTGCTACGCTTGATAGTTCTGGTTTATCGAAACGATAGTGTCTAATATGTTCTTTGAATCTCGTTTCGATACTCCTTTTTGTTTGTCCAATATAAATTTTATCACAATCATTCCATGCGATTTGGTAAATTCCAGACCTTTTTATCATCTCCGGTTTATCTTTGGGATTGCCTAAGAGATTCTTTAAGTTGTTTTTTGATACAAAAGACACGTTCATATTTTTAATTTTACTTAACTCTGTTAACTGTTAAC
>CM042077.1:4827136-5001460 GCA_023509865.1 Trypoxylus dichotomus
TTGTTTTTGAAGTTTCAAATTTAAATCATTCAAATGGCCTGTAAGGTAATGAAATGCAAATGCTAAGTCACATATCCATTTTGGGTCACTCAATTCAGATAGTGGTGTATCTTTTATTTGCATAAAATCTCATTTCTAAGCTCGTAAAACCGTTTCAGCGTTTTCACTTTGCTTAGCCATCTGACTTCACAATAATATGTTACGTCCTTATATTGGGCTGATATTTCATCCAAAAATGTTTTGAACTTACGATGGTTAAGTCCTCAGGATCGAATAAAATTGATGGTTTTTACTACCACATTCATAACATTCTGGAATCGAATGGACTTACAACACAAGTTCTGTTGTTGGATAATGCAATGAAGGACTTTCAAATCATCTTCACATTTAATTCAGTTGCTATTTCATACAAAATTCCGATGAAACCCTTACGCCCTTCGACCACGGAAGGTGAACCATCTGTGCATACGCCAACTAGTTTTGACCATGGCAAGTCAAAACTTGTGAATACCTTTTGAGATTCATTAAAAATGTCGTCTCCTATAGTGGTTTCTTTTAGCGGCTGTAAAGGAAGCAATTTCTCAGTAACTACTAACAGTAACAGTGAACTCTTTATCAACACCTCGAATAAATATAGCCAGTCGAGCTGTGTCAGACAAATCGGCGCTCACATCTAATGCTATGGAGAATGATTCAAAACCAGCCATACGGTCAGTCAAAGTTGTTTTTATATCATTAGCCATCATTTCTATATGTCGGGCAACAGTTCGTCTTGACAAACTAATTTTTTTCAAATTAATTTTTCTTTTGAGGACACAAAACACTGCAAACTTCTAACATACACCCCTTGATAAATTCTCCTTCGGCAAATAGTTTTACTGACTTTGCCAATTTTGAACTAACTATAAAACTAGCTTTCACATCATTATGAAGTTGTGTACTCTGTTTATGAAACATTTGCTGCTGTTTCTCCAAATTTGCGGTAAGCTTCTGGACATTTTCTTATTAGCCTTATTGCCTCACCGCTTTTTAAAGTGCGCACTAACACATTTGAAATACAATTCTTATATTTTTTAATCTCTTAACTTCCCCATTTTATTCATAATCGTGTTTTCTCACCAGATAAAAATTAATACTGCAATTGTCCTTTTGTTGGAAGTCTGCATTCCGGAACATATTTCGAAAATCTTCATTGTCGATAATATTTTGTGGAATGTTGCACACGCTTAACATATAAATAAAGTCATATAGAAATTTATAATACTTTAATTTTGCGCATTTAACCGGTGCTGTCTAACACAAATATTGTACGGCAAAATGTTGATATTGCAAATAATACATTTAATAATAGCGTCAGTGTAGTCTAAAATCCGGCATTCATATACATATTAACCTTACGCGTATGAATCCCGACTTCGGGTATATCCAACCGCTTTCGAAACATATTATCTCCGCCAATGAGTGTGCACTTGTTTCTGCAGACTTACTTATGAAAGCGTGTAACGCAGTAAACAAAACAAAATAAATACTGTGACCCTGTCAGCATTTTTGTGGAACTTATTAAATGTTTAATTTCAACATTATTGATATAAACATTATTTTACATCACAATAAGCAGGACTTTCTGTGAATTGTATCATAAGCTAGTATTATTTTAGCAAATTACGATGCAATTATGTGTAATAAGCGTATTATTGTTAAGTATACAAATATATGTGCAAATACTTCCCGTTTTCAAATAATTTACTTCCGCCAATTCCAAGCGTAGCGGGTATTTCATATGGCATGTAAATTTCACAAAGTATTACAAATTCTTAATGATGTAAATGTAGGAACTAAGCTGCTTCGTAATGACGTTCGTAAAAATTTTTACATTCCCAGGAAATTTGTATTGCTGTGTAATTAATTTGATCTAAAAAGAATGTGTAGCCGTTAAAGAAACATCAACAGATAGATCTAAACGTGGTTTCTGTTAGTAAGGTAACAGATCTAGTTTTAGCACTATAAATATTTTCAATTTCTGGTCTAATTTCTTCATCAAATCAATCAAATTAGGTTTTTGTTAGATTTATATTTGGAGGTTATTGTTGTGATAAACTCAATTACCTTTAATATAACTTTTTAAGCTTATTATATTTATTGCCAATATTTTGCTTTATTAGAAAATTGCATAGTACAAGGAATTGAGAGCTCCTTAAAGGATTATAACATCCTTTCTTCAAAGAATATCGTAAAATGTACATTTAAAAAAATTAATTTGATTCTAGCTCTATGCTATCTAGAATGCCTTTTAATCACCGTATTATTAACAGGAAGTTTCAATACATATTTTAGCCATATTAATATCAATAATTTCTCGGCAAATATTTTATTTAAAACACCAATACCTTCCCAAAAATGAATACGTCGAAATACTAACGTTTTCCTTTGACGTAGACGAAGCAAGTGGAAACACCGGTCTTTTCTTCAACGCCGTCAAAGTGACTTGAAAGATGAACGTTTTTTTTGCGAAATAAACAAAATGAGTCGAAAGACCAGTTTTCTTTCGACGTCGTTATAAAACAAAACTCAAATCCAATGGTTCTGACGCTGAGGTACAAATGGGGCTATGTGGGCAGAAATGTTTAGGTGGGAGTCAAACACCACGTCAGGGGTTTTAATAGTACCATCTATCTTCAGGAGATCGTCGTTTCCTACGTATGTGTAATCTATGTGCGTCTTTAGGGTATAAAGCAGAATTATATACACTGTCTCGCATTAATAATTGAAAAATCGTTGACTCAAAATATGAAGATTTAAACTAATATTCCTTCTAACCGAGATACAGATTGCATTATTTGAAAATGATTTTAGCCCACTATTATGATTTTTTTATTATAGCGAGGGTCCTACGGCCTTTTTTTTTCTGTTTCTATTTTGCGGTGTATAGTTTAGTGTCCTCTTTGACGATATATCTTCACTCATTCTTTGTACATGTCCATACCATATAAGCTGTCTTGTTTTGACTTGATTCGCACTATTAATAACTCTTCCTGTGCTTCATCGTATCTCTTCGTTTCTTACATGTTCTAATTTTGACACTCAACAGGCTCTTCCTTAGGAAATCCATTTCGATGGCGTTTACATTCTTTTTATTGCTGTTTCTCATCTGCCAGCTCTCTGCACCCTATATTAGAATGGGCTCTACCACGGATAATTATACGAGGGGAGGTCCAGAAGTTCGTGGAATGGAGGGGATGGAGTGGGGATAGGGGCGCTCGATAGGTGTCATTCTGATTGGCGACTCATCATTAGTATATAAGTTAAGTTGCAGCCTTATAACATCAGTCGTTTACGAATAGTTGCCTGCTAAACAAGTCAATCCGGAAGAAAACTGAAACTATGGAGGAAATTGAACACCGTGCTGTGATAAAGTTCCCTACAAAGCAAGAAAAGAACGCTCAAACCATATTGAATGAAATGGAAACCGTTTATGGGGAACAGTGCCCTAGTAAATCAATGATTTATAAATGGCATGGTCTTTTTAAACACGGTCGGGAGTCGATTGAAGACGACCCCGGCTCAGGACGAGCAGTTGAGGCCACCACACCCGTTTGGAGAAAAAACGATTATCTACATTAGTTGGAGTATCAGATACCACCATTTTGCGTATCCTACATGACCACGTGGGTATGACAAAAGTCAGTGCACGATGGGTACCGAGAATGCTCACGCCGCTGCAGAAACAGCCCAAACAATTTTTGAAGCTGTGTGGAGACAAACCTGCACAGATTTTGGAGCGGATTGTTACCGGAGATGAAACATGGGTTCATCACTTTGAGCCTGAGTCCAAACAGGAGTCTATGCAATGACATAAAAAGGGGACACCACCGCCAAAGAAATTCAAAGTGTCAGAATCGGCTGGAAAGTTGATGGGTACTGTTTTTTTGGGATCGTGAGGGGATATTATTGATTGGTTACAAAGAAAAAGGTAGGAGCATAACCGGAGAATATTACGCAGCGATATTAGAAAAATTAAAGGAGGCCATCAAGGAAAAACGTCGAGGAAAATTGACCAAGGGTGTGTTGCTCTTGCAAGACAATGCGCCGGTTCACAAGAGCAACGTTGCAATGGCTGCTCTGCACAAGCATGGCTTCCAATCAATAGTCCATCCACCCTACAGTCCAGACCTAGCACCTAGTGATTTCCATTTGTTCTCCAATTTAAAAAAGGACTTACGTGGAAGAAAGTTTTCCAACGACAATGAGGTAAAGGAGGCAATTTTGGCCCATTTTGAGGCGAAATATAAAAAATATTTTTATGATGGTTTAGAAAAATTAATTCATAGATCTAATAAATGTATTGTGCTTAAGGGTGATTATATTGAAAAGGAAAAATAGATTTATTGTTTTATTTTATTTAAAACCCTTTCATTCCATGAACTTCTGGACCTCCCCTCGTATTTCTATCTTTGTTTCTAGTCTTAATCTTTTAGACCACAGCAAGGAATTTAAGGCCTGGGTTACTTTCTTCCTTGTTGTATTTTATTTCTTATGTCTATTTTCGATGCACCCTCTTCACTAAGTATGTTTTCTAAGTATTTGTACTGGTTCCTTCTTATTTCTGTAATTTGCAAGTCCTGGTCGTCATATTTATCTTTAGACCCAACAGGAGACCATCGCCTCTATAGGTGACTATTTTGTAGATCTCGAAACATCCTACTTTGCCGACGGCTCAAAGCGACTGGGGCACTGTTTGAAAAGGTGTATTGCTCTTCGAGGAGGCTATATCGCAAAGTCAAAAAAAAAATCACACTAATACCGGGTTTTTCTTGTCGATTTCGGAAACATTTCAGGTCGCCGTCGTATTCTTTTCAAAAGGTTATGCGAAACTATAGAAATTTCGCTGAATATCTGCTACAGACTCACAAATTTGTAATATTGTTATAAATGTGATGCGATAACTAATATCACTTATATACCTTATGCATCGCTAAATATAAACTTTAGAACACATATCAAAGAAAAACGACTTCTCATAGAATTAGTCATTCGAACATCTCATTCAAATCGTTTAAAAACGAAATTATCGAATCATAATCATCGATCACGTAACGAATAAATTGCAATGCACGGAATTAGGAAATCCGTTCCGTCCATTTCCGAGAGAATATCGTGAAACGATGACGAATCCGCGGCACATTAGCAAGCGTTAACACCTTGTCGCCTTGTCTCCTTTCAATAGCAATAAGAATAAAATTTAAATAACAACAACAAACAAAGCGCGATGTTTGTCTACGAACACATAGAGTATTACCGATGCTATTACAGCATCGCTTGCATCTCATTCGGTGGCGAAGGTATGTAAACATCGGAGACGTCATCGTTTTAGCATTTTCGCCAGTTAAAAGAGGATCCGATGCCGGTTCCGTTCGCAGTTCGCAAGCTATTGTCGAGCGATAAACATTTTGCAGCGCTGTATCACGTCGGTAAGGTATCGAAAGTATATTAACTTTTAGAAGCGGGGGTGTGATACAGGAGCTTAAGCTTTAAATTGAATCAAAAAAAAAATTAATTTAAGTCAATCGTTTTTTGGATTTTCGTTCATGTTTAAATGTAATATAAAAGAAAAGTAGAATCCAGTTCAATTTTCTCACGCGCGCGGTCAAGACCATCGGAAAAGTTTCCAAAAAGGCCAAGCTTACTTAAAGTGCGTGTCGCGCATATCGGAGGGTCCTTTTAGTATTCCCAGTCGGTCACGAAGATAGAAAAAATTTTTAAACGCAAGGGAAAAATGGCTGTGGAAATGCCAACGTATCTTGTCCAGGAGAAGTTTGCCAAGCTGAAGTTTTCCGAGTATGTGGTGAGTATTTTCTTTTTCTTTAATTATTTAGTTCCGTTGCATGATCCATAGCATATTATTTTTTTCTTATTAAAGATAAAATTGAACGTAGTACATATTTGTGTAAATATTATGCATATACGTGAAGGAACAAACATTATCTTTGGAAAACAGTAAATACATTTTGATTTTAATTAACAAGGTAGTTCTAAATGAATTAATAAATAAAACATCGGTGTCTATATGAATAAATAAACAAGAAAAATCGCAGGTACAGGTTATTTTAATTCTCTAGCCTTCTTCAAGGTATAAACCAGAATGGAATAAGAAATTCATTAAATGTTGGTTTGCTCCAAAAAGTTTGGAATAAAATTCAGTAATCGTTAGTTAAAAAAGAAAGGTGGAGCGCATTGGATTTGAGTTTATTATGTATACAATTTTATTGAAATCTATTAACCGAACTTATAAGCATCGTACACCACCTTTGTCACGAGATCCATATTTTGAGTTGTGTATATTAGAAGAGAGGTCCATTGCCAATTTAAAACGTAATATTAGAGTAATATGTAAAGTGACATCTACAATTATGTAAATATCATTCCAGTATGCAAAAATTACACGTTGCTTACGCGTTCAAGTAATACTTACATTATGGAACCTGTAAGTTTTGCATATAAATTAGGAATGTCTGCATTCACGAATACGTTCATTCGATTACATGATCAATTTTACCTCAAAATAACCTTTGGAATTATAATTATGTCTTGTTACTGAAACTCTTAATACGAATTTTGTATGGTGTAAACTATTTGAATGATATCACAAATGTCCAAATCATTTCTAACTGAATGAAATATGTTTATTTTCAATAAATAAGATTTTATAAAAATTATTGAAAGTGGCCTCCACTTTAATTCAACAATGATTTGTGTTGTATAGTAAAAACCATATTATATCAATTTTAAATTACAATACAATTTGAACAGATTCCTGTCAATTATGTACCTGAACCAATACAACTGAAAATAGCACAAGTTACGATAAAATTTGTTAGTGGAATTGACTACTAGAGGTAAAATTTATTTCAGCGCTTCTTATATGGAGTATACTGATGTTTCCAGGTTTCATTTCGACCAAAAAAATTCTCCTGAATTTCGTTTGAGCTTAGCCATGTAACATGAGTCTGCATTTGATCGGTATTAACCAAACAAAGCCTCACCCCGTGGTAGCATTTTCATATTTAAATATTAATATAATAAAATTTATTTGTATTCTCTAATCATCTTCAAGCCAATGAAATAAGAAATTCATGATTAACTTCTCGAGTAAATAGCAAATTCTAGCCTCCTATTCACTTACTAAATTACATAATTATAAAATGTTGGTTTGTTCCAGAAGTTTAGGATAAAATTCATTGGTCGTTAGTTTTAAAAGAGATGAAACGTATTTGAGTTTGTCGTATGTACAATTTTATTGAAATTTAGTAACCTAACCAAACTTATCACACCTAAATTGATTTCAAATTAAAGTATTGTAAACCACCTTTGTCACAACGTTCATATTTAGAATTATCAAGCAAATGTGTATGTTAGAAGAATGGTCCATTGCCAATTTAAAATTTATCACTCAATTAGTATTACATGCGTCTTGTGGATTGCTACAAGACGCATGTAATACTAAGTTCTGCATTAGCATTGCTGAGTTTTAGACAATTTTACTCTGCATTCCATAAATAAACTAAAAAATACTCGCAATTTTGGTAATGACTAAATTCCCTCATTTTGCATTAAAGATTGCAAGATTTCATTAGTCTTAAAATCCTCGGTGTGCCCAGACAAATGAGAGATCCTTCGGATATATGCAATCATCGTCCTGTATCTATTCTGACAAACTTTGCCAAAGACTTTGAATAATGCCTATTTATCCTTACATCAAGAATAGTACTTCATCCTCTCAACATGGCTTTGTTGAAAGGCGATTGTGACTAATTATGTCAATTTACATAGTTCTTGTCTCACGCCCTAGATTCACGTACCCAGGTTGATGTTCTATAACCCGATTTTGCTAAAGCTTTCGATCGTCTTCTTCATTCTTTGATCCAAGTCCAATGCGTTCCAACTGTTTTAAGATTAACGATTAATGATTTTTATTCCAAATTTCTGGAACAAACTAACATTTAATGATTATGTAATTTGGTGAGGAAATAGAAGTCTAAAATTTACTATTTAATGGATGAACTTATCATGAATTTTTTATTACATTTTGGTCTATACTTTGAAGATGGCTAGAAAATAAAAATAAATTTTATTACGTCAGTATTTAAATATGAAAGAGCTAACCACAGGATGAGGCTTTGTTTGGTTAATATCGACCAAATGCAGACTCATGTTACATGGTTAAGTTCAAAGGAAATCCAGAAGAATTTTTTTGTCGAAATGAAACCTGGAGACATCACTACAACTACAACTATACTGTATACAAAGACACGCTCAAAACAATTTCTTTTGATCAATGTGCTCAAAGGAAGGCAAAACCAGACAATAATTGTCAAAAACTGTTGATGTATAGACACGAAAGTACGACTGCATTTATTTAGAAAATCGTTTTCTTTTGAATCAGGATAACGTCTTCCTCCATTTATCCGTCATTGCTAGCGTTAAATTTGTCGAATTAAAATATGAATTGTTGCCTCGTCCACCATATTCGTAAGATCTGGTTCCGAGTGGTATTTCTCTTGTTCCCAAAGCTGAAAAAAATGAATTGGTGGGAAGAGATTTGGGACAAATATGGATGTGATAGTTGAAACGAATGCCTATTTCCTTTCGTAGAGATAGTTTCTTATTTGGCTTAAAAAGTTGGAAAGTCATTGGGCTAAATGTGGAAGCTATGTTAGAAAAGGTTATATAAAATAAGTATTTCATTAAAAAGTTACTCTGCTGTCAAGTTGCCTTCATATAAATACACGGAGTTTAGATATTAGATGAAATAAATCTCCTATGGCAACAAATGTTCTAAAAATTTTCTAAAGGGTTCCAATGGGTAAGAAAGGTCTTAAAACCACCCTCAATTGGAAGAATAAGCAAGAATTTACGAAAAATTATATGGGATGTAATTATCAATGAAAAACCGTTGTTTTGAAGAGAACAAATTTTAATTTAGACGATCGTAATGGCATCAGATATTATTGGCAAAATTTACGCAAGAGGAAGTCAAAATTACGGTGCCGATACTCCTAAGGTTTATGTATAAAATACCTATATGTTACACTTCTGCTTGAATTCTAATAGACTTAGTGAATAAATGCTGTCCCAAAACTTGATATTCCAACAAGCCAGTGCTGTTGTTCATACTTTCACACGAACAAATGATTGCTTTATTGAAAAGGAAACTATTGGCGGGCTTCTTTGAAGTTATTTTGAGTAAAGAATTCAACAAAAAGTGCAGTGAAATTTCCCTTAGCGTATTTATCTATTTGAAGTTGTTAGAAGTATTTCATAATAATTTGGTATTTACAAGAAGCCTAATGTGCATTTTTGTAATCTCCTTTGAAGTAAGGAAGTAAGGAATTTGGGATATTTTGTAATTATTTTAATATCTCTATTTCATTGATGAAAAAGATTCCATCTCTTTGGTAATGTATTGCAAACAGCTTCTTTATAAACCAAAATAGAACCATGAAGAAGGTTATCTGCAACCATTACTATTAATTACGAATACGTCAGACAAAATCATCGAACGAATGATGAATCTGGCAGGGCTACCCTGAAGGCGGCAGCAGACACATACAAACGAAAGAAATAGTTAAAAAAGTAACTCTAATTATGATAACCTATCGTCAAGAACCATCACTATTGATCAACTTGTTTTATGCTTCTAATTACTTTTAAATAGGAAACATGATTTAGCAAGCTTATTCGTAAAAACTATTCTCTACTGCCCATGTTAGCATAAATCACATTCTATCCAATTATCGTTCCAACCTCCCAATTTTAAAAAGGGATCCTAAACTTTTCTTCAAAAACCGATTTCGTTTTACAAATTCTATTTGCTTACGAAAAAAATAGACACATGTGCCATGCAACACGCAATAGTACACTTGACAGTAGTGAAATTCCTCAGAATGTCCAACAGTATTTTTACGTCGTATATATGCAATATCGAAGCGACCTTTGCCCAAACAAACATTAGGCATCGACATTGAAAGTAACTCAATTCGTAAGGTGTTTATTTGCTTGGAGCCGTCTGGATACGTATGGAGGTTTGCCAAAACACAGTTTCATTATCAATAAAACATGAAGGCAATACAGATTCGTTCTACACGCGTTTTACCGGCGAATCTTGTAAACAAATTGTAGTAATAGCAGAAAACGTCTGTCTTTAGATCTGGTTGTTACATAAAAATAGTATTATTTTAAGTTTTCTATTGTATTTATATTTTGTTTATTAAATACGCGTACAGTTTCATTCACGATGTACATATGTACATACCTGTGAAGATAATAAAAGTATCTTTTTGAAGGTTTGGCGAACGATGCTGTGGATAGGAATGTCTTTTCTAAAAATGTTTTTAATCTCCTGGCACATTGGATTAAACAGGATATAGAGATAAATTTTCCTGTTTCAAATAAAAGACCCTGTATGTAATGGATTTTTTATATAGCTATTTTAGAGATACGAGGGCTAGAACGTTAATAGTAGCAACTATTTATTTATTGATAATACAAAAACGTGTATTGCCAACAACTCGATGCCAGCGATGTGGAAGTCGTAGTATGCCTTTTATGTTGGCGATTCTAATGGATCGATGTATAGTTTGCACACTCTTGGGAATAGTTCGGAATCAAATGTGACGACAATCTGTGTTCAACAATGCGGCAACAGCTTGCACTTGCTCTTCATTAACACTAGGGCAATTTGATCAAGCCAAATCTATCACACTCCCACGTCCTTCATTGAAAGCTTTAACCCATCTCGCCACTATTGGGTATTATCACGATATTTATCCAGATGCTACAATAAGGTCTTCATCGCATTGCCTTGCTATACGACCACGAGTACTTTCAATTTTCAAGCAACTTCCTTGTTCCTCTTTTCTGAACATTACAAAAATGCAGAACACAACAATTTAGATCGGTAAATCTAAAAGACCTTTTCTCACCATATCGCATGCGTTTCGATTCGAAGAATCCACTTATTGTAAAATAAGTAAAGCATTGACTAATAGGTATTAGCAGAGATCATAATTCATACCCTCTTGATTAGATTCCATGGCAGTGTTACCACTGTTAAAGTTCCAGGCCACGTACACTCAATGATATAGTGTACCAATTTTTGTTAAAGATCCATTTTTATCGTTTAATGGGTGCCACTTACCTAAATCAGATTGGTCACAAACTGTTTCTAAATTTATTAAAAAGCTGGGTGCAAAATGTCATCTAAATAAGATTTTCATTATAGACAAGTGATCTTGGAATCTACAAAACATAAATATAACCTCAAATCATTAGGCACGACTATTGCGACTGACACCAACGTATAGCAAAGTGGCGGCTACCATAGAGTCCGTAGGGTTAGTGGATGGGTAATTATCTCCATAATGATTTATGTGGTTATGATCTTCAAAGTATAATAACATCGCTAAACTGCACGGTTTGTCTAGCAAGGGAGGAATTTCAGGTGATAATCATTGATCGGATTGTAACCTGGCAGATGTATAGAAGCTATGGAGTATTGTAAAATGCTACCTTCCGTTTCAGCGAAGTCCCATGCTTACAGTACTACTCCTGAAATTTCTACGATTTTCGGATTGTAGCGAAAGATACACCGTTATTTTGAATCATAGCGCAAATAAGATTTCTCTCCTATCCCTGTCACTATTCCACTATCTTCTTGCGGAGTGGAGGATGAAAAAAAAGGCCAGTTTTGGGATGCCCATTGAGAACATGAGGGCTTATTATTCATAACAACATTTTAAAATATTTGTACTGATTGTTACAAAAATGCGGTATAAACACGAATGTATTTAACACTAGAAATATGATATATTTTACAATCTATACCTAAAGTTTCTTAATTTGTAGTTATTTTAACAACATCGTGAGAACGACTAATTATTAATAATAAACCCAATTTATGAAGTGGGCTTTGCTTAAGGCAATGAGAATTGAATATTATGACAATAACATTCTGTATGTTTCTATGTTATTATGTCTCTATGTTACTATACTGACTATGTCAGAGTATTGCAACGAAGATATTTTATCCTAGATTAATTCTGATAGGTATACAAGCACCACAGTAGACTCATTTGGCGAAAATTGCTAAAAAGAAAATTAAAGCAACTTAAATAATCTAATCTAATATGCAGGGATTAATCTCACAGCATTTCAAAATCTATATAAATTATGGGTACCGGTTTCGTGCAACTACTATGCACATCCTCAGGATAAGACATTCCAGGAAAGTACTGCAAAATATAAGGGATGTATACAACATTTATAATTAGTATCATAAGAATAAAATAGAATTACATAACATTACGTTAAAATTATAAAGTGGATGTAACAAGACAATGTAATAGTTAAAAATGTCAAAAGGAGGAGTTAATATTTTTTTTTTGAGATATAGGAAAATCAGTTCAAAATTACAAAATGATAGTTGTATTACCCTTAGAGTTGCTTTTTACAGGCAGATGTTATGGATGACCCTGTATAATAATTTCATACACAAAATCGGAATGGTCATATACGTGCACATATATTAGGAGATGAACGACCTTGATACCTATTATTTTGCCGCACATGTGGTTACCTCCTTATTTACATCAATTGCTATTTTGGCCTTTCCAATACTTATGTAAATGTCCAGCATATATTTGCGATAAATAACTCTAAGGCTTTCGAGAATAACAGACCTTTTTTTGGACATTTCTAATCATCGGATTTTAATCAATTATACCTTTCCAATGCCAACAAAGCTTTGACCGTTCTTCTAGACAAAAGAAATCTTTCGCATAGTCAAAAATGAAGGACGCAGAACGTTGTACTTTCACCAACAAGGCTTTTTGTTGTAACGTTTTATTGCGGTAGTAATTTGCATATAATTTACTGACTGTAGAGTTAAAATCAGCTAAGGAAATCTCAGCAGTAATATTTGTGTTGAAGTGCCCAACCCAATCTGTAATATAAAGTAGCTCACATTAACTATTGGAATAATGGAATACAAATTCAAGTGACTTCATCTGTACTAATATAAAATGAGTGAAATGGAGCGTGTAATACGTATTTCAATAACTGTATTACAACATCGTCAATCATAGCAAACTAGATATAATGTAATATAATTGCAATACTGTTCGCTAATATAATTGTGTTAGTTACCATCTGAATAGCCAATATATGTACGTACATACGTATTATATAGTTGGCATATAGGAATAATTGTTTAATAGAATTAATTAAAATTTAATGTAAATAGGCTGTTGACAATTTGTTTAGCGACCTTACGATGATAATTTTAACATCTGCATTTATGCATAGACCAGAAGACACTTAGTAATATACAGTGTGTCCGTAAAGTAATCCGCATTGACAAGAATATTTCTTAAGTATTGTAACAGTTCAACTTTTTGGAGACATTTTATTTCAAAGTAAAAAATATTTATACATGAAGTTGTTAAGATCAATTAATTAATTATTATTTCAAGACCAGCTATGCGTAGAATATTAAGGAATTTCGCTAAATAATGATAATATAACGGCAACCTTCCTATACAAACCATCGCAAATTTTCCTCAACACTTTTGACGACAACGTATTCAGAAATAACGTATCCGAACCAAAGAAATAACTATTAACGCGCGACTTCTGTATAAGCATAATTGATGCCAACAACACTATAAAGACTAAGGAGACATATTGAATATTAACTAAAGGCAGAAAAAATATTATATGCTCGAAGATATTATTACGACTGTTAATTTTTATAACTAACAGGGGCTATCTCCATCACACTCCACTTGCCAGCAGCTCTCCCGAAGTTGTCCTACGAGCTTAAGCACACAATTACGCGCCCTCGTTTTGTACAAAATAAGGCTACAGCAACAAGTACGGCTCCTTACTTACAATCAATATTAAAAATAATGAATGTAATTGATATCTAACAAAAATGTTTTAATATGATGCTCAAAAGGGTAAAAGGGCCTTTAGAATGAAAAACTAGCATCACCAATATTCAAAAGAGTAGGCCAAGACAATCCCGGACACTATAGGAGAAGAGTACTCCTGGACACGACACAGAAACTCTTAACCAAAGTAATACTGAAGAAAAGCAAACCACTACTGATCATTAATGAAGAGTAATAGGGACTTCGGCAAAACAAATCCACTACATTCCCGTAATATTTGAGTCACGTCAGATAGTTGAAAAGGTGATTGAATTTAACGCGCCAGCTTTTATGTGTTTTGTTGATCAACAGAAAGCATTCGATAGGGTGAAGCTGGATGACGTGATAGGAGTATTACAAGAGAAAAAAACTTACCAAAAAAGTTGATAAACATAATATTGGATTTAAACAAAGAAACAAAGACCAGAATATAAACAAAAAGTCTAGGGAAAGGAAGTTAGAAGCGGCACTGGTGTTCGGCAGGGCCACTGCCTGGGTCCGATGCTCTTCAATCTCATTATGAACAAGAATAGCATAGATAGCATGTGAGATATAAAATGGGAAAAGACAATTTGACTATATTATGTTATGTGGACGATGCGGATAATGAGGACACCTACAGAGATTTCTATATCGATTCACAAAAACAGTCGAAAGATATAATATGCTGGTATCCCTTAAAAAGGACGAAAACGCTAGTGATATCAAAAGAACGTATACGATGCAAGCTTGAAATAAACAGACAAGCCTCGAAGAAAATATGGTTATCTGGGGCTTTTCCTCAGTCAGTCCTACTTTAGTTACACTAATTTCCTATAGACCTGCAGCTGGGAATGGATGTCCGCAGCTTAGAACTAGAATGAAATTTCTCAAAAAAAAAGGCGGTACCGCCAGGAGAAATATTACTTTATATTTACTTTCCCACGAATGCAATAACAGCATGGGGAAATAGTAATAGGCTATTAACATCCGAGGTTATTAATAAAACCAATTAAGGAAAACTCTCTAAGAATTAAAATAAACTGGAATGAATAAGGATTGTAAATGTATTAAAAAAGACTGTGTACTTACTTCATTTGTCAGAGTAACGACGAGATGTTAAAAGTGATATGCGGCTTTTCAAATGATAGTACTTAGAATTGGGTGTTACACCCGTAGTAATTCAAAAATACCAATTTTGCACAATAGCTAGATGACTTAATTCCCAAAATTTAAAAGGTAGAATTAAAGTCAAATCCTTAACCTGCTGCTTCTTAATCTGCTATTGGAATCGAGTATGCAGCGTTATCAAAACGAATAATATGAAATCAAATTCTGCACTTAACAGATAAATACAGTATTGTATTACACCACTACAAAGATTAAAGGTAAAACTGAAATTAGAATACTGCCAACAAATGTATCAAATCCGTGACAACAAAATGATAATTTTAATATTTAAAGTCAAAAATTATTTTGGATTGCATTAAGCACTAATAAAGCATTAATAATGAAAAAAACGCCAGCCAAGTTACGTATTTACAAACAAAACGTGCAAATGAGAGCGTTCTTGAGAAATATTTCAGTGTGACCAGTTCTTTTTGCCCCTTAGTGTATATTCAGGACGAAAATTATTTTCGATGTGTATTACTTTACGCACACAGTATACTACACTTACGAGTCTTTGCTGAGAGGATGTATTAATCACAAATTATTAATGATTGTGGTTTTTCAATGTCACAAAAGGTGTGCTATGAAAACAAAATTGAAGCATTAATATTAGATGTGCAAGAAATTACCATAAATTCCTTTTTTTAATGACCCTAATTCTCATGTAAGACTAATTATAGAACGGTTGACATTTGCAGAGATAGAATGAAATAGCTTATATGTATATGAATATACGTTATATAGACAAGCATCGAAAATGAGAGTGAAACATTAAAATTGCAAACAGAAGCTTATAGTTGCCGGCGAAAAAAATACACACACACACACATATCTAACAAAAATAACAAATCTAAAGCGAGCTTAACACATGCAAAACACATGAATCGCGATATATTTGGTATGCAAACTGTGTGTATCTGCACATAAAATGCTTAAGTGGATAAAGTTTTTGCGTCGACGAAATTATTTATTTATCGCATTACATTTTCTGCCATATTAAGTGCTGGTATGGACCTTGAATTCGAAACCACTTGATGCGTTGACGAAAACAGAAAGTACAAGACCGAAGAATGTCAACAGAACACTTGACATGCTATTATACCGTGAGCGTTTAAGAAATAATTTTTAGATTGCTTATTTAACTTTTGTGTATCATCATTATTTTATACCATCGAGTACGAACTCAATGATTTTTAATCAGCACTCTACGGCACACATGGTGTGTTCCTATAGAGAATTGGTCGAAACATGTAGAAAACGCAGTCAGTAAAATAGATAACGCTTGTTTTGAAATTAATGAATTAAATCGAAATCTGATATTTCCTCTTTTGATACTCCTTCCACGGGACCATAAATTTGTATGATATTTAAAATTTCCGTTTCCTTTACATTTAAATATATTATTACCATTATTCTTGAATGAACTGAGATAAGAACGCTGTAAATACAGCTTTTCTCATCGTATTGGTGAAATCATTCACGAGAAAGACAATGTGAAGAGACAAAATACGCTAACACACGGACGTGTTTCTGTCTACGTCATCAGCATGGTTTCGAGCGGTTTTTTCCTCGACACATTACGATTCCCTCTCTGCTACTATCACCATATCTAACCCTACAATTCAAGTGATTATTCTTCTAAAGAATGAACCACTTGTCTGAAAAACTCAGACATAGTGAAAAGAAGCGGGTACAGCTTCCCACCCTTCTCTTGAGCAATACATGGATTGCTAGTCCCGCGAGGGCGCCCGCACAAAAGGCAGTGCATAGGATAACTGCACATGTGAATAATTTCTTAAGGCTTACCATGACGTATTTAAAACACATCTAAAAGGATGCCTAGAAAATAACACCAAGGACACGAACACTGTAGATATAGCTTTCTCATGGTATCAGTGAAATAATTCACGAAGAAGACAATGTGAAGAGACAAAAAACGCTAATACACGGACAATACAATGTATTTACAATGTTCTTATCTTTTGTGTTATTTTCTAGGCATTCTTTTAGATGTGTTTTGAATGAACGGCTTTATATTTTACCACTTTGTTGCTCTGGGTTCTTGTTGAACTCCTGAATAATATAATGTTTGTTCGTAATTTGTGCACATCCTTTTCCTTACTTACTTGTTTAGCTTCTTCCCATAATACTTATCTTATTAATTTCTATTTTTTCCGCTATATCTATTCCTTCTCCCGTTAAAGTGTTAATGTTTCAGACACCTATTCCCATTTCGTAAGTGTTATTTGCGGTTTTCATATATTAGTCAAGTAATTTATTCCTACTAGGATATCGTTAATTATATTATTTAGGTACTTGTTGCCTACCAATTCATGACCATTTCCTTGTTGTGTCGTTCCTTCAATCATCTGTTCCTCTTTATTACATGCTAGATTGTTGTCTTCTTCTCTTGTAGTGTACTATCTTCGTCATTCCAAATCATTCTTTTTCCATTTACTATTAATGCCCATGGGAAAAATTTAAGATTAAAAACAAAAGAGAACATTTTCAAACATTCCGAAGGAATGTTTTTATCGACGTGCCTTTTGTGATCAAATTCCATTCGTCCATTGTTACGATGCACGGTCGTGCACTCCGTACGGATATGTCAATAAATCTGCTAGTCGTTGTCACGCCAATGAACCATGCCTAATTGAATTTATGGTGCATATCGACTACCTCTGTGACATATAAAATGCTTTTTGCAGTTTTATTTACCAATCTAAAGTAATGCAGTTGGATTTAATTTAAAGAGGAAAATCAATATGCGCGGAATTCAATTCCATGTCCTATTACAATACGCGGTTCTGAATCGTTTTTAAATACTGGGGAATGTGAAAAATTGTTTGAATAGATTTTTAAATATACGGAAATTATTTATAGACATAATCGTTGGGCTTCAAATTATGACTATTTCAAACATTTTGGAAAACCTGATTTAAGAAATTTTTATTCGAAATAAATGCATAATGTTTTTAATTATTCTTTGTACTATAATTAAGTTAATTTGTTACAATGCATATGTTAGGGAATTATTTTATTCCTTAATTTCTAGGAAGCGCGTAGGAAAATGTTACTTCTTAAAAATCTATTAATTAATTCACCGCCGACTGTTGTACAGTGAAGATAACGTATTAGATGTGTTCAAAAATTAAAATAAACATTTTTATGTTATGCGTGAATTTAATTTTATTTTGTGAAAGAGAAGAGCCAAAAACAGAAACAAAAAGGTAAAATATGGTATCGTATGTAATAATCTCGTAACAAGCTTCGAAAAAGGAAGATCTTGCACTAAGAATATATTCACAATTAAGCAAATAATAGAGAAACACTGAGAACATAATAAAGAAACATATATATTGCTTATAGATTATAAAAAATCTTTTGATAAGGTAATAAGAGAAAAACTATTGGGACATACTGAAAAATCGAGGGATACCACTACATCTGATTAAAGTTATTAAAAGCATGCATAACAACTCAAAGATTACGATAACACATAACGAAGATAATATTGCAATTTTAAATTTAGAACTACGATAAAGATGTAGAAAAACAAAAGACGAAGTGAAAATGCTAGAATTGGCTAGAATTTATTATTGACGGTAGATTCGTTTTCTATGTTGGTTGGGGATGTAAAAGCCAAAGAATTTCTTTCCATTTAACTTGCTCAAGAAAGAAGTTAAAATTATTTCTCTTTATTTTTAAGCATTTCTTTCTTTCTTTCATGACAAGAAATACAGATGCTATCCACACATCGATTTCTATTGGATGTAAATTTGCCAGAGCAAAAATTTGAAGGCTTTCAGAAGACTAAGTTGGGTAATTCTGAACATTCACATAATCAAAATGACAGACCTCGGTTTTGAAGGTGAAACATGTCTTATGCATACTGTTAATTGTACTTAGAGAATACTAGGAGCATGCTGTGCATATATTACAGTCTTGGTGCAATATTTATTGAGTTATATTCATTTTATAGAAATGGCAATGTAAATACTTTTCTACTGCTACGGACAAATGTTTTTGGACGCCTCATTTGTTGATCCATATTGATAGTAAGTTGTGGGAGTAAAATTTGAAAACTACTAACACATGGGCTGAAAAGTCTCGGGCCTAACAAAGAAAACACGGCTTTTTTGGTTCAAAATTAGCTTTATTTATCAACGTAATCTCCATCAAGAGCAACGCAATCATTCCAGAGCCGCTCTAACATTTCAATACCACTTTTGTAGAACGATTTATCTTTTGCCTCAAAATAGGCCTCAGTTTCAGCGATAACCTCTTCATTCGTGCGAAATTTCTTACCGGCGAGTATTTGTTTGAGGTCTGCAAACAGCCAGTAGTCGCTAGCAGCCAAATCTGGCGAATACGGAGGATGTGGGAGCAATTCGAAGTTCAATTCATGTAGTTTTGCCATTGTTTTGATTGACTTGTGACACGGTGCGTTGTCTTCATGAAATAATTTTTTTTTCTTTGCCATATGCGGTCGTTTCTTTGCAATTTCGGCCTTCAAACGCTCCAATAACGCTGTTTAATATTCACTGTTGATGGTATTTCCTTTCTCAAGATAGTCGATGAATATTACACCACGCACATCCCAAAATACCGAGGCCATAACCTTTCCAACCGATTGTTGTGCTTTCGGGCGCTTTGGACGAGGTTCACCAGTTGCTGTCCACTCAGATGACGATCGTTTTGATTCCGGAGTGAAGTGATGGATCCATGTTTCATCCATTGTCACATATCGACGCAAAAATTCCGGTTTGTTACGTTTAAACATGGCCAAACACTGCTCAGAATCATCAACACGTTCTTGTTTTTGGTAAACAGTGAGCAAACGCGGCACCCACTTTGAACAAAGCTTTCTCATAGTCAAATGCTCACGCAATATAAAGCCAATACGTTCTTTTGATATCTTTACGATGTCAGCTAACTCACGCAACTTCACTTTTCGATCATTCAAAACGATGTTGTGGATTTTTTTGATGTTTTCTGGTGTTACTGCCTCATTTGGACGTCCACCGCGTTCTGCATCATCGGTGTCTCTACGACCACGTTTGAAGTCAGCAAACCAACGTTTTATTGTTGTTTCTGATGGAGCGGAGTCCCCATAACACTTTTCAAGCCATTGCTTCGCTTGAACGGTATTTTTTCCCATCAAGAGGCAGTGTAAAATTAAAACACGAAATTATTTTTGATCCATTGTTTTGAAAATAAGAAAAGTAGCGTGACTCTTAGCACAATAATTCACAAACTAATGAATAGAATATCATGAAATTTTAACAGCTATCTTTTGAAGGTTAGTACTATCTGAGAGAAAGGTGACTGTAATAAAACTAGCGTCATCTATGTGTTAGGCCCGGGACTTTTCAGCCCATGTGTTAGCTATTACTTCGCTGGAAAACATTTATATTTACGCGGAACAACATTTTTTGGATACATAGAGACATATTACTCGTACCAAAGTTGAAAGCATTGCTCTGAAGATATTCCGTCTTTTTCTACAGTAAATATCATTATTATTATTGCTCCAAGTCCAATTATTTAAAAATATGCTCACAATAATACAGTAAATAATAGGTAAATGAGACGATACATATTACAAAATAACGGAGTGTATTCAACGACAATACGATTGAAAAGAAGTTGCGATATAGTTGCTACTTTAACTGGTCATTTTTGATCGTACTGTATATTCATTCTAGGTATTCCGAAGACTCACCGACGAATGAAAGAATTCTATTATAATACTGACATTAGTATTTGAATAGATTCATTAAATTGTATTAGAAACTACATTCGATACAGAATTAAATCAAACGATTCATTCAAAGGGACGTAATCAGATCTTAATGTCAACCTCAATTAAAATTGAATACGCAGCTATTATTACAGTTAATTACCTCTGCTAACATACTAACAGTTGAAGCGACGTGTATAGTTCGTTTCAATTTATAGTACGGAAACGTAAATGAACCAGTTTTGGATGTAAACCGATACAATGGTTTGTTCAAACACAAAATTTGAAGTATGTTTAAAGTATCTGTTAATTAAGATGGATTTTTTAAAATTTTATTATTCTTTTATTACAACATATTTAAGCAAAATGAATATAGAATAGTTTATGTAAAGTTATTATAAATTCAAGAGCTTGCAATGGTTAGACCTTTGATAATAGTGTTATAGTTACTTTGAGAGAAAATAAAGGAGTTGACGTGGGTGTTATAGCGAACAAAGACAAAGTTTATAGAAATAGATGAATTAAGTTGTTCAAAGCCTACTATGAAAGTTTTATAGTTTATGAAGATAGCAAAGTTAACCATTAGAAAAAACACGAATTTTTGTGTTTAGGAAAGAAAAGACAGACGAATGTACAAATATTATATTGAGAGGTGTTAATATCGTTCGATAGACAATATACTCTTTCTACAGAAAATGAACTACCTACAGTAAATAATTTGCATTGTGTCATTAGCATGCGGCGACGTGCAAATATATTGGTGTATTTGGAAAAAGAACGTTCTTTGTCTAATGATGTGGTATTGATAGAAGGCCATGTATAATGGAGAGTTCAATATAGTACCTATGATATAGTGCAAATGTTCTTGCATTTAGAGGCAAAAAAGTCGTAATATGATATTGTGGATATACAAATGGTTGACCCCAAAAAGCTGGGTTATTATTTCAAACAAAAACATAAAAAATATGCCTTAGATTACCACGAAAACAAGTCAGGATCTTTCCCCGAAGATTAGTTTGAAAATAATTTAATTCCAAACTATTAAGTACAAATAGGGCTATTGTTTTTCACAGTTGTAGTGTTAGCATGTTCGTTTACATGAGGAAATACCCAATACCACCAGTAATAGGAAAAAGGATTCAAGAATTCCTACGTGAAAGTAACATTTTCTTTGAAGATTGTTGTACTGAAAAGCAACTACTTAAATTCTCAAAGTCTACGTACTGCAAGGAATAACAACCTTGTTGTGTTATGTTTGTCGCCATATCAAAGAAGATTTTGTTTATTGTACATTATCTGCTATAATATTGTACAAGGTTATATTCCGCATATGCTCTGAGACGTTCCAAGGTATTCCTTGGAAACATCAATAAGCAAAGAGCAAAGACTCTCCTAGAACTTAGTAGAAACAAACTACGTGTCGTTACAGCTTTTTCTACAGGGCATTGTCACCTTGGGAAACACATGACAGCAGGTTTTATGGGACAGAGGCTGAAAATTCGGAACACTTAACATCTAATTGCACTGCCGTTATAGAGACCCATGCCAACCATCTGGGCAAAGACGTCATAGACGAGGTGGAAATACCTTCTCTGAAACTATCACAGCTATTGCAATTTATTAAAGCTCTTGGACTGGATGGGGAGCTATAAGTGCTGGCAAACCCTGGCAGCTTGCAGCTCATATAAGGGGGTAAAATAGATCAATAGGTCGCTAATCTAATCTAATTTATATTCCGCACTATATCTTGAAACAAAGTACACTAGGGTGACAGAATAAGATAGACACCAGGTAAAGCGATATAAATATGTAAACAGCTAAATTCTAAGAACGAACTAAGAACTTTCTCTTGTCATTAGGGTAGGGGTAGATGTATCGGAAGGAATCCGTCATTGTTTAGTGTCGTTACAACTATGCCTCGCTTACAAGGTTCGAGTGATATTAGCGACTTCACCCGGGGTCGCATCGTTGGCCAAAGTGAACGCGGCGCTTCGCAACGTGAAATAAGTAAATTTTTAAATATTCCGTTATGCACAGTTAAGCGTGTGATTACACAATTTAAACGCAAGGAAAAAACAACAGTAGAGCCGGGACCAGATCGTGCCGGACCTTCTGAAAGAAGTAAAAGGGTGCTTCTGCGCGAAGTGTTAAGAGAACCGCGAAAAAGTACAGCTGAGCTTGCGACAACTTCACAAAAAAGTCAGCGCACCGTTCTGCGATACCTCCACAGTGTGGGGATGTATAAAAGGGTGGCAAAGAAAAAACCTCTCCTTACGGCGTTTCAAAAAACGGCGCCGAATGGCTTGGGCAATCGAAATGCGAACGAAGCCCGAAGAGTTTTGGCGGTCTGTCATTTTTTCAGATGAAAGCAGATACCGCCAATTCAATGATAGTGGTCGTACGTGGGTATGGAGACGTTCGTCACAGCAACTGGATGACAAATTTTTGCATCAGACGGTGAAATACGGCGGTGTGAACATCATGGTGTGGGGCCCGATATGGTATGGTGGAAGATCGCAATTAGTAATCCGCGACGGAAATATAAATGCGGCAAAATATATCCAAATATTAACAGAAGGACTACTACCGATATTCGACAACGCCATTTTATCTAAAGAAGACGCCACTTTTATGGAGGATGGAGCACCCTGCCATAAAGCAAGAACAACAACCACATGGAAAGAGGAACAGGGGATTCGGATTTTACCATGGCCAGGCCAATCACCGGACATGAATCCGATAGAGAATGTTTGGCACATAATCCAGACAAATATGGCGAAATGACCCCGAAAACCCCGCAATAAGGAAGAACTCGTGGCAGCTGTTACAGAAGAGTGGTTGGTTAAATATTCCAGAAGACACCATTAATCATTTAATAGATTCTATGCCACGACGACTCGCAGCACTTCACGCAAGTAAAGGTGGATCGACAAAATATTAGTCTAATTTAAAAATTTTAAAATATTTTGTATATATAACGAGAGTGGAATCCTTTTTTTTTTTAATTAATAGGTGTCTATTTTATTCTGTTACCCTAGTGTATATACAAGTTACACACTGACTGCACATGAGTGATATAATCTACTGAATGCTTATATGAACACGTGAGCACTTTAGAGAAAGAAAAAAGAAAGGAAAACATATTAACTAAATGACCTGTCGTTTATTTAAAACACAAACAAATGATTCATTAAAACCTTAAAAGCGCATATCTTTATCTTTTTTCTCTAATGTATATAAAAACAAGTTTGTACAAGCAAGT
Organism: Trypoxylus dichotomus; assembly: GCA_023509865.1. Lineage (NCBI taxonomy): Eukaryota > Metazoa > Arthropoda > Insecta > Coleoptera > Scarabaeidae > Trypoxylus > Trypoxylus dichotomus. The sequence continues at coordinate 4,851,276 of CM042077.1, forward strand.
TAATGACTAGCATATTTTACTTGTATATGTGCCATTTGGGTCATTGCTATTGAAACAATGGCACAGCCAGCGAATCGAATCAGCACAAAATAGTAGTGTCACAAGCAAAGAATTCTAATCATGCACTTTAATTTAGATGCCCCGTCCGTAAAGTGTGTGCATGGTGAGGTTTGCAATTAAGCCTGGCAGCGTAAAATATGACGATATATACGTGCTAATGGACGAAGTTCGAGTTTTTATGGAAAAATCGATATCCTCGACGTGTATCCAAGATAATAGAGAGATGGCCGAGGACGGGCGACGGAGAAAAACATATATTTATGGTTATTTTATGAAAGGATGAAATGGATGAACTGAAAGGACGGGGGAAAAAAAAGGAAGGCACTGGCTAGCCGCCAGAAAGTAATGAAGCGTAAGGTTTTATGGAGAATACAGAGAATAAGGTGCTGGGAATGAACGTATCTAGAGGGGATTGACATGGAGTTCGCTTATAAAAGGGATTGTTCCAACTCATTTTGTACCGTTGTAGTCGAATATCATACGCTATTGTTTGTTTCTCTCTGGTCTTATTTTTATAAGAAGATAGTAAAATAAAAGGAAAGACTGGATACTCCCAGATTTACCATGAGTCTTGGAAGTGTTGGCTTGTTTTTCTTTATATCTTGTACTTAGTAGCGTTACTTTTTGCTTTACAGGTAACTGTCCTAAATTCTTAGAAGTAAAAGTTAGCGCAAGTTACATTGTGGCCATTTGGTACGTTTCTAAGATTCCATATGACGTGCATGAACTCACAAGCGGTCTCGCGATATAATGGCAGAACAATGTACCGATAACGCAGAGGTTGTGGGTTCAAATTCTACCGGGACTGATATTTTTTCAGGAATTTAATTACATTGGTTAATTGCAATAAAATTATAATTTTATCATTACCAAAACATACGGTGATTTAATACTAATATTAATTTAACAAGGATTTGATCACGTTGGCTGACGAAATACATTGAAATGTACATTAGCTTGCTTGAATAACATAAAGTAATAAAAAATTATACTGGACATCAAGATGATGTTCGTAATCAAAATACCATAGGGAAAGCTGTTATCAGTAACTACTATTACTAGACGTTAATGAATATACAAAAAGAATCCTAACTATTACCAGACCATACCAACAAATTCATCGAGAACACAGTGACAATTTAAATATGTACTAATTTAAGTTTAACAAACTAGTAATTGGACACCCGTTAAGAAACTCGCTACCATAAACGTCTAACACAATAATTGCTGCTGTAGATCAGCTGCATCATATAACACGACAGACATGTTGACAGATAATAATAATAATAATATCTTTGTTGCCCAACAGAAAATAATTCCATTTACAGGACAATGCGAGAATAATCTAACCTAGTATATATATGTAGTAATAATATACAGCGCAGTAATAAATTAAAATTAGTCGAAAAAGATACAACTGAATCATAAACATAAAAATAGCTCAGTAACACCAGAATGCAAGAACAAAATAGGACGACAATGTAAATCCATACAGACACTTCAACAAAAAGGATCGTCAAGTAATTCATTGGTATTTTTAATCACATGTGTAATGGGTGCTTTAAGCACAACATTAGTTTTGTATGACGGGACCTTAAAATTAGGGAAGGACCTGATATCGTACTGAGGTACCACAAAATTAATTTTGGAGAGAAGGGATGGAGTGTCAATAGCGTGATCAATCAGTGTAAGTAGAAATTGGCTGCTAAATTCCTTCCTTTGATCCGATAACGATACAAAGACGTGTCTCCTCAGCAGAACAGCATAATCAACATCGCGTCCAGGGTAAGTGCCATCAATTTTGAAGGACAGGTATTTCAAAAATCGTTTTTGCACTCTTTCAAGTAGTACTTGTAGATGGAGATAGTGAGGATACCAAATTATGGAGGCATACTCCAACACAGTACGGACAAGCGAATAGTATAATGCTTTTAGCGAGGCAGGATTATTGAATGATCTACAGGATCGTATGAGAAATCCTAAGGATTTCATCGCAGAATTTCGTACGGATAATATGTGGTCTGCAAACGACAAACTTGTATCAAACAGCACGCCCAGGTCCATCGTAGACGAGTGCCTAGGAACAATAGCCTGACTCACAGCATAATGAAAATCGTAGAGTCTATGACATCTAGAGTAGCTTACAACAGCACACTTATCCAGATTCAAATGAATTCCATTCTATGTACACCATCTAACAATAGTATCCAGACTGTTCTGGAGAAACAGACAATCAGCCGGGGAGGTTATGGTATTGTAGATCTTAAGATCGTCCGCGTAAGATTGCAGTCCAGCTCCTGTAGGAGATCATCCAAATAAATATTAAACAAAAGGGAACCCAAATTGGATGTCTGGCACACACCAGAGGAAGCAGAAAATGTGACAGATGAAAGAAATACGCAATTGGATTCAAATTCTATACACCTATCTGCACATAATCAATACAATCACACCACCTCAGCGGCATTCAAACAAAAAACGTATTTCAACTAATTTCTTATAAATTTTCCGCTTTAGTAAACCATTATTAACACCTTTTTTTACCGCAAACATACATATGTATGCTTATGAATTATTCATGAATAGAAATAATTGCAACTCGTAATTGCAATACCTGCTCTGCGTCTTTTAAGATATCGAAACTATTGTACCAAGTGTAAACTATAATTTTACAATGCTAAGATACTAAAACCATGCACGCTTGCTGCAAAGCGTTAAGCATTTTTTATTGCAAACCCGCTGGTGTAATATTTCAAGCAAACCATTACTGTTCACGATTGCCTTAACCTGCAATTATTGCAATTAGTAAAATAAAGCTTGGCGCACACCTACTCTACCGTTGTATAAGTTTATAACCACCTGTCGAAGAAACAGTAAGATGTTAAAATAGAAAACAATAGCATAACAATATAACAATGACTCTAACACACCTAGTTTAGCTATAAATGTCGAATGGCCATGATTGCTTTTGTTTTAAAATACAATCTGTCAAATTAACAGTTCGTATTGTGTGTTTTTTTTTGTGCTTTTCGTATTTAAAAGGATTGCAGCCCAGTGAAATTTTCGTGATCTTACAATCACTTGGTTTTACCTAAGTGTTTCTTTGCCAAAACTATTATAGACGAAATCTTTTCGAAAAACAAAAGGTACATCACGGGAAATGGAGGTTTCTCAAAGATCTGCCTCACATAATCAAAAGCAAAGGGCTAGGGGAGTTTTCAAAAGGTCAGGGGATCATTTGCTAAATGATAAATTAGAGAAAAGTATGATAGCGAAAGTACAAAGCTTACCTCAGTGATGTCTTCATAACAACCACAGAAGATACTTTTTATTGAGGCGAAATCTTTTGCAATAGAAGAGGAATTTAATAAACGAAACGATCAAGTTTTGGCTTCGAGTTCAAAAGAAATAGAAAGAACTCGTTAAAATTAAACTATCACTATTAATATTAAACCACCGTTGGCATTAATGCAATTAACCAACGTAATTAAATTCCTAAAAAAAAATCAGTCTCGGTAGGACTTGAACCCACGATCTCGGAGTTACCATTACACCATGAGACCGAATGTGAGTTCAAATCGCGTTTAATAACCAGATATCACAATGTCTGTAGATAATGTTTGTTGGTTAATTGGAAGGAAATTGTAATTTTATCAACTGGTTAAAGGAATGCAAAGAGGCCTTCACAACTCAGATGCTCTCTGAGCAATGTGATGGCGCTTTGATGCTATATTTTTACGAGAAAAGCAATAAAATTTCCTCTAAGTGTTTTAGAAACAGTAGTAAAACCATTTGAAATCAGCACTGAAGTTTTCAGTAGGGTTTGGCACCAGGCCATAAGTAAAATCTATTCACAAATCGTTGGAAGGAAATATTTCTGACTTTATTGGCTTTCCTGAAGGAACTTAAATCCGCTACAAAATATGCTTTGTTTTAAAGGAAACAGCTCGCACTAAAAGCTAACCTACGATTGAGTTTCTAAACAAGTACATCGTGGGGGGTTGGTTTGTTCTCAAACAACTTAAATACTCTCTGAAATTCTCTATACAATAGAAAGAGGAAAATGAAGTCATCAAAAATGCAGCCTGAGTAACTCAATCAGCGCAACTGCGCTGTCCAGTTTTCTAATTGGTGGTGTCAAATATCAAGCATTATTAAGGAGGTTATATTTTTTTTTGTGGATTTTAAGAGATTTGGGGATTTCTTCCTTGTTCCTACTTCTTCCACTGCATTTGTTCTACTTACAACTATTTGGCCCATCCATTTCCCTTAACCATTTCTCCATTTCCTTTACCTTTCTTCAACTGCTTCTATAAGTCCTTGCATTTGAACTTTCGACTAGAATTTTATAACATACCATTATTAATCCAATTTTTCTTACAGTATGATGATAATAGGATATAATGATAAAGTATGATGGTTGTCGTACTTATTCTTCTGACACCGTCTCACATTTGCTCCAAACAGGTACAATCCTCGATTCTAACCAAGCTTTTTTTAATAGCAGCGTACTTTTTTGTAAAATAAAACATAGGTATTGTGAGAGCCAGAGCTTTCATCATCATACATGTCGTTAAAATGTTTAGCAGCTTGTGTTGCGTTCTCTCCTTTTTGGCAATAATAAAGCAGAATATGACGAAAATTCTTTTGCACGATAAAATTGAATCCACACACACAAATCTCACAGAAAATACACTTAATTTGGTTTTTAATAAATTTGACAAATGCTAAAACTATATAACTGTAAAATTTACACAGAAGTCATTCAAAAGAAACACTACCTCCATCTACATTTAAAATCGGTAATTACTTTGTCGCCAACCTATTGTTTGTAGTAACATTTATCTTGAAACGATTTATTTCATTGGGTGTACGCCCGACTTGAAAATGCAACGTTTTTTCCTTCACTTTGTAGTACAACTGCAATTTATGGAACACGTTTTATCCGATTGTTTTAAAGTATGGAGGCTTATAACGCGTTACGTATACTTGAGTAATTTAATATTTATTTTTGTTTTAACGAAAGACTAACAATACCGCTTTATCCGCATATTTCATTCCTATTAAATTGTAAAATAGTATATAATTTAATGTAACAATAGTAGTTTGCATGTTAGACTTTCGAAACTGTAATATTATTGACCTTAAAAAGCTTAATCATATTGTAGGCTGCAATAAACTTAATAAGATGTTTGAGAAATATATATTTAGATTATTTAAAAATCTTTCATCGGATTGCTTAATCTATCGGATAGCAAATAAAAACCACTAGCTATAACTTAGATGATATAATCCATACGATAAATTTTATATAATTGTTTCTCTTTACTTTACAGTCACTAGACAACTCGTCAACACCTTCAACCCCATTAACACCAGACACACCCTCGATTTTACCACCACCAGAACCATTCAGTATCGAGAAGATTAAACCACGCGATACTGAAAAGGTTCTCGAGTTCCTACGAAACTTCTTCTTCCGAGACGAGCCCCTTAACGTTAATATAAAGCTGTTAGAAGGGGAACAGACATGCCCAGACCTCGAAGAGTTTTCTTTGAAAGCTATCAAAGATAATGTCTCCTTAATGGCGATCACGGACTCCGGCAAGATTATTGGGGTTTCGCTTAACGGAATTATTGAAAGGAACGTCACTGGAGACGACTTAAACGTCACAGATCCAAAATTCTCGAAAATTTTAGGCTTGTTGACTTATGTTGATAGGGAAGCTGATGTGTTTGGGAGGTACCCGGATGTAGATAAGATGATATTGGTTGAAATTTTGTCGGTGGATGGATCATGGAGAGGGCAAGGCATCGCTAAGAAGTTGATGAATAAGACGAGGTAAATGAGAGTCTTGTTTTTGATATTATTTAACTTTGAAAGATTGCTATCTAATTTGTATGCTGGTGTTCCTTTTTTTTTTACAAAATATCATCTTGGGAGATTGCATCAATGTTATCAAGTATTCTTCATGCATAGTTTTGAGGAACTGAAAGTTGTTACGAAGTGGAAAAAGAAAATACTTCACTTGAATAATAATAATAATCAATACGAAGTTGATTCAATTCTCAACCAAAACAATTGATTTCCGATTGGATAAAAATATAAAACCACGATTTATCAACGAATACACCTTAGTTTTAATAAGGTTTATTGGGTAATAAATTTAAGTACATCCTTTATTTTCTACAGCTTAAAAAAATATAGCTTCACATATTCTGCCGAAACTCTGGATATTGAACCCGTTCTCTGATTTTGATCCCTTGCAAATTGTTTTCTTTTTTCTTTAAAAATATCCTCAAAAAAATGCTTTTGTTTTAACCAAACTACTAAAGTAGCATGATTGAATAGGAGCATCCAAAAATGTGAAAATGCACAGAATGTCCCAATCAAAAACCTTCTGTTAGCAGATTCCATACAGTTTCAAATATATTTCAGTAACTCTCCTGATCATATAAATTTACCATCTAGCAAGCCATGACATTATTTCCTCAAAATATATTGTTGGTAAAAGACATTTGTCCTGTGTATTGTATAAGCTCATTGGCTGTCACTAACGCCACGGAATAAATCGATTTACACGTTTTTAAAGTTATTCTACCAACTTAAGTTTAAAGAAGAAAAATTTCATGGCTTGCTAGAGTGAACTAACTGAGTTAATCTCCGATCGCTAGCCGAACGAAAGCGTCCGGAAGAAGATGAGATCTCGTCGAAACGGTCCCTTTCGGAACGAAACCCGGGGATATTATTCTACATACGGTGACCGCGAAAATATCCGCCACAGCATATATACATACATAGATACACCATCGTTCATAGCCTAAATATTTTCTTAATTCTTCCTTATAAATTCTCTATTACAAATAATCAAAGTAGAAAGTGCAAGGAAGCCTTGTATATAGACACAATGGTGATTTTGATTTTATTTGTAATCTCCAACGTTGAAAATTTAATGAAAAATTCTTAATGGTTTCCAGTGGGATTCGAACCCACAACTCGTGTTGTCTAGATAAGCTCGTTTCATTTACTCCACCGACGACCATAGAAAGGAATCACTTTTAATACCTTAATGCAGTAATGCATGCAGATATACGAGATGTCTGAATAGATAATATTAATAATGTCAGGTTCATAACCAGTTAACCTAATTTAATGTGGACACACTACTAAACATTTTCATTATTAATACTGATGAAATAATAATTGATGGTACCTAAACCTATGGAGATTTTTTTAAATGTGGTTTTCTTCGAACTTAGATTGAAATATATTTCTCAATTGGTGAGATTTTAATTGGTATTTGCTGATTGTGGTGGACAGACCATATTTTTATTTTGACACTCTTTTTTCTTTTCTTGTAAGGAACTTTTCTAGAGTTTCTAAGGGTGTTTGGGGTCATTATCGTGCTGAAAAATTAGCTAAACTCTTGATCAAGAATAAACCAGATGGAATCACATACTAATTCAAAATTCTTTTACGTTATATTTTTCGCAATCTTCTCAAAGCAAATTCCCACTCCATTCACAGAAAAGCGTTTCTATACCATCATCAAACTCTCCCATGTTTTACAGATGGCGCGGCAGATTGCTGTAACATTTTTTCTTTGGATGTCCTTCGAATAAAAATTCGCCGTTCATTACCAAAAATTTCGAATTTGGATGCGCTGCTCCAAAAAACATATTCCTAATACACATTGATCCAATTTATATGTTTCACAATTCCAAGTAATCTGTGTTTAACACAGTATGTTGCTTTTGACAGTGGTTGTTACCCTAGGCCTCTCCATGCATGGGTGGTCAAAATTTCCCGCTATTTTTCAATTGCCGAATGAATAGCAGGTTTTGAAACTTTTAGTTTATTTAAATTCTAATGTTCACTTCCGCCTTCCTTATGAAAAGTAACGCGTTCAACGCATTGTCCAATCTTCAACTCTTTATTGTTACCTATGTTAACGATTAAAATAGAATATTGAAGACTTAAAGGCAAAGCAACTGGAAAATATTTTATGAAAGATTTCTTCGAACTACGTACAAGGAGATATGCAATTCACAAGCATAAGGTTGTTTATTTTTCTATAGGTGATCCGAAATTAATGAGCGACAGTGTATAGAACCTACAAAAACATTCGTACAATCTCGAAAACCGAATTCAGACACACCCATCATTGCCTTTAACCAAATAAATAAACTTATCAAACGCAGACCGTTCAGTTCGGTTTGTTTTCGACTTTCGGGCGCATGACGCCATCGAGTTACATAACCTCGCCCAACGCGCTCGGTCGCACAAAAGCGAAACGCCTCCTCGCACACAAACTCTTGCGGTTGATCGTGAGATCGTAACTCGCTTCGACCTTGACGTCTGGAACTGCTTCGTTCGTTCTTTTTCGCTTATTTTTTCCGTCTGTTCCATCGACCGACGGGAAAGACGAATAACTTTTGCCAATGCCGTCGAAAGCGTCGAGAGCGAAGAAATCAATTTCTGCAGGGAAAATGTTCCTCATTATCCTTTTCGTCCTTTGCCGAGCCGATGTTGTACAGCGTTGAAGTGGAGAGGTCGAGCTCTTTTCAATTTTTCGTTATTTTCTTTTTTTCCTCCGCTGACAGGAGCGTAATTGGGGCCGGTCAAGGTCACAACTTACAAGCGATCGTACGCTGTGATGTAGTAGTAGTGATGGAAGTACTGGTGGAGAGTAAAAAAGGAAAGAAGAGAGAACCGATAAGATTTTTTTGCTGGAAGAATTGATTTTTTTGGCACCAATGTGGTTAATGGTTGTCTTTCGAGCAGATATGCATAATATGAACTTTTAGATCAAATTGAGGCAGTTGGTCCATATACTTTAAAGACGAAATTTTAATTTTTAAATTCACTTATTTACCTTGTACATGCTTGATGATGTGCATATGTGTACGAAGTCGGTAACCATTGATTAATTAAATAGTTTGAGATACTGTGAGATTGGTCCCGTTTTCTCCCCCTTTTCCTTATTTTTTTCTAAAACATCCTGGTCCATGGCCTGGAACAGTGAAGTTATATTAGGAGAAAGAAAAATTAATTTTAATATCCCCACTGACAAGTTAATTCTTATTTCGATGGAGGGCACATTATCAACAATGTCAGTATCAAAATTTCAACGCTGATCACAAATTTCTCAAAAGAGCACGTTCTAAACAAGCTTTCATTTATCCATGCGCTTCCTTAGTGTTTGTAATATACTGGCATAGCTTTTGTTAGAACGTGTTTAAATGTCCTTGGTTTGGTAAATTCTCCAACACATGTCAATGGCAGTTTGTGTCTGCCAAATGCATTATTCCAAGCAAGAACATGTTCTTTAGACTCCTTATCGCCAGGCGCGACAGACCCAGTTCTTGACGCTAATGTTTTAGGAGGCGACATTTTACAATTGAGACCCGTTTCGTCGCAATTACAAATTTAATCAACGGAATAACTTTCTTCGTGTATTAACTTTTTAAAACGGCATGTGAAGTTCCCAATAACATTTGTGTCTGCTGATAGTTTTTCTTCAGATATTGTCTGATCCCGTGACGTTTTTTTCTATCTCCCTAACCAGCTAGCCTTAAAGGTATCTGGATACTTGGTAGTCGGCAAGTCTTCAACTAAGAAAATCGCCTTTTGTTGTAACGTGGGCACTGATAATGGAACACGACGTCCTCTTTGATGTGTTAGCCGTAGATACAAAGTTTTATCAATTTTGTCATATTGAGGAGGATTCATAGTCCTTCGAGTAGTTGATGGGGAAGAATAAACTACACCACTTTACTATGTATTTCCGAATTTTTTTCTAGTCTCCTACAGTATTCATGCCCACTCCATAGCTCTGGATTAGTTGAATTCTGGAAGTTCCGAGATGGCGCCGTTGAGAACAAACACCCATGCGAATCTCGAAGCAAACATTTTTTGATGTACTCACCCCATAGAAAATTGTCTAAGCCCAAAAGTTAACCACCAGCAAGACCTTTCATACGGTAGAATATTTAAGATGATGCTTATATTCATCATTTACGCATATGCCATTGTTGCATGTGCACATTCATTGCAAGTGACATTTTTTTAAGTTGTTAAAGTCTGCACATATATCTGACTTCATACTTTTTTTACAGTCAAGTCATTCATTTGGGCAGAATTTTTAATGAAATATAAACCACCTGCTTCCCTCTTGGTAATGTTATCAGAGATCTAAATGATTATGTTGTCCCATTGTACACCAATCATTTCTTAATCTTCATCAAGTATTTTTTTTCAAATTTATCATAATTTTTCTCTAAAATACTATGAAGTAATATGATAAGTAAAAATGTTTTTGACAGTTTGCATTTGCGATATTTGGGGAACATAACATCAAAACACTTTCACAGTAACCAACAAGATGACTATGAATTCATTGTGGCCAAATTACGAAGCTATAATTTAATCCAAAAAACGTCAAATTAGGGAGATTAAATTTTTCATTACCAAAGCTATTGATGTTTAAAATACCAGTTGCGAAACTCCAAATCCTGATCATTCTCAAGACTTTTAGAATATTCTTCTATTACAGAAAGATCTTGAATTATTTAAATACTTCCAGATCCCACAATAATTTACTCGTATTTCCCGATTAAACCATAAATTCGCCCACTAATCCATACATTTCCACTTCTAAATAATTTTAATCGGCTGATCATTGACCCTGGCCGTGTTACGGCGGTCGAATTAAAGCGGAACACCGCAATAACTATTCAAAGCCATTTGCGTAATCGTTCAAAAATGTTCGTTCTCTTTGCAGAGACCTTGCCCGCGAACAAGGCGTCAAACTAATGCGAGTCGACTGCACCAGTCACTTCAGTGCCAAGGCGATAGCCCGCCTCGGTTTCGAATGCATCTACCGGCTAAAGTACGAGGACTACAAGGAGAATGGTCTGCCGGTTTTCGATCCAGAAGCACCCCACAAAGAAGTTACCGTTTACATCCAAAAGATTGGAGAATAATCCTAAAAAAAGTTTGTTTTTCTTGTAAACAACCGTAGCTGGTTGTCGTACCATGTACGACAACCTGATCCGCAACTTATTCGATTATAATTGCACGAAATTATCCGATTAATTATGCGTCCCGTACATTTTGTTTAGATATAGATTCATTATTTATGTAAACATGTAAGAAGTTTAAGGTTAAGATCACTGTCTGTCTTACAAAAGAGACAATAATTTTGTACTATTGTTCTTAAAAGCTCGTCGAAATATAAATCCGGACAGTTTGATCTGTGAACTGTTCTAATCAAGTATTCCTGTAAATATAATAATACTCTTGCGCATCTCTAAAATACGTAATTAAGTTAAGTAAACGTGTAGAATGTAAGGCTTCTTAAATGGGAAATTAGAATTTTATATTTATCTTGTAAAACATTTAGTGAAAATATCACATCAAGATTATATGTCAAATTCTACTGTCCTTTTACAAAAGAAAAAAGATAAATAAAAAGAAACTTTTTACTCAAGATAGCTGAAGGTAACTGAAACAAATAAAGAAAATTTGAAATGTTTTTCTAGGTACCCAAGTTTGTCTAAACGGGTTAAGAATTAAGAATAATAAGATTTATTTATAAAAAGAAAGCGACATCTAACATTAGCAATTTCGTTCACAATATAAATATTTAACAACATTATTAAAACTAATCCTAATTTATTTTCTTTTTGTCAATAAATTCATTTCGATTTTAATAAAGTAATTACCCAAGTAACACAACATATGCGTATTTTTTTAACATTACTGTAAAAAAGATATTAAATTTATATTGTGAGGATAACATTTGGGAATATTTATGTTTTATTATTATTAAATCTTGTCGATTAAATATTAAATTAATGTGTATTTATACGTTGAAATCTTAAGACAAACCAAAAAAAAAATATTTCGGTTTACGAATACCTAATGTGTTTCCAACACTTAGTAACTATTTTATAAGTAAATACTTAAGTTTACATTTGAGTGTAGCATTATCTTATACACAGGATGACTCTAAATATATACGATAAAGTATAAAGGTTGATTCCTTGAGTTATTTTGATCATGCAAATCTGTATGAATATATGTCCAAAACGTCTTAAATTAAAGACTGTTTAATTATAAATTGAACTTTAAACATTCAAATAAAATGTAGCTAATAAACAAAATGAACTCTCTCCTTCCTTAAATTGGCTGAGGAACGCGTTCCAAAATACCATAGGTGTAAGAAATGTTACAGATTTCAAACGTCGGCCTGAACACAGAAATGGCTCTCCTTATTACTCAGATATGGTTTGAATTTTTGGCAGTCACTTTATAAGAATGTACTTTATGTTTTGTACGTAATAATATCTGCTGAACATTAACCAATATATATTAAATTGTTTTAAATTTGATGCCCTTGATCTTATTGCATTCAACTTTCCCATTTAAGAAGTTCTACGTTGTACAACGCGATCGAAATAGCTGGTAAAAAATGAACTATCCAACACTTTTTTTTGATATGTGAATAATTTGATTAAATAAAAACTAGTTTTACAAAAGGAGGCTTTATATAGTACTTAAATGTTAACAAGTCTTAAAGCATAGACACTATAAATTCTCAAATTTGAATCTATATTTGTAAAGTAGTTTTGGTCGTGTTGTACATAAACATATATTTAGGCTTTAACAGCCATTAGTTGTTATGTATTTTCTTCCGTGTTCTATTATTTGTTACTTATGAATACTGCTTTAGATTGTCCAATAACATCAATATTATCAAGATGGCTGCGACGAGAAAATATATATGCACAAGATATTGTACTTTTATAAGAAAATATACTGCAGTCCCGTTTTCTTTCCTATTTCTAAAAGTATATAAAAGAAAACCTGATAAAGGACTAAAACAAAGTCGAAATATCTAGTACACGGAAGAATATACCCCCCTAGAAGTAGTACCGATACCGTATAACGAATATAACAAACATGTGACTAATATGCTATATAAACGTGGATAACTTAATATGTGGTGTTTGCAAAAGGATGATGTTTTTGACGCGCTCCATAGCGCATTAATCATATTTTGGTAAGCTCATGGTATGATTACATTCCGGAAGAAATTTATTCTCAATTTCCGAAAACTAATCGTTCTAGTGGTGTTCTTGAAATGGACTTTCGTAGAATCGTGTAGATGGTAAGCGAGTAGACTGTACAAACTTTGATGTGATACGTTTTTGTTTCGTCTAACATTGTTACATTTTCTTCATTGTGTGTGTTGTACTTAGGACGGTATTATATGGCGAAATAAATGGAAAAATAAATTTATGTTATCGAAAACTAGTTTTTTTTGTCCCCTTCCCTTTAAAAAAAATATATTCTATTCGAAAAATGGTAAGTATGACTTACAAAGGAAGGTGCCGATCCCAAACATTTGAAACTTTATGTGTAGGTGGTCCACCTCAGCAAATATGTACCTAAAACTATGTTTGGTCAGTGCGAAAAAACTTGTTGGCATGATCTTTAGTACATACTTGCAATGTTGAAATTTCCAAATTCAAATATATTTTCGGTTTGAATAATTAACGAATCCACTTAAAATATTCCATATCCATTAGAGCAATTCATATGTAATACGTAAGTTGTTGTGTGCGTAAATTGACCACATCCTAATGGTTGCTTTTAAAAAATCGACATTAATAACAGCATAAATAACCTTTAAATTTATCAACCAGGAAGCGTATTTGATAATTTTACTATATCGCAATAATACGGTTTGTCACGCGCTGTCTAAATATATACAATGTCCTTCATAATTTTGCATTTGCCAAACACATCGCTTCCTAAACAATATGGCGCTTTATAATTAGTAAAGTAAGTTGAACAAAGTTTTAATGCAATGAAATCAAACATCTATTTTCTTATATTTACTAACCACATATAAATTTTTCTTGGAGATTCTTTGAGAACTATTGGCTTCTATTTCTCAAAATACCATAATTTCACAGCTCACTATATACATAAATATAGTATATTACAGAAGTGTTTTCCTTTAACTAAATGTAAGAAGACCAATATTACTTAATTGTGGATTACAAATAAAATATAACATGCAGTTATTATATGAATTCAACAAAAAATATCCAGTACTTAAACCGAAATATCTAAAGTTTGTTCCTAAGTTATGTAATCCCTATAACGTTTACTCTCCAGTCTTACAAACGTCTTGTGTCAATTAGTAATTTCTCTTCTATCAATTTCAAATTAATTGACAATCTAAAACAAATTACTCTCTTTTTAATCGAACTGCAGCGATATCTCAAACAATTTTTAAGCTGCAATCGCCACGTAGTGTTGAAGATACGAGGGCGGCCTGAAATGTTTCCGGAATCGGCAAGAGATGGCGCACGAAAGCTGAAGTAGATTCATTGGTTGGCAAGAGCAACCTCTTTTATAGCAACTGTCAAAATTTCAGACGTCTACTGTCAATAGTTGTTGTTTAAGAGTGTGCCTCGTGTAGTAAGTTAGGGGGTTTTGCAAAAATGGATAACCTCGAATTTCGTGGAGTGATAAAAAACTTCTGGATGGCTTGGAGAACCACCACGGAAACTCGAAATATTTTGCTAGAGGTTCATGGCGGATGTACTCCATCATTTTCGACCATCAGCCTCTGGGTGAGCGAATTCAAACGTATCCGCACAAGCACAAGTGACGAACTACGCAGAGGACGCCCAAAAACCGCTACCAACGATGAAATTCTCGACAAGATTCATGATGTCGTGTTACCTGATCAGCAGAAGATTGCGTTGGTCATATCCTACACGAAATTTTGGGTATGAAAAAGCTTTCGGTCCGATGGTTACTGCGTTTGCTCAAACCGGCAGAAATGAAATCAGGCGACCGTTTCGGAGGACTGTCTGGCCAGGATCCAACGCAATCCAAGGGATTTCTTCATGCGTTTCGTAACCGTGGATGAGACTTGGATCCACCACTACATACTAGAGACCAAGCAACAGTCAAAGGAGTGGGCTTTTCCGGTCGAATCGGCTGTGACGAAAGCAAAGACTGCTCCATCAGCCGGATCGATCATGGCGACCATTTTTTGGGGTGACTTGATTAGTTTTTATTATAGAACAGGAGTTTTTCCTTCCCGTTTAAAAATTGCAATCAGTCTTTCAAAAAGGAGATTGCAAAACAAATTAAATAACCTTAAAGTACCTTTATTTAATGTAATTGATGGTATCGATCTGTCAAAATTTTTTGATTGTTGAAATCCTATTTAATCTCCTGATGATTTATATAACAAACACGAACATTGATTGAGCTATTTTGGATACCTATTGTTCATATGTACATTTGAAGTAGGCGTGTGGTGCGTTATATATGAATATGCCATGTTCGAGTATACGGACATTCTGATACACTCTCAAATATGTAAGATTTAGTACGTGTGCTTCATATACAAGTACCGGCATACACTGAGCACCAAATAAAAAAAATGTTGAACGTCGTATACGAAATTGAGTTATAACAACCCTTAGTGCTTAAGAAAATATGAATAGGATTGCCCTTTTAAAAGAATGACAAAATTTTTTTACAGGAATTAAGGAAAGTTTTTATTTAAATGAATTGTTTATTTGTCATAAAATAAATCTGAATTTAAAAACTTTAAATTTTAGTTTATTAATAATAACATATGGGCTGAAAAGTCCCGGGCCTAACAAAGAGAACACGTTTTTTTTGGTTCAAAATTAGCTTTATTCACCAACGTAATCTCCATCAAGAGCAACGCAATCATTCCAGCGCCGCTCTAACATTTCAATACCACTTTTGTAGAACGATTTATCTTTTGCCTCAAAATAGGCCTCAGTTTCAGCGATAACCTCTTCATTCGTGCGAAATTTCTTACCGGCGAGCATTTTCTTGAGGTCTGCGAACAGCCAGTAGTCACTGGGAACCAAATCTGGCGAATACGGTGGATGTGGGAGCAATTCGGAGTTCAATTCATGTAGTTTTGTCATTGTTTTGATTGACTTGTGACACGGTGCGTTGTCTTGATGAAACAAAATTTTTTCTTTGCCATATGCGGTCGTTTCTTTGCAATTTCGGCCTTCAAACGCGCCAATCACGCTATATAATATTCACTGTCGATGGTATTTCCTTTCTCAAGATAGTCGATGAATATTACCCCACGCACATCCCAAAATACCGAGGCCATAACCTTTCCAGCCGATTGTTGTGCTTTCGGGCGCTTTGGACGACGTTCACCAGTTGCTGTCCACTCAGATGACGATCGTTTTGATTCCGGAGTGAAGTGATGGATCCATGTTTCATCCCTTGTCACATATCGATGCAAAAATTCCGGTTTGTTACGTTTAAACATGGCCAAACACTGCTCAGAATCAACACGTTCTTGTTTTTGGTCAACAGTGAGCAAACGCGGCACCCACTTTGAACAGAGCTTTCTCATAGTCAAATGCTGATGCAATATAAAGCCAATACGTTCTTTTGATATCTTTACGATGTCAGCTAACTCACGCAACTTCACTTTTCGATCATTCAAAACGATTTTGTGGATTTTTTTGATGTTTTCTGGTGTTACCGCGTCATTTGGACGTCCACTGCGTTCTCCATCATCGGTGTCTCTACGACCACGTTTGAAATCAGCAAACTAACGTTTTATTGTTGTTTCTGATGGAGCGGAGTCCCCATAACACTTTTCAAGCTATTGCTTCGCTTGAACGGTATTTGTTCCCATCAAGAAGCAGTGTAAAATTTAAACACGAAATTGTTTTTGATCCATTGTTTTGAAAATAATAAAAGTAGCGTGACTCTTAGCACAATAACTCACAAACTAATGAATAGAATATCATGAAATTTTAACAGCTGTCTTTTGAAGGTTAGTACTAACTGAGAGAAAGGTGAATGCAATAAAACTAGCGTCACCTATGTGTTAGGCCCGGGACTTTTCAGCCCATGTGTTAAATAAAATAATTAATTTGCTGTGCTAACTTAAACTCTATTAGTACTAGTAAGTTTTTACAGTTGCAAATATTCGAATATCGCAAATTTTAAGCAATATTCAAGTAGTAAATTTAATTTTATTGGCATTTGTATATATGTATACACTTATAACATTTATTCGATATCTACCTATATATTTATACATCACTGAATTCATGAATGACATTATGTAATTCATTAATAGCCCTGTAATAGTTTAGCTTTTCTAGTTCGATAAGAGTTTGGCAAAATATATCGGTGTTTGTCAAAATGAATTTGGTTTTACATAGTTAGCGTCGTATGGTAAGAAATATTCAATTCTTATGGTTTATGAGGAGTATGCCGACGACTTTCATGTATCAATGGATTTTATGAGATTATGCGAAGGTATATAAAAATTAGATTATCATACGGAATATACATAATACACTTCCCGCGATTTTTTTTCACACATCAAACAAAGATATACTTATCGAAAAAGATAAGAGGTCGTCACTCTGATCCATATTCATTCGGTTTTTTCACTTGAACGATAGAAATTATTAATTGCATGAATGTGCGTTTGAGTTAGTTCTAATTTAATTTGTTTATGTATGAATAATTCGACTGTGACAACGGTAATTCTTTAAAGGTGAGAAATTTAATTAAACATAATACAAGGTTTATTTAATTATATTGTCACAAGCATAATAGACGCCTTTGTGACAATGATGCAATATATTTCTTTATGTAATAATTCTAATGCAAAATGAATTAACGTCTTCTAAATCCAAAATGAGAATCAATTAATGTTTTAAATGAAAACCCAGCGTAAACAATAGTAATAGTAATACTTATTTGCCGAAATTTTTAATGAATAAACATTTCTCGGTTCCCGGTAGTAAATGGATATACATTCGTCTAGCGGACGGGAGTTATAGGTTCAAATCCTACCGGAAACCGTGAAATTTCTATTCATTAAGAATTTCACTAAAAATCCAATCCAATTAAATTCAACGTTAGTAAATAACAAAGAAATTGCATGTTAACTGAAAAATGATGCAATACATGTCTTTATACAATAATTTAAATGCTTAACAATCAAAATGAATTTGACGCTTGCCAAATATAAAAAAAAATCAATTAATACTTTAAATCAAAACCTAGCGTAAATAATAGTAATAGATATTTGTCCAAAACCTCCAAAATAAAGTTTCTCCTTTAAAGGTTTGTAGACATGTCACTGGAAGACATCAAAATCGAGCCAGTCACCGAAAAGGACCGTCCATGGATTATCGAATTCTTCTCACGAAATTTCTTCCTAGATGAGCCGCTAACACGTAACCTAAAAGTATATGAAAACCCATTTTCCTTGGAGGAACTAGAAAAATTTACCACGAAAAGTCTATACCAAAATCTATCGTTTGCTGCGAAAGATAGTGCTGGTAACTTGTTGGGTGTTTGTATAAACAGCGTGCGTACGGATGATGAATATGAGGAAGTAGCCGATCCCACATTCGGAAAAATTACGAAACTCTTAGACTATGGCTCCGAAGGAGCAGATGTCCTCGTAAAATTTCCTGATATCGATAAGGTGTTTTTCGTAGAGATTTTATCTGTGGACAGACTGGCTGCCGGTAAAGGAATCGGGACTTTATTGGTGGAACGTGCTAGGTAAGTAGTAATTTTCGTTTGATTAATCTTAATTCCTAAATCCCTAAGAAAATTGTGAAATAACAAAAATAGCAAGTACATATACAGAAAAAAAGCAAATGGTGGACAGGAGAAATACAACTCAAAGTTGAAGATAAGAAAAATAGACAGATATATAACGGAACGATAAAAGTTACAATTACTTATACTCCATTCACGTTAAAAATGCAGACTTGAAATAGATAGGCCTTAAAATACGGGCCTGAAATTGGCTAATGAACGAGACATATTCACACAGGAGAAGTTGATGCAATTTAATAACCAAATTTTATGCAAGATTTAAGGATCTTATGCGTTGGCACGTACTCTGAAGCCATCTGATGGATTTGGATACAGATCCGTTAAGCCCACTATGCATTGTTCATAATCAGCAAATTTCTTCATCAATCAAAAGCCAAGTCACAGCCATGGAAATTAAATTCTTAAGAAGAATAGAAGAAGTAATAAGGACAGACAACTTTAGAAAGACGACCATCACTAATGGTCTAAGTATCAAGTCAATGAAAATAATCATAGAGGAGAGACAACTGAGTTGGTTTGGATATATACACAGAATGGAATAACAAAGAGGATTTTTGAAGCCAAAACAGAGGGCAAAAACAGAATAGGTAGACCCCGAAATACCTAATGCATTACACAGAACATTAGAAACACATAGAACAAATAGGACATTAGAAACAAGAAATATGGAATGGATTGAAGCCAAACAACTGGCTCAGAACAGGAAACTGTGGAAGAGAAAAATGAAAGAATAGTAGGGCGACATCGCAAGATATAAAGGACGTAGGATTAAAAAAAAATAATCATAATTATGATCCAGCTAAAAAAACTTTTTTGAATTTAGAACTTGCCTTAATTAACTTTTGACAATGCGTATTTACATTTGCCATAAATTATTATCCAATCTATTTCCGAAGGTCAACATTTTATGTGTATTTTAATAACTTCTCTGATTTATATTCTTATCTCTAATATTTAATATTTTTCAAAGAGTCCATAGACAAACTACACATCCGTCAAAAGCCTAATTATTTACAAAGAGATTATGAGAATATCTCGAATTGAAGGCGATAGGGGCTGGCTTAATGATAATATATATCGGTCATACTAAAAAAAGTCCTATCATTGCGTAAATACTTATGTTTGAGTTACCATAAAAAGCCGAGTTGTTGCTTTATTCGAGTACCTAATGTCGACGTGAGGTTCATTTAAAACGAATGCGTTTTCGGATTGTTTATCTGTATCAATTTCAAATAATTTTTTATTGAAGATAACGGCGACTCTTCCCAATGAATAGACGAGAATGTACTTGCGAGTTGTTACAAGCGCTAGTGTTTGTGAAAAGTGGGTAAATTTAAGAGATCAAGTTCGTAGTGCAAGCAGATTTGTTCCGAAAAGTTTTGTAAACGTAAGGAGTATTCCTGTTGAACGTGATATATCGCCTAGAAGTAAACATTTGTGTAATTTACAACAGGTTTGATCTATTTGATATTTAAGAGGAAAGCTAGGGAAAATATATTTTGCAATCAAAACAATTGCTAACAATTAAATTCGAGATAGATTTTGTGAGATTTGGTTCTACTTTTGAGAAGACAAGATACAGAATGAGGCAAAATAAACAGTACTGAAATTATGAAACGTATATTATTTATTGTTCATGTATGTACTTTACATTATATAGCGATATTTTAACATCATATAGCGTTGTAAACATTATTGATGACCACGTTCTCAATAAAGCAGATGTTCAAACAGTGTTCGTAGCGTTCGCGAACGTTCACAAACATGTCTGTGAACACAGATTGATTCATGGCACGAGAAAAACCTTGAATTTTAATCCGCTATGCCGGAATGCCAGATGGTGGATCGGTACGGAAAACAGCCTCCTTCATCATCCCCCATATGTACACATCAGATGGTGTTAGGTCTGGTGAGTGCGATGGGTATGGGAAATCAGTGCTACGCGAAAAAAGACGATCCCCAAAATGATTGCCCAGCATTCGAAGAGACTCCCTAGTCGTGTGACAGGTTGCCCTGTCCTTCTGAAACCATTGTTGATTACATGCTAGGTAAAATCGCTGAAGATAATACACAAATTCAAAACACACGCGTGATTCGTATTGGTTGTGGCTATCACTGGGCGACTCGCATGAGCTTTACGTTGGCAAAGCACACTTCTCGTACGACAAAACTTGTCAATAACTGCTAACATAACGGCGTTGCTCGGAGCCTGTTTCATAAGGTTAGGCCTAAATGCGTCGGCAACTTCTTTTAAGGTTGGACCGTTTTCACGCATTTTTCTGTATGACCGAAAATAGTATTCCACGATAAAAACTTTTTCTGCAATAGTGAGAACCATCCTGAAGCAAACTAACATTAAAAAGGCATTCATATATGTTGTCGGTACGTTTCAGCACATGACACATTTCAGTACTGTTTATTTCGCCGCATACCGTGCTATCTAATGTCTAAACAAGTGCATGTAATTTTAAGACTTGAATGAATACTTCCAATTTACATAAGACCGATCCTTTGAAGTTCACCTCTTCACTTTAAAATATTGGGTTGGCACCAAAGTAATTTCTTTATACAAATGAAACATGATTTTTTATATGATTATTAAACTTTATTCTAGAATATATTTCCCATTTCGATCAATGACCTTTTGGCATCACTCCGCTGACTTCATTATCTTACGCTCATAAAACTTTTGGTTTTTATCAGCAAAAAACTGAACCAGGTGTAATTTCACAGCGTTTTCATCATCGTTCAATTTTATTATATTGTTACAGCTTTCCTTCTTTCGAAAGTTAGATCTCCAAAAAACTACTTGCTTTTAGAAATGGTTAGGATATATAAATGAGTTAAATTTGCATATTTGATATACACCAAAATATTTTCACAATATAAATTAGTATATTAGATCCGGCATAACTTTTACCTCGGATAGTTTCCCATAAAGAACTTTCCTATCTTGTAATAGGTCCATAACAGATAACTACCGCATCCAGAAAAGGGAACAAGCTTCCAAAATCTATCCAAAAAATTAAATCAATAATTTTTGATGCACGAAATATTTTTCCTACCTTCTCTGAACATAGAAAGAAATAAGCATTTGAAACCCTTCCACAATCTACAGCAAACCGTATCTATGGCAACATATAAAGGAAAATTAAACTACGACTTCGTTACCCCCAACGAAAAGGACGAAATTCTCGAATTTCTTAAGAGAAACTTCTACGCTGATGAGCCCATTACTCGTTACATCGATGTTTTGGGGCATCCCAACGCGGTCAAGACCCTGAGTCAATTTTCCATGAAGAATTTAGACCAAAACATTTCGTTTTTAGCGAGGAGTGAAACTGGAGAATTGGCAGGCGTATGTCTAAATAGTATAAAGGCCAAAGACGATCCTGAAGATGAACCCATAACGGATCCAGTATTCGGCAAGATCGCAAGGCTGTTGGGATTTGCTTACGAAGAAGCAAAAGTTTTCGAAAAATTTCCAGATATCGATCGAGTAGTGTCCGTAGACATCATATCGGTGGATAGGATATTTCAAGGAGGCGGAATCGCTAAAGTCCTGATGGATAAAACAAGGCGAGTAACAATTTAAATGGCGAGTGGACTTGCTTGAAAAGGTGTTATAAAAGTTTAGAGCTTTAGGTTTAAATAAACAACCTGTCTATCGACGACATAAGTTATCGATACACCTACAATTTATTGTGAATAAACATGCGGAGGATTTCCACCTACGCAGAAGGAAATCGAATTTATTAGGAATCGTGTGCGTCCTGGTACGATATCTACTTGTGTACAGTTGTATTGATGTTATATCGTAGATACTATGTTTTATTGCTTCGAGTAGATATTCTATCAAAACAAGAGAAACTATAACGCATTCTAAATTAAATCTATATGTAACATGATTCACTTTTTTATTTGGATGGTTAGCTTTGGATGAGACCCTTACATTCGTTAATGTTAGAAGATGTAACAATAATAATTATTTTATTGTAGCAAAAATAAGGCGAATTTAAAAAAACCCGTTCTAACACTTATCCTTGAATAGAATTATTTTTGAACATTTAAGATATACAACAAAAAGAAATATTGTTAACCTATAGTTATATGCTATTTTTGTAATAAAAGAAAAATGTGCTGAAGAAAATAGAGAACTCTGAACAAACAAAAGTTGCAACAAGTACAGAACTTCAAAACAATGATTTCCTCAGTATACTGTTTATATATATTCGAGGGCATGTACAGTCTAAAATCTGGGAGTGTATAAACCAAATTGGTTGAAGGTACATTGTTCAAGTTAAAATAAATTTGATAGGATCTTTTAAAGTTTGGTTCTACGTTGTGGGGGAGATACTTTGCCTCTAAATCTCGTGTTTAAATTATGAATATCAGTTCTGAATTTAATCTTATAATAAAAATATGGTGTGCATTTACATATGTAGGTGAAGCAATTTGATGATAAAGAGTTAGACACCAAAGTTTTTTCCTACCTTCCATATTTAACAACCCAGCAGCTATCAGCTTGCACGAGGCCGGTATCTATGAGTGTTGTCGAAAATTAGGCGAAGAGTTTTAGCTTTGTGAACTGTAGGCAATTGTATGTTATTAATTTCTAATTAAAATATCAAACATTAAGTAAGTTTTTACAAATAGGAGCGGTACCACTTAATATTCAATACTTTAGATTTGCTAGGATTAAATGATACATTACGTTCAAGGGATGCCACGAAAAGTTGTTCCAGATTTTCATTAATCTTATTCATAACCGTGTTCCAATTAGAAGGCTGAAAAGTATATAATGAAAATAAAATTGGTCCCAAAACCGAGCCTTGCGCCATACCCTATGTAACATTGACCATCGAAGATATATTTACCTCAACTACTCAAATAACCTCGCATCTGAGATATAATTTTTAAATTTTGTGTTTTCGTTCTACACAGCTTTAGTATTTAAGTATAGTATGATCAAAAAGTCATTGTTCCTCGATAGCCATGGTATTAACAGTCTACCTATAACATTATTTATTTCAATTCCTTTTGACATTTAATTGACAACTCAACATAGAACGCTTATAATCATCATAACTTAAAACCGCTTTTACTATTATTTGTATTCTAATGTGATTAGTTAGGTGCTAATTTTATAGATGGTTTTGCATTTCCAAGGCTATCGGGATCTAAAAAGTCTTTGATCATAAGGTAGAGAACAACAGACAAATAGAAACGAATTGAATGTTACCTAATAAATAAAGTTTTGATTAATTTAGTGGGTGGAACCATGGCAATCTCGTTAAATGTATTACATAGTTTTCTTTATCGAGCTCTAAGAAGTTAGGTCAAGGATGTTATCAATCTCTTGAAACTGCTAACCCTTGGATTGGTCACGTCCGCCTTATCCAATGTAACTTTCATGTGTTTGTTTAGCGTTTCAAATATCCTCACACACTCGCATCCACCGCCATGAGATAGACCGCATTTTGCGGAGAGGGATTAAATTCTAACAGGGTTCTTGGTAATGGGATATGTACACTTTAAGACGTTTTATTGCCAACGCTGTGTTATTATATGGTAATTATAGTGGACTAAAGCGTTAGGATTTTTCTGCAGCATCTGCATTAACCAATTCAATTATTATTGTAACATCCCACTTTATAATCTTTTAGTAAATTACATGCTTTATTTGACAATTTATTTTTCTATTATTATCTATAGACATTTATATTTTCCATAGCAACTGCTAACAAATAATTTTCATTTTTACCTACAGCTATTTTGATAAGGGCATTTAACGTAACCAAATCAGAAAATGCAGTTTTACCATTGATAGAACAATTGGTACAGTCAGAGTCAATACAAAATGTGGTTCATTTTTATTGTCACTAGCGTCATCAGTCTATTTTATAGACTACATCACCCAGGCTTCGAAGATTAGATAGATTAGAGAATTAATTTATCATTTGAAATAATCCTTGTATTAGAGATTTGGCGATATTTAGTGCTATCTCCATAAGAGTAATACTTCGAAGCCTGGGTGGCATAGTCAATACGTAACTGCTTTCATTTTTAAGTTGACAGACCGATGTTGTACATAGCTTCTTCCTTAAAATTACCTCTGTGACATCCTTGATTTGGATCTGGTCCATATTTTTCCAATTCGCTACTTCCCTGTTGTCATTTCTTTTACTTTCACGTAATCCCTTTTGGAATTTAGGGATCACTATTCTGCATGCTCCTTTAAAATCTTCTTCTTCTATCAGCTCCTCATCCGAAGCAAATCTCATACAGCCGAGGTATTTCTTAAGCTTGGAGAGGAGTTGATAGTCCGAAGGGGCTAAATCCGGATGTTCAAGCGTTTCGAACTTTAATTTGGCCAATTTTGCTTCGACACTTCCGCTCTTGTGAACTGCTGCATTGTCTCGGAAAAGAACTTTTTCTGTTTTCTTCCGGTTTTTTTTTGACGATAGCTGCCTTCAATCAATCCAAAAGTTTAGAATAGTACTGCCCAGTAATCGTTTGTCTCTTTGGAAGATAATCAATACGCAACATTCCGTTTGTATCCCATAAAACGGACGCCTTCACCTTTCCTGGCCTTTTTTGGAGCCGGTTCACCACTTTTAGTCCACTGTTGTGATTGCTGTTAACTTTCTGGTGTATAGTGGTGGATTCACGTTTCATCGCAAGTCACAAATTGGCGTAACAAAATCTGTTGAATTTTGCCGAAACCGCTCCAAAATAGCTGTAAAACATTCCACGCGTTTGATTTTCTGCGGTGGTGTGAGCAAACGTCGCTTCTATCTTTGCACACCGCTTAGACATGTCTAATTTAACATTTAAAATGCACACCATCTGTTCTCTAGAGATGCATATAGCCCCAGCAATATCTTTAAATGTTGATCGGCGATAAGTTTCCAGAAAAGCAGTTTTAAAAGAAGGAGCGCTCTCGCTTAACACATTTCACATATCACTATGAATTTCTTTGGGCGAAAAATACCCACAGATATTTAATCACTGTGAGTGTTAATATTTTCCATCCTTAGTGCTATGTTTTGAACGAGTGTACACAACAAACTAATTAACATATCAATAGGAAGTTTAACACGTATGACATTAAAACATCAAGCTATACAATAGCGTCAAATATTGCTTTCACATAACGCCATCTCATAGTTACCGAATTTTTCAACTTGCCCTCGTAGGTATTTAATGCGGAGATGTTCGATATTGCTTCTTTACATTTATATCAATCAACTAATTTGATAGTAAAATAATGATTATGAACTTAATATACGTTTATTATGTTAGATAACTAGTACTAAATGGACACGCTGTATAATCTCAAATTCCTACAAAACACTAGTTTTTAGAAATTTTTTTTAATAACGAAACTGTCCTTCCCAAGATAATTGCAATGTTAGTTTCGCTTATAATTATTTAACTATCATTTCATACGTATTTGTAGTGATAATAATTACTCCAGTCAACCTTTAAACGAAAAAACAAACTCTGACATCATCATCATTCAATACAAACTCTAATTTCCCCAACGAAAAACACAAAGCCAACAAATAAGCCTTCTAAACAACCTTCGCTAAAACCGTGCTATTCGTGTTTATAGGGACCTTGCCCGAGAAAAGGGCATCAAAATGATCAGAGTCGATTGTACCAGTTATTTCAGCGCAAGGGCATCGGAAAAGTTGGGTATGCAGTGCGTTTACGAATTGAAGTACGCCGATTACAAAGAAAACGGTGTCCAAGTGTTCGATCCAGAGCCACCTCATACAGCACTTAAGGTTTACGTCCAAAGGTTAGATTGATAGATTATTGTATTATTTAAAATTATAAATTAACTTGTTTTAAGTAAATAATAAAAAAATGACAATATTGTGAATTATTCTTATTAATTTAGGACCCTAATTCTTTTCTATTTCCAGAATATTAAATACTAAATTGTAAATATACTGCCTGAAATATGTTCGTATATGTATACTGCGTAGAAAATTATATTGTACTCATTATAATTAACCGTATATGTATATTTTATGACACATAAATTCAATTTACCTAGAATTTAATACGTGTAATTTGTATCATAATTAAAAATAATTGTAATTAAATAGTGAAATACATATTAGCTAAAAAGATATACTGTTTTATTAATGGTTTTAATAATATCTAACTGTTAAAATAGGCACGTGTTATTCTTATTTTATTTGGTTTTCTCGCTATATATGTATATTTTCTTGGTCGCAGCCTTCTATCTCTTCCATCTACAGGTGTCCATGAAATAAATAAAATAAGTATGAAAAATGGGAAGATTTATTCCAAAATATTTCGCAAAAATTCCATCGAAGGCGCGAGAAAAGAAATATAATAAAAATTTCTTTATTATTTACAGCCGAAATATTGCCGTTTAAAAGGTAGACAGTATTACGTTGTAGTTTTTATAACATCGATAGCTGTGTTGTTATTGCAGTGTATGGAGTCTGCGTGTACGTATACGAGTTTGGTTAGATGGATGTATCATGTATACAGTTTGCATCCATCGGCGGCACGTATAATAATTTTCTGTAGTCTCCAAATTTTTTGGATTTATGTTCTATATAATTACACCTTTTCATTTTTCCTCCTTTTTAAATTTATTTCAACGACATCCAGTATAATAGCTTTTAAAACTGGGACGTTTTAAAATTATAAAAGATGAAAATTTTCTTTAACTGTGAGAATGTTCCAGGACCGATCCTAGACCCTCGACCACCACGTGTATACACCAAATAGAAAAAAAGGGAAAATGCCTTTCTTTGTCATTTATTTTATAGAATCTTACATAAGAGTATTTTCTGAATAAAATAACTCAAGTCAATACCTATTTATTTTCATAATAACGTAAGAATTCATAACATCTTATGAATCTTATTTTATATTTTTAAACAGTTTAAGAACCAATTAATAACGTTTTAAAAACTTTTCACCGATGAGATCATGAACCTTTGGCGTTTACACTTCTTTTCATATATTCTAAGTCCATTGTTATATTTTTGAGAAAAAATGGTACATAGTTGTAAATTCATGTTCTAACATGGTGTAGGTACATTTCTTTCTCTTAAAAATATGAATACAAATCTTTAAAACTAATAGATGGTATCAATTGTTACTTGACCAAATCATTTTCGTATTAAATGAAACAATGTCACTCAAAATTTCTTTTCATCAAGGACGCTGCCATAACAGCGTAAAATATCAAAAAAACTCATGAGAGGTTTTTTGTAGAGCATACATTTTTCACAAAAATGGTCTATGAAAGCACTATTCTAATTTTATTACAATTTTCGTATTGTATCGATTAGAAAAATATGACAAAAGTAAGTTTGTCGTTTTTACGCCTTGATGTCTAAAGTACTAATTTTAGAATAATACTTCCGTCGACTGTTTTGTGGAAAATTTCACGCTCTATAAAAAAAGGTCACATAAATGTTTTGATATCTGAACATTTTTTTTAGTTATTTTTCAACTAAATTTTTATTTAAACTATATTATCACAAACTTAACCACATACAACTTATGTTCTAAATGCTAAAGCATAGGACTACCATTATTAGTTCGGCTCTGTAGCTAACAATGGCATTTTTTGTTTTATTTATGTGTCATCGATACGTCCCTGGCGTTTACTTTAGTCGTAAATTTTTGCTTCCTCTAATTATCGAGATCTATAAAGTGCAGTGTAGGACCAAATTCAGACTCGGCTGAAAAATAACTGCCACTCACACACCACTTTAAGTAAGCAAAATATGACAAACTCTTCTTTTGTAAATCATTTCTTTTTAATAAGATTTGCAACTTTTAACTTCGTACTATTAACTGTAGTTATGCTACCAATGTCTTGTAATACAATTACCAATTTGGTCGCACTATTGAAGTAGGATAGACATAATTTTGCTGCATTTTATTTATGAAGAAACACAATACGTGGAAATACAAATAGTATGACATACTCGGATAAAACATCAAACGATTTGGCGTCAATCCACATAACAGAGAAAGATAACAATATACAACTACAGTCCATAAGAACAATACTTCTACTGAAAGGGGAATGGTCTATTATAGCTGGGGTATCCAAATTTGTTGGTTTAAGGCCCACACTGATTCCTAGGGCCAAGACCAATATAGCTCAGCATACCAATATACTGTAGTTCTGAATCACACGCGAATTTTAAATCACATTATGGTAGCACAGTGCCATCTTGTGCGAATTCACAGGTTGGATTGGTGGAGCTTGCATGTTGGTGCTGGCCTGCAGGCGGTAGTTTGGAGACCCCTAATATGACCCCTAATGTTAAAATCCTATTCATTAACCTAATTCATTAAAAATATTAATATACAGCCACAATTAAAGATTGGAAATTTTATTAGAAGCCTTCATCATATTTCGCTTCGTTAGAGTGAAATGTGAGTGTTAGTTACTTTTTGGGGTGATCTCAGACTTGATCTTGTTCTATAATTTAGCCGCAGCGTAGAAGTGATAAAATGTCTGTAAAGGGAAAATACAAAATTTACCAACTTAATCTAGAAAGTTTCTAAATTTGTGCTTCTGCATTATAGATATTTTTGGTAACCAGTTAGCCTAAAGGGCTTTCGAGAAATTTACATTTGAAATTCAGGCGGAAAGAGCGCAAAAATTTGAAAAAATTTACATTTTAGTAGCCCTTGTAGCATCGAAATTTTAAACAAAAAACCATTGCAATTTTTATAAATGGGTGGCTTTGAGTAAATGGTATTTGTCGATATCTTTAACTGTTCCTAACAAAATAGCTTTTCAAGTTTTATACCGATCAAAATCATCAAAGATATGGTCAGCATTACTTGTTAAAATACTCTTATTGTAACTGTACGTTATAATGGATATCTAATTTATAAAATTATCTTCCTTCTTGTGTAATGTGGTCGCTAATCATTAAATAAATACCTCTAGAAGTGCTCTGTTTTACTTACCTCAATTAGCTGCTAGTTCTAGAGGAGGCCAAATGGAAAGATACCTATTACGACGAATCATTTCTGCAGAAAAGAGCACAACGTTATAGTTTTTCGTGAGATTCCCAGGCGTTCAACTTAATGTTTCCACTTAAAGAACGCACAATATCACTTACGATACCGCAAAAGTTTTGAAATGAAGTTAAAAGAAATTCACAACGATCGCACCTGTCATATTTTTAATTTAGAAATGGCGGGTGAGTCGCAGTAGAAGGGTAGAAGGTATCACGTGATTAGTTTAGATTCAATTTTAAGGTTACCAACCTTTGGTTTCGGTTTAATGTTTTAAAAGAGAAGCTGTATTTGATATATTTTAGTAGTTAAAAGATTTAGAACGGATAAAACAGCGTGAAAATTCTATTTTCTAAGTGAATCAAACATTATAAAATGCCAAATTCTACTGACTGCAAATTTTAAACTGTCCGCTGATAACTTCACACAGTTTCAAACGTGAGTGAGAAGTGTTTTAGTGTTTTCGTAAGATCTTGAGCAGAAATGAAAACGTTGAAATTTAACACATATCTGGATAGAAGGTAAGAATGTATGGTAATCATAGGATACTTTATAACAAAAATCTAATTCTCTATAGCTTCACCACCAATGGAATTTGCAGTGGACGCAGCCTAAAGGTAAGTGCTAATTTGAAAATATTTCGGTAAATACATGATGTATCGGAACTCTGGCTGTAATTTACTATTTGATTCGATTAAAATTAGAAATCTTGCGATTTGTATGGCTAAAATTAATTTGCAATGAACTACCAATTATATATGCATCTATTTGAATATAATTTCAATTCGAGTCTGATATTTGTTAATTAGTACTCGGTACCTCTACCACACCTTGATTGCACAATTAATTTGTTACTGTAGGTGTTTACTGTTACAAGAACATTTTTATTCGACTTCCTCATACTTTCAATGTGTGGATATTTGCATTTGTTACATAATATGTTTAGGGGCAATATAAAAATTAGCATACTATTTTGCAAGTTTTTTTTAATTAGTTCGATTGTATCTGTTTTTACTTTTATATTGGTGAGATGAAAATATTTATTTTGTACATTTTAAATTGGTTACTTACCACTTGCGCCATCTCCTAATAAACTTCCTAAATTGCAAAATATTACGTTATATTTGTTTGCGTCAATACTAAGTTTAGAAAGTGGAATATTTCTGTTTTATCGGCACAGTTGGAAATTTTCTTTTTCCTTTAAAATTTTTCTCCCGGAAAAGTGTTCAAAATAAAAAAGAGCAAAAATAGAATAAATATTTATTTCTATCTGCACTTAATAAATATGTACATATATATATAATATTAGATTTAAAATTTTTACAATTTTAGACATTGGACGACACCATTCTAGTTACTTGCTACATATACATACATTACTTCTCCAGTTTTATTATTGTTCTTTAGGCATAAGATTATTCCTTTCAAACCTCTCCTTTAAACGTCGTAGCTGTACTTCATTACCATATTTCATCGCATCACTTTTCACCTGTTTAAAGGCCTCCTCAGCTTCCATCGATTTCTGGAGCATATGTTCCCGTTTGAAGGTCAATGATTTCCTATCAATAGCATACGCAGAGCTAGATTCAAACATTTCTTTTTTGAAAGAGGAGAAGGAAAAGGAAGAGGAATATGTTCTTTTTACTCGGTGGAATTTATTATTGCTTATATACAATTAGGGTTATTTAACATTACCTTATCAATGTCACCTGTAATGCTACACCTATCGCAGCGAAGACCATACATACAACCACGATGATCTTATTCGAAACTCTTGGGATGCCTTTTATTCCATAATAAGAACGATTTTGATAGAATTCATCTTGTGATTTATCCCTATGCTCCCAGAACGATTGATCTTTTACAACTCTAAAAGCAAGGTCCATCGAATCGATAAGCATTATAAATATCAAAGTGCTTACCTTTCGTAATGTGGATCATACTCGTAATACTGATTGGGGCTATTTGTTTTTACTACATTTTTGGGCCTAACCAAGCCCAAATCATAGCTTCTCCGCAAGTTTGGTTTACTCAAAACATTGTAAGCCTCAAGGACACGTATGAATTTCTGTTGTGATTCTTTAGAATTTGCAGTATCTGGATGATACTGCAAAGTAGTAATTTTAAAACAGTTTTGAAGGAAACCTAACCTTATCCATCACAATACTTGTTTCGATAATTTAATGAACGCATCTTTTACTTCTTTAGTCGTGCAATCTCGCTTCAAATTGAGAACATCATAATGAGTTCCGAAAAGATGTTTACTAAAAACAATAATATTATTGAACAAGACGAGGTTACGTAACCTAACCTATAATTGTAATTCGGTCTTGCAGACATCAATTACCTTGTAGTGCAGAAATTATTTATTCGATTAATGAGGCTTTTATGTCTGTTTACACTGAAAATTTTGAAAAACATTATCAAAATATCATGTCATTGTGAATTACTTGTTAATTTTCGACGTTGATATGGTAGCGAAATAACTGATTTGTATGAAATTACGGTTATTAATGCTAAGTTTAATGGTTTAGTAATCTTTTATAAAGTTCGTTTGCTTAGGATACAATACTTTCGATTTGCGGTTTATTCTTTAATTAAATATATTTTACATTTTTTATTCTTAAAAATCATATCGATAAAATAGAATTTTTTCGAGTACACTGTGCTAAGTTCGGACAATTATTCATAGATGGCTAGCTAGCCATATGCTTTTTATCATTAAAATAGGCGGGTGTTTTAAATAGAAATCAAGATGAAATAAAATACATAATAAAATTCACTTAAATTTTATTTCAACGTTATGTACAAAATTGAAACTATATTAACAATATTTTCTCTCAATTTGCACCTTAAAATTATGAACGAATCTGTTACTTTTATCTAATTTTTTTGTGCATTGTAAATATTAATAAATTTACAGATAAAATCACCTCACTTTATTTATTTATAATGTTTGAGGTTTTATTTAAGTATTCTAATATGTATACCTAATTCTTTTAGATGTATACTTTGTATATTACACAATAAACATCTTACGAGTGCTATAAGATCTTTTATTTACACTTAGAAAATTATGGTAAGTTTCATCGACTAAATATATTCTAATCTTAATCCATATTTTTGCATGGTTTCTTTTTGTTTTAGTAATGGTCTTATTCACTTGTTGAATTGACTTTTAACGTTGAAAATATTTGCTTTATAAAGAAATATTATTTTCTTTCATACAACTGAATGTTTGGAGTACTTCAATTGTTATTTTCAGAAAGAAGTTTTCTTCAATTATTTTTGTAATAAGCTTACACATTTACAAAATGAATATCTTTAGGGAAACTGAAGTTTATAGTATGTTGTCGCGTATATATGAATGATTTTTAAGAGGAAAAATTCAAAATTAATTTGCTGGATAGAGATCTAGTTTAAGGACATAAAAAAGTTCTGCTAAAAATGTACAGAGTGTTCTAATTATTAAGAAATGGAACAAGCTGAAGTGGATGTTATAGTGATTTAAATGGTAATTCCATAGAAATTAGTCGCCATAAAAAATGCATTTTAAAATTAGAGGTCTGCAAATGCTATATAACCTACAAAAGCAAACCACCAAGTTATTGTTTATTAAGTACAGAAATCAAATCTGTACAATGATATGACGATGAAAATGTTAAGAAATTTATATATTCGCTAAACGGATGTTTGGCAACATTTAAACAAAGTTAAAATTCAGGAAGTGAAAAATTGCGAGATTTCCAACGCGGTCTGTGGTACTAAACAGCTTTTTTGGCATGCAAAAAGTGCAGACTAAGCATTGATAAATGAAAATAAATTAAAAAGAGAAAAAATTGATATAAATCATGCGCTGTACTAATATTTGTTGGAAAATGAAATAACTATGTAGTGATATGCTTTATATGCATTTTCATGTTTTTTTTTTTACTTTTGGACTCATTTTGTATTTCGCTTGTTAGCTGCTCGATCGGTCTCTAGTTTGAAAATTTGTTTGTCAATTCTGATGTCCATTTTTTGGTGGGCAGGAAAGAGTAAAATGGCTTAATGTTGCAATTCAAGGTCAATAATAATAAAAAAAGAACAAAATTTGCATCACCACCCTAGCAAAATCGAACGCTCTGTATATTTCTATGTTGTCATGCAGGATTTTTGAATAACTTTTGTATCTTAACTACTGAAAGATGGTCGGTAACATAAAGTACTGCATATTCACAATGATTGCATGGCTGTATAATGTACACCACGAGAATAAAATAACCGCGATTCTTGGGAGTAAAGAGATACCTGAAAGTAGAATGTGTAGTCAATCTTTGGGGGGATATATTATAAATACTAGCTGTTTCTAATATAAAATAAAGGGGTTTAATTTTAATCGATAAATACAAATAGAAGTAGGCAGGTAAATAAGCTGTGTGATAAAACAGGGTTTAAATATTTAGCTGGCATTTAATATTCATTCATTTAATAATTATTGATTAGAGAATTTTTAGGTAAGCTCGAACCGTTTAAGAAATTTGGTAATATGTATTCATGTAGTTAGTACTTAATAGGGAATTTTCAGGTGCCTACAAATTTTGATATGACTCCTCTACATACTTTAATTTGGTAGAAGTACTATTATTACCGTTTTTAATATCGTTATATTTAGCAGTAATAGATCTCTGCTCCTTTCCTTTTATACTAATTAGAAAACAAAAGGAAAATACCAATAACAAAATACAATAGAACTAAAAATATATCCAAATATGTGTAAACAAAAAAATAAATTATATTTAAGCGTACCATAAAATATATAAAATACTATTTATACCAATAACAAAATACAATAGAACTAAAAACATATTCAAATAAATAAAATACAATTGGCAACCACTTCTTGAAGTCTGTCAGCCATCGAAGCCACAAGAATCCTCGTATCGGTGACGGTGAGATTGTGTTTATTCTGTGGCATTGGACCACCGTCCTGCTCCCACACCCAAAACACACGTTTCTGTTGTGCGGAAATTACATAAACCAGCAAAGAGAGCAAAACATCTTAACGGTTATGTAGTAGCCTTTCCAAAGTCCGGATCTTAATTTAATTGAGAAATTATGGGATGATATATACAGGATAGCAAGGAAGAGTTTTCCTACTTCGAAATTAACTTTAGACAACACTGATGAATGAGTGTATAGTATCTCAATAGAGACACTGCAACAATTAATAGAAAAAATGCCCAGAGTTACGTAAGCCCTGATGTATACAAAAAGCGTTTCTTTGATGAAACAAAGGTTTCATTTATTTCGCAGAGTATTTACGGCAAATGTAAAATAATGTTGTAATGTGTAATAATGGAGTATTATACACTAGGGTGACAGAATAAAACAGACACCAGGTAAAGCGGTATAAATATGTAAACAGCTAAATTCTAAGAACGAATTAAGAACTTTCTCTTGTCATTAGGGTAGGGGTAGATGTATCGGAAGGAATTCGTCATAGTTTAGTATCGTTACAACTATGCCTCGCTTAAAAGGTTCGAGTGATATTAGCGACTTCACCCGGGGTCGCATCGTTGGCCAGAGTGAACGCGGCGCTTCGCAACGTGAAATAAGTAAATTTTTAAATATTCCGTTGTCCACAGTTAACCGTCTGATTACACAATTTAAACGCAAGGAAAAAACAACAGCGGAGCCGAGATCAGGTTGTGCCGGACCTTCTGAAAGAAGTAAAAAGGTGCTTGTGCGCGAAGTGTTAAGAGAAGCGCGAAAAAGTACAGCCGAGCTTGCTGCAACTTCACAGAAAAGTCAGCGCGCCCTTCTGCGATATCTCCACAGCGGGGGGATGTATAAAAGGGTGGCAAAGAAAAAACCTCTCCTTACGACGTTTCAAAAACGGCGCCGAATGGCTTGGGCAATGGAAATGCGAACGAAGCCCGAAGAGTTTTGGCAGTCTGTCATTTTTTCAGACGAAAGCAGATACTGCCAATTCAGTGATAGTGCTCGTGCGTGGGTATGGAGACGTCCGTCACAGCAACTGGACGACAAATTTTTGTATCAGACGGTGAAATACGGCGGTGTGAACTTCATGGTGTGGGGCGCGATATGGTATGGTGGAAGATCGCAATTAGTAATCTGCGACGGAAATATAAATGCGGCAAAATATATCCAAAGATTAACAGAAGGACTATTACCGATATTCGACAACGCCATTTTATCTAAAGAAGACGCCACTTTTATGGAGGATGGAGCACCCTGCCACAAAGCAAGAACAACAACCACATGGAAAGAGGAACAGGGGATTCGGATTTTACCATGGCCAGGCCAATCACCAGACATGAATCCGATAGAGAATGTTTGGCACATAATCCAGACAAATATGGCGAAACGACCCCGAAAACCCAGCAATAAGGAAGAACTCGTGGCAGCTGTTACAGAAGAGTTGTTAAATATTCCAGAAGACACCATTTATCATTTAATAGATTCTATGCCACGACGACTCGCAGCACTTCACGCAAGTAAAGGTGGATCGACAAAATATTAGTCTAATTTAAACATTTTAAAATATTTTGTATATATAACGGGAATAGTATCTTTTTTTTAATTAGTAGGCGTCTATTTTATTCTGTCACCCTAGTGTACATTTGTACAAAACCAAGTGTTGATTTTCCTGCAAAAACTTAGTTTGATTACTCCTTTACACGTGGTTTTATTCGAAAAATGTCTTGTCTCCTAATGCATTTTACTTGTAAGATTATTACAAGCAAATAATTAAATAAAATTCTTATACATTCACTAGTATTTAAATGAGTACTTATTAAATGCGAACTTAATATTTCCAGTAATCTGGATCCACTTATCTAAATTTATCCCATTTCTTAAGTAAATTCTCCACTCTATACTAAATAAATCCATAAATATTAAATGCAGGCGTAATACCTGCCAATAATCCTTGCTTTATTACGCCTATCAGACTCTCTTACTTTATATTGAAGAAAGCCGGTATTTGCTATAAATGCCAACAAAAATAAAATACATGTCATTCCAGTTTATTTCCTTCCAAGCACCACGGTTACTTTATTCTCTTGCTGCACAAGTATCGCAGTAAACTCTACACCACACACGTTAAGTATTTATTCGGGCAACAGCCAACACTCACGTTATCAACCGAGTTACCATCCGTTCTTTCCCTTTTCTTCTTTTCAAGGAGATACAGTACATAAGGGACCATCCAATAGGTTGTAAAAAATGGTAATTTAAAAATTTTTAGAGCCAACATAGGAAATATTGCATGCCAATATCTTTTTTACAATTGAATCTCTAATTCTTCTAATCGATACTTCGAATAAATAATTAATTTGTCTGGTGTGGAGTTTACTGTTATACCTGTGCAATTTTCATTAAAAATGTGTTTCTTTGTCTATCTTGAGACCATTGAGGTACGTTGGTGAAATTATTTACTGGGTTGTAGAAACAATTCCAATTCTACAATACGGAATAACAATTTCACTTATGATGAGGCTATTTGAGCGTATTATTTATTTAGAAAAAGCTACCTGTATCCGCCGTGCATATAGTAAATTAAGATCGACTGGGCTAATTAATAATCAAGCTGAGCAAACACAAACGGATATCGGAACTAAACGGGCCGAACATATTCCGCTTAATCCTTTACAAAGGACCCCTTCCCTTCCCCCCTCGCGAATTTCCTACAGCGCCGGCATCGCCCTCATTCTACTCTCATTAATACATAATCAATGCTAGACAATCGATATCAAGCAGTCGGCGGTTGTTTCTCCGCGAAATTAACGACGAATAAATCGGCCAATGGAGCGGCGAGATCGGCCCAAGCCAACTTGACGACTCGGCATCGTCGTTGACATCCGGCGTAGTTGTTTGGATCCTCGTACACGTACAACGACATCCGACTATCGGGCGCGACGACTACTGCGATCCGCTGTTACTAAGAAGTCGTAGTCGGCGGCGGTTCGGGACCGGGACTTCTGCAGAGGATCGTCGTGGTCGAAACGATCGTGATGAGGACGAAGATGACGAGCAGGAGTCGATCGAGGACTATGGACATTTGCTTCCACTCGAGTTCGGTTAATTCGCGGCGTTCCTGCTCGATAAGGCGAATATCGTTACGTTCGATGCTTTCGTGTACTTTGTTTAGCATTCTGATGATCTGGCTTTCGAAAATATCTGGAAATAAGCTATGTAATAGGTGTGTTTTCCCACTTAGTTTTTACTTTAGAGTCAATGGTTTCATTTTTTTTTTTTGAACAAAAACTATAGCAACATTGAATTTATTTTGGACAGATAAAAAATTTGCACATTTCTTTTGATTTGCATTATTCTTCTTTAGATAAAATGAAGACGTGGTTTTTGCAGATATCGCAAACATATTTTATTGCTCTGATAAGATTACAAACTGTTTGCAAGTTAATTTCATGGTATTCAGCTGGCTTTGACTAATTTCTGGTTTCCACAGAAACAAATCTTATTGGATTACAGTAAGGCCTTTGAAACATTTCAACTTCTATATTGGGTTTACAGTAAATGCGAGAACTCGCTCAGTTAGAATAAATAATACTACTTTTACTAGTGTCACGGTTAGAAGAGTGCCTCGGCGCTTTATTCTTGGACCACTATTGTTTGTTGTTTACACCTCTAATTTTCCCCTAGATTATTACGCATTGAATGATGCATGTGCATGAATGATGTCTTCTAGACATTCGAGGGTAGTCTCAAAAGTTTCAAACCACAACGCGAAGATGGCCGGTTCGGTTCGTCAGAGTAGATGTTCTGTTAGTAGCATCATGTCTGAGCAAGAGGTGCACACGTCTATCGAGCAACGTACTATTATTAAATTTTTGGCGCGAAAGGACGTACAACCTGTCGACATTTTGCTTCGATTAACTGCATAGTTCGCTGAAAAAATCTTTCAAGAACCCAAGTCTACGACTGGCACAAGTAATTTTTTGATGGCCAAGAGTAAAACGATAGCCATGCACATTGATCGCGGACAGCAAGCACCAGTGAGGCGAATATTCGTTCAATTCATGAACTAATTGAAGGTGACCGCTGCCTTACAATATGGAAAATTGCGGCACATGTCAGAATATCATATCGAAGTGCCCAATGAATTATTTCAGTTGATTTGGGTTACCGAAAAATGTCGGCAAAGCGGGTTCCTCGATTCTTGACGGAAGACCAAAAAGCAAACCGTCTTGACATGTGTAAAAGACTTTTGGGACAATATCGAACAGAGGAGGATGATTTGTTGAGACATATTGGTTCCTGTGATGAGACGTGGGTGCACCATTACACCCTGGCGTCCAAGTGAAACTGGCCTATCGACGGAAAAGACGAGATCCATGCCAATGCTCGGCCACACACAGCTGCATTGACCTAAAATTAGTTGGACAAAATTTATTGTGGGTTACCACTAGGAGATCGCTATTTTGACGACGACGACGGTGTGGACACATTCATTCTTTGATGACGGAATTAAAAAACTTCCGGTACGGTGGGAAAAATGTGAATAAAAGAGAAGACTATTGAAAAAAATAGGTTGTATTCAATTTTTTTACTGTACCAATAAATGTTTTAAAACCAAAGTCTCTTTCATATTTGGTTCGCTCTCGTATTTGAAGAAAAAGAAAATTTTGTTCCCTCAAGATAACGTGGCTGAAAGGCTAAAACAAATAGGAGTATCGTTAAGAAAAGTATGTATACTTACAAGGAGGCTAATGACGATTGCAAAGACTGTGTGGATGTACAATTCACAGGTATAGCAGTAAACTCCACTCACACAAATTTATTAATTATGCGGAACGCAGCGTTTCGAGAGCACGTGGGCACACGGTTGACAATGGGAGCCCACGTGCTCTCGAAACGCTGCGTTCTGCATAATTAATAAATTTGTCTGAGTGGAGTTTACTGCTATACCTGTGAATTACAAGGAGGCTATATTGAGAAATAAAATTCGACAGAAAACTTTTCAGACTACCATCGTATTATCTTAGGCAGGTATTCTGTTTTTATGTTTTTCTTTTTGTGGTGCGGAAAATCAGGTTTAATTAATGTGAAGACTGGACTTCTCTTTATGATTTTTTACTAAAGAATGGTATACACATGGCTAGTTGCCCCACTAAATTCTCTTTGTGTTCTTTTGTGTAGAAAGCAAAATAATTGTAGATATTTTCTGTAAAAAAGTGCAGTATACGTTTTAATGTTATATGCTTTCCCACTTTTCTTTCTTTGTAGTTTGGATTTAACTTTAATGCATAATTTACCGGAGATATTAAAAAGAAACAAATATTCTATTTGGAAGTTTGCGTGGAAGTATATAAATTTCGCTGAATGTATCTATAATGTATTAGATTCCTTCAAATAATTATCGTGTACATCACCATACGGTGCCGTACTCTGCTTATCACACAAAAAAGTAACTAATCTAAATGCCAACACTTAGGACGTAAATATTAGGCTAAAAGAATCAGTTTTTAGGTAATAACTATTAATGTAGAGTGTTTTACTTGCTCACCACCTGGATTTTCTGACTTGTGTCTTGGTAGAAATCTAGGCGATCTCTGTTGTCGATTTTGGAGGTAGTAACCGTCTTCTTTGGGGCTCTTTTCTTGCCACGGCCAATGCGTATCCAGCCTGGTCCCAGTTTGGGGATTAATTTCCTATAATCATAGTTAATGATTACGAAATAATAACCTGTTCTTCTTTAAAATGAGAAAATGTTTTTGTACTGGTATGGTCTTTCGATTTAAACTGGATCAGTTTGCCGGTAGCGATGTAGAAAATAAATTGTGATTGAGACTGCTCCATTCATGCTTGCAAAAAATATGTTCAAGAGGAAATGTCTGAAACTGGATAATGTCGTTGATCAGGGAACACCATAGATTAAAGATTTATTGTGGTATTTGTGAAATCGTAGTGATTTTAGTTTTAAAGTTAATAATTGCACCAATTCCGTACAGGTTCTTCTCCTTTATTTTGCAGAAACTTTTTTTCAAATAATATCAAAGTTTTTATTTTGGAAGTGTTTCAAAATAGGTGAAATTGTATGAGTGTAAAATTTTCGTAACCAAGAGTATGATTTTTTTTATCTATCTGGATGTAACCCTGAAAACAAACAGCAAAAAACTTTCTTCAAAATCGAATACATACTTGATATTTATTCGGATAACTATATCGTTTTTCCATTACTGTTGACTTCACTTATAATAATCTCTTCATTTTGCTTCGTATTGTCAACTATCGTCTTTTGCAAACGCACAGAATGAAAGAAGGTATACGTTTTTCCAAAAGTATCTTGTATAATACGGATATCTTTACCCAACGATTCAATATTAATCGTCCTTAATCTCGTCCTT
Source organism: Trypoxylus dichotomus (assembly GCA_023509865.1). Classification (NCBI taxonomy): domain Eukaryota; kingdom Metazoa; phylum Arthropoda; class Insecta; order Coleoptera; family Scarabaeidae; genus Trypoxylus; species Trypoxylus dichotomus. The sequence continues at coordinate 4,892,445 of CM042077.1, forward strand.
TGTGCGAAATGAAATATTTTAGTCCTTTCATGATAGTATAAACGCATTTTGTCCCGTTGTGCCAACGTCATAGCGAAGCTATGATCTTTGCCGGATGCTGTCGTTGTTGCCGACATTTAATTCCGTACTGTTAACCCTTCTCAGACAGTAATCTTGGTATTAGGGAACTCTTAACTCTTCGAAAAGTCGCTGGATATTACGCTGGAATCGATGCCTTTAACAAATTACCCTCAGCTTGATTTGCATTGGGTAGAAGAAGCCTAATGAAACGAGGAAAGGAGAACGTACCATTAAATAGATGGAAATTTCGAATGGAATGAATTAATTGTTACTATTGCCTCGTATGTATGTATATGTTTGAATTAGAGGCAACGATTTCAACGTGTAGCCTTAAGATGTCGTCTTTAGACTTTTAGGAATAGTCAAAATTTATGTTATCTGTATTTTAGAACTTTTGTTAAATAATATTCCTTTTCAATTCGATTTTTCAGTATATTTCTGTATATTCTACCAATGCAAATGGTTCGGTAGATAGCACAATTATTTTTGTTTCCTTCTTTTTTGGATACCGCCAAGTACAAACAAGCCAGACCTTGTTGTAATTTCCGTTTGATTTTAAATGTTAATTTAATTTCTTTGGCGTTACCAATGACACTGAAAATTGCAATGGTTCCGGTAGGATTTGAACCTACAACTCCTATTCGCTGTAGTTTGTCCGTTTCCGACGTGGAAAATTTGAACGTGTTATAAATGCCCTTCCTCACTAATCATATGCAGTAGCTGAGCACATTGCATACTCTCTTGTTTATTTATTACATCTGTTGCTTTCAGATAATTTTCAAATCTTTGTTTGAAGAATAACCAATTTTCATATAAGTTACCTTCAAATTTCATAGGTGTAATCTCACATGTCTCCATTTTGTTTCTTTACCATATTTATCTGGATTATTCACGGTAATTTCTTTCTTTTAATACCCAATTTTTACTTTATTTATATTTAATCGGGTTTCGGCACCATGTTGAATTAGCTTTTATTAAAACACACTAATTCAGATGGCATATTCCTTTAGTAACAAACTACAAACAGCTTACGTCTACTACACAATATTGTTTCTGTTATTCTAACAAGGATGATAACATAACAGTTTTTACAAGGATACAAACTATTAAAAAATCACAAAGTTGTTATGAACATCGTTATAATTCAACATGCTTGAAAATAACATGCATGTTATTTTATATAACAGAAAGGATACATACTTGGCCTGAATATCAAGGACCGTAAATTATCACGTATGTATATGTATATATATAATAATTTTCTGTACAATGTGTTCATACGAGGGGAGGTCCAGAAATTTGTGGAATGGATTGAATGGAGTGTCATTCTGATTGGCGACTAATGATTAGTATATAAGTTAAGTTGCAGCCCTACAACGTCAGTCGTTTACGAATAGTTGCCTGCTAAACAAGTCAATCCGGAAGAAAACTGAAACTATGGAGGAAATTGAACACCGTACTGTGATAAAGTTCCTTACAAAGCAAGGAAAGAACGCTCAAACCATATTGAATGAAATAGAAACCGTTTATGGAGAACAGTGCCCTAGTAAATCAATGATTTATAAGTGGCATGGTCTTTTTAAACATGGTCGGGAGTCGATTGAAGACGACCACCGCTCAGGACGGCCAGTTGAGGCCACCACATCAGACATCGTCGAAAAAGTGCAAAAATTTCTACTGCAAGATGCCCGTTTGAAGAAAAAACAATTATCTGCATTAGTTGGAGTATCAGATACCACCATTTTGCGTATCGTACATGACCACCTGGGTATGACAAAAGTCAGTGCAAGATGGGTACCGAGAATGCTCACGCCGCTGCAGAAACAGCAGCGCGTCTGTGCGTCCAAACAATTTTTGGAGCTGTGTGGAGACAAACCTGCACAGATTTTGGAGCGGATTGTTATCGGAAATTAAACATGGGTTCATCACTTTGAGCCTGAGTCCAAACAGGAGTCCATGCAATAGCATAAAAGGGGGACACCACCGCCGAAGAAATTCAAAGTGTCAGAATCGGCTGGAAAGTTGATGGCTACTGGTTTTTGGGATTGTGAGGGGATATTATGGAATGATTACAAAGAAAAAGGTAGGAGCATAACCGGAGAATATTAAGCAGCGATATTAGGAAAATTAAAGGAGGCTATCAAGGAAAAACTTCGAGGAAAATTGATTAAGGGTGTGTTGCTCTTGTAAGACAATGCGCCGGTTCACAAGAGCAAAAGTGCAATGGCTGCTCTTGCACAAGCATGGCTTTCAATCAATAGTCCATCCAGCCTACAGTCGAGATCTGGCACTTAGTGATTTTTATTTGTTCCCGAATTTAAAAAAAGACTTACGTGGAAGAAAATTTTCCGACGACAATGAGGTGAAGGAGGCAATTTTGGCCCATTTTGAGGCGAAAAATAAAAAATATTTTTATGATGGTTTAGAAAAATTAATTCATAGATCTAATAAATGTATTGTGCTTAAGGGTGATTACATTGGAAAGGAATAATAGATTTATTGTTTTATTTTATTTAAAACCCTTTCATTCCACGAACCTCCCCTCGTATAATCATTTTCTATACAATGTGTTCATGCATGAATATATCATGTACTGGTGTGTATATACATAGGCTAAAACTGAAGCTATTGCATCCAAGAAATTCAATTTACACTCTTAAAATCACATTATGAAATTCTGGTCTTTATTTCACTTAATTCCTATTCTCTTCTTCCCACTGCCGTTACCAAAAAGTTTTTCAAAGCGCAAATAATGTACACTTAATTTCCCATAACTTTGTCGAAAATTAAGTAATATTTTATGTCGCGAAAATGCAAAAATAATGACAGTAACAAGCCCTTCGCTCTTGAAAGTTCGAAACAATTTTAATCTTTAACAAAAAGAAGGTATAGGTGGGCAGAAACGAGATTCCGATTTACCGAAAACTTTCCCCCATAAATGATTAATTTTCCACAATCTCATTATTCAAACTTAACTTATATAGCAGTTAATAACCGCTTCTCAATCTCCAGCGAGATGAATTGCTTCTATAAAACTCTTCCCCTCTCCGACAAATAACAACCAAAAACACTTTTACTAAAAGCCACCTCCGCCTACTCTTTCTAGAGTTTCAGCTTCCGATACAAGGTGTAGATAAACATTCTTTAATCTTGTTAGTAAACTAATAAACGAAGAGTTTGTTACCTCTTGTTTCCATGGCAACTATTCGAGAACAAAAATCACTATTCGACTTCAATATTGAATAAGGGTAAGTGGCGAAAGTGAAAGTTTATATTCAGTTCCCGGTGTAATCACCAGAGGACGCTAAATATAAAACTTTGACAGCCGGTAAATACGACTACCCTCGTTAGGATGGAACCGAATTGTTTAATAATAGATAAGGGATTTATTGATTTGGAACTGATTATGGATGATTTTAAAAGGAACAATAATTATTATACTAATAAATACAAAAAGATATTGAAATAAACGATCTTACTCATATTATTAAAGATTATACAAGAATAACTGAAACAAGTCGAACCTTGATTGATTACGTAATAGCATTTAGCGCTCTAACAACCTCCAATATAAGAGACTCTAATATAGATCCTCCTCAAGGCTAAATGTTGATGTAAAGGCACCAATAACACATGTACCATATAAATCGTGTCGGGGCAATTAAAATTATACCATACAAAAAGATTAAATTATAACACATGGGCTGAAAAGTCCCGGGCCTAACACATAGATGACGGTAGTTTTATTGCAGTCACCTTTCTCTCAGTTAGCACTAACCTTCAAAAGACAGCTGTTCAAATTTCATGATATTCTATTCATTAGTTTGTGAGTTATTGTGCTAAGAGTCACCCTACTGTTGTTATTTTCAAAACAATGGATCGAAAACAATTTCGTGTTTTAATTTTACATTGCTTCTTGATGGGAAAAATACCGTTCAAGCGAAGCAATGGCTTGGAAAGTGTTATGGGGACTCCTTTCCATCAGAAACAACAATAAAACGTTGGTTTGCTGACTTCAAACGTGGTCGTAGAGGCACCGATGATGCAGAACGCAGTGGACGTCCAAATGAGGTGAACACCAGAAAACATTAAGAAAATCCACAAAATCGTTTTGAATGATCGAAAAGTGAAGTTGCGTGAGTTAGCTGACATCGTAAAGATATCAAAAGAACGTATTGGCTTTATATTGCATGAGCATTTGACTATGAGAAAGCTCTGTTCAAAGTGGGTGCCGCGTTTGCTCACTGTTGACCAAAAACAAGAACGTGTTGATGATTCTGAGCAGTGTTTGGCCATGTTTAAACGTAACAAACCGGAATTTTTGCGTCGATATGTGACAATGGATGAAATATGGATCAATGACTTCACTCCGGAATCAAAACGATCGTCATCTGAGTGGACAGCAACTGGTGAACCTCGTCCAAAGCGCCCGAAAGCACAACAATCGGCTGGAAAGGTTATGGCCTCGGTATTTTGGGATGTGCGTGGTGTAATATTCATCGACTATCTTGAGAAAGGAAATACCATCAACAGTGAATATTATATAGCGTTATTGGAGCGTTTGAAGGCGGAAATTGCAAAGAAACGGCCGCATATGGCAAAGAAACAAAAATTGTTTCATCAAGACAACACACCGTGTCACAAGTCAATCAAAACAATGGCAAAACTACATGAATTGCTGCCACATCCACCGTATTCGCCAGATTTGGCTCCCAGCGACTACTGGCTGTTCGCAGACCTCAAAAAAATGCTCGCCGGTAAGAAATTTCGCACGAATGAAGAGGTTATCGCTGAAACTGAGGCTTATTTTGAGGCAAAAGATAAATCGTTCTACAAAAGGGGTATTGAAATGTTAGAGCGGCGCTGGAATAATTGCGTTGCTCTTGATCGAGATTACGTGGATGAATAAAGTTAATTTTGAACCAAGAAAACTGTGCTTTCTTTGTTAGGCCCGGGACTTTTCAGCCCATGTGTTACGTCTATAGTTATTACAGTTTTTATGATTTCCCTTTTTATGTACTGGCGTTACTAGTGCTACTTCCCAATTTACTGGTATATTTTCGTATCTCCAGAGCATGTTGAGAATATCCAAAAGCATTTTTGTTCCTGTTTCACCAATGTTCTTAATCGTTTATGCCACTATTTTGTCTTTTCCAGGTATTTTTTTCCATTTCTCAGTTCTTTTACTACTTCAATCAGTGTTTAACTAATTAGTTAATAAAGCAATTTCCTTTTCGTTTTCTGCTATATTTTGGCTTTCTAGAGCAGCCTCATTATGTACGATGGCGACTTGAGATGTTTCCGGAATCGACAAGAAATAAATCAATAACTAGCTGTAGTATTGCCCTTCTGCAGATAGTCGATGAGGATCACATTTTGAAAATCCCAAAACATGGTCACCATGACCTTTCCGGCCGATGGAACGGTCTTTGTTTTCTTCGGAGCCGATTCGCCCGGAAAAGTCCACTGCTTCGATTGTTCTTTGGCCTCCGGTACGTAGTGGTGGGTCCAAGTCTCATCCACGGTTACGAAACGCATGAGGAAATCACTTGAATTGCGGCCAGACACCCCTCCGCAACGGTGACCCGATCTCGTTTTTGCTCCGGTGTGAGCAAATGCGGTACCCCTCGCGCCGAAAGTTTTTGCATGCCCACAATTTGTGTAGGATATGGCCAACGCGTTCTTGGGAGATGCCTGTTGTCTCTGCTATCTCTTTCAGCTTCAATCGGCGATCTGCTAATACGACATCATGAATCTTGTCGACCATTTCATCGCTGGTAGTGGTTTTTATATCCATGGGAATTCCCTTTTATATTTGAAATAAATTGACCCTTCAAAATATAAAAATATTTGCTTCACGTGCAGCTTAGAAAAAGGAGAAACTCAAGGCTATCTTTCTGAGATACTTTCATAGCAAAAGAAGAATACAGAAATACAGACATTCATAATATGTATGTTACATTTTCCTTTAGCATACGTCCATTTAGTTTTCATCTTTTCCAGTAGCTACTTCAATTCACAATAATATAAAATACGTCTGCCTCCATCTCCAGGCACCTCCGCCAAATTTATTCTCGCAAGTAATTTCACAAAATACGTATGTATGTGTCGATGGTTCTACCTCTTTCATATATATATTATTTAGCAATTCCGTATTTACTCATCCTTCGTTTTCTTCTGTTAGAATTTATGCCTCTGACATTCGTTCTACAGCGTCCGAAGGAGGTAAACTGAATTAAATAATTTCGAGGGTCCTTTTAGTCGCAGAAAACTGGGAGAAAAGTAAGCACAGTAAACAGCGTAGCGGTGCCAGTGCTGGCAACTTTATTCATTAATTTCTGTCAACCATGCGTTCGTTTAGCATGTGTAACTATGGTGTTTGGTAATCTTAATAAGTTAAATATTTGGCTCGGATTTGGGACCGTGATAAAACGAGATGTAGCCTCCATGGTCGGTTGGTTTTAAAGGAGCTTATTGCAGATGGCTGGCGTTGTCGTAGAATTTATCATATTTAAAAGTTTGTTAGCTATTTCCTTTATTTAATACAACATTTTGATCTTATTCATTTTCGTGCTTACAAGTTTGATGTGTTTGTCTTAATTCACTCAAGTATGAGGTTGTCATATGCATTTTATATTTAAATATTTTTTATTTGTTTGTTTGTATAAACTAAGGAATTAGACAAGGCTACTGCGTGCCGTTAACATTATTTAACATATATATTGATGCTGTTATAAAGGAATAGAAGCAAATGCCTTAAAGAACACCACGCTAAATTCTATCTTATATCTTGACACGACTTAGTACTCCCAACAGAAACAGAGGATGATCTACAGAAATGGAGATAAGCATTACAAAAAATCTGCCAAAAGTATAAAATGAAAATATTGCCAAATGCAACCAAAACCTTGGTTTGCCTGGGTAAATATGCAATTAGGACAACAATGACATAGAAGGAAAATTGAATAAATTCACACATATATATATAGAACAATCAGAAGAACGTTGAAAAATAAAGCAAGAAGGCATACACAAATAAAGTTTTACAAGACGATAGCACTGCCAACACTCTTAAACGGTAGTAAAACATGGACAACAGCGAACAAATAAAAGATGAAGACCAAACCATGAGTATCGTAGTAGGCAAAGTGCCTAAAATTTGAAGTGAAGAAGAAGAAATATTTTTAAATTTTTTAATCGGTTTCCATTACCATTGAAAAAAGACAAATACTACACTCGAATTTAGTGGTTGTGCGATACCAATAGAAAAATTAAAGATGGAAGTGAGTTGTAATTCTTTAAAGTTCATCGTAAAACATGAGATGATTCAAATGAACTTATTCATGACAACAATTGACAAAATTAATATATTTAATTAGGGATTAGAGAAAGGTTATAGACCCAATACTAGGGAATCTGAAGTTTTAAGTGAATAACATTGCTACGTGTTAGTAACTGCAGATGAGGTGTTCAGCAAATTATTTTTAATTAAGAGTGAGCTTGATTGTGTTTGTAATTTGGTTGGTAAGCTTGGTAGTAAAGTTTTATCTCTTGTGCAGGTTGTTTCTCTCACTGGCAATTGCATTAACACTTTTTACCATTTTTTTACCGTGATATACCAACGAAGAAGTCATATTATAGAAACCTTTTCACTTTTCTTTCTTTCTCTCTTGATTTAATTTAATTTATTTTTAATATTAACAAATAAATTATTATAATTATTATTTTATTTAACTATATAATTTAATATTATATTAATATATTAATAATCATATATTAATAAATAAAATAAAAATAAATAATTATTAATTTCCCTTTTTGCAATGTGTCCTTAGGAATAACTTACGTAAATTATTCAAATTGAATACATTTTGTCGTTCTGGGATCAAATAGACCCGAACGTAACCAACTGTAACTTGCTATAAATTTAACTTACCTGGCATTTTGTGTTCTTATGGGGATTAATGGTGTCGAATTGCATGAAAATAAGCCGCCCAATCCTATCCAGGATTAACGATTTAAATACCTTTGGTACTGGCGTCCCTCTAACGCCTCGATGATAGATGTTCAAGGTGACCACGGATAAGCCAGACGCGAAAGTTACTAGACATATGCTGGTGCCGTAGTATAGACCTGAAAATATGGACGTAACAGCGGTTTAAAAATGATAAACGGATTAAGTACTAAATCTAGAGTTAAATATGTGAGAGTGGTTTTACAAATATATTAGAAATATATACTAATAATAATATGCTATTGTTTAACTGCAGAACTTATTACACGTCAAATTAAAATACATACACATGTTATAAAACAAATCAACTAATCAAACTAATTTAGTAACAGCATCAAAAAGTATCTTCATATACATAGATGATCTGCAACGGTGATTTTTACAATGAATTGGTACGAGAAGAATGAAAAAGTCGAAAAGAAGTGAGATGATAAACGGGATGTAAGGAAAGTGACAGAGAAAAGCAAGTTACCTCTTTTAGAATATTGGTGATCTATCCTAAAGGCAAATACTTCGGAATACGATGTTAGACCTTCTCGATATTCAGTTGAAGGCAGATATAATGCGACTATCAAACTGGAGATGCATTTTCTAATTTGCTTAGAACGATGCTAAAGTATACTTTTATCATTAAAGAATTTGTGGAAGCGTATGACGAATTCTAACGTTTTAGATGCAGAGATACGTTGATCACTAATATGTGCAGTAAAACTTCATGTAGAGTTAGATAGAACACCAAGACCTCCAACGTATCAACTCTCCTGTAGTAGTATTTAGTTTAATATTGGTAAGAAGGACACCGACTAGAAATATGATTCAGATTATGTTGCAGGTGGCCACATAAAAGTGTCAGTAAATTATCTATAAACACTACAAATCAAAGCAACTCCAATTATGATTCTTGTGGCACACCAGTGGTACACTCTTTTGGTTAAATAAGTGCACTAACAAATTGACATACAGAAACAAGATTGGTAACTGTTAACCGCCCACGAACAAAACCATTTTGATTCAGTGTAATGCAGGGCAATGTACTGTGGTGTAAACAAGAGTAGATATTTTCAAAAAACGTTGGCAAAATTCTATAAAGTCCGATATCGCTCTATAGTTATTGATAGAAATTTTACCTTGTTTTATATAAAAACAAAGCAACTAATTCTTGCTCACTTCCATTGCTTATGAAAAGTTATAGGCTTTGAAAACGCATAACGAGCATAATGTATGACCAAACTGAGTATTAGATCATCACCAGCGGTATTCCTCTGAAGAAATTTTGACATAATTATATTTTCGTGACAAGTGTGAAAGGAACTCAGTTGGGGTTGGTGATTCTATGCGAAAATTTATTACTGTGTATGTGTATGGAAGAAAATTTTGTAGCAAAGACGTCAATTATTTTCTGCGGGGTGTCAACACGTATATCGTCATGAAACAAAACACGAGCGTGTATGATTCGGAAAGTATCTCGGATCAGTCTTAATGGAAGGATGTAATTTCATAAAGTAACCCGAGTAGGCTGGAGCGATATAACTTTTACATACTGATCGAACTGAATTGATTGTAAAAATAAGAATCTTTAATAAACTATAATTTCGTTATAATTATCAACGTTAAAATTTTCCGAAAAAATATTAGTCTCGGTAAGATTTGAACCTACGCCTTCTCGCTTAATGGGCGAACATCTTAACAATCTGGACCACGAGGACTTCGAGACCAATATCTTTCAGTTTCAGTGTCGGTAATTACAAGGAAATGATAATTTATCACTTTAAAAACCAGCGAAAGCTTCATATTAATTTAGAAATCTTTAGTACTTTTCCATTTTCGTCGATAATAGTCTTTCAATTGCGGATTTCAAATTATGACTTTAGAAAACCATGCTTGATCAAGATATCTTGAGGTATCAGATTTTTTTTGGATCCAAAGATATCTAAAATTTCATATAATTTCAGCTATTTAAAGAATATTTGAAAGAAGTGGCATACATTTGATTGATGACACGTAGCTTCTAGTATTATTACATTGCAATTTCTTTCTTTGTTCTTCATGCAATGACACCTAGTCCTGCCCTGGTTAATAATTACCTTCATATAATGTAACGATATCCAGTAATACAATAACGGTTCAACAGGCAAATATATCAACCGCAATGTTTATTTTTCCGCCTACCAAATTACAATTAATTAGAGCGTTACATAACCTCTCTGTAGTTCAAATAAATTACAACCTCGTTATCATACTATACAGACACGAAATTAAATCCAATAAATTATTAGTTTATCAAAACGGTATCTACATAACAACGCGATGGTAATTAGTATATTTAATGGGATGCAGTTATACAATCAATAATTGTAGAATTTTCAGTTAAATAGTAACTTGTTTAGTGAATTTGATAAATTTTTAAAATACCTTTGCAAAGCCTGGATATTTACGAAAACTAATATTGGAAAATCTCTAAAGGAAAAGGATTTATAGCTCTCTCATTGTGTTCAACAATGATGGAAGGGTGTTTGAATCACGCGCGCTTTTTAGCATCGGAAAGTTTCTATAAGACATAGCAATAATAATCAGTAGCATCCTTTGGTAGCGTTTATCCTGTTGTTGCTTTAATTTTCTGTATTTTTGTTTCCATCTACGGGAGATAATTTGAAAACTAGAATTTTAAATAATTATGGGTAGGCGAAATGAATTTTTAGAGGTAGAGAAAAGGTTCTAAGACAAAAATTGTTTGTGCGTATAAGATAAGAAAAAGTTAAACGTTTCAACATTTTTACATAATTTTTTTTTGATATGTAAATATGTTTGAAATTAATAGAAAATAGGGATTGGTTAATTGTATAACGGACCTGTACTTGCAGTGTTGAAATTAATTTTAAAAAGATGATATCAATATTTTTCTTTATAATTATATTGTGAATTATTTTAGACTTCAAGATAATAACACATGGGCTGAAAAGTCCCGGGTCTAACACATAGATGACGCTAATTTTATTGCAGTCACCTTTCTCTCAGTTAGTACTAACCTTCAAAAGACAGCTGTTAAAATTTCAAGATATTCTATTCATTAGTTTGTGAGTTATTGTGCTAAGAGTCACGCTACTTTTGTTATTTTCAAAACAATGGATCAAAAATAATTTCGTGTTTTAATTTTACACTGCTTCTTGATGGGAAAAAATACCGTTCAAGCGAAGCAATGGCTTGAAAAGTGTTATGGAGACTCCGCTTCATCAGAAACAACAATAAAACGTTGGTTTGCTGACTTCAAACGTGGTCGTAGAGACACCGATGATGCAGAACGCAGTGGACGTCCAAATGAGGCGGTAACACCAGAAAACATCAAAAAAATCCACAAAATCGTTTTGAATGATCGAAAAGTGAAGTTGCGTGAGTTAGCTGACATCGTAAAGATATCAAAAGAACGTATTGGCTTTATATTGCATGAGCATTTGACTATGAGAAAGCTCTGTTCAAAGTGGGTGCCGCGTTTGCTCAATGTTGACCAAAAACAAGAACGTGTTGATGATTCTGAGCAGTGTTTGGCCATGTTTAAACGTAACAAACCGGAATTTTTGCGTCGATATGTGACAATGGATGAAACATGGATCCATCACTTCACTCCGGAATCAAAACGATCGTCATCTGAGTGGACAGCAACTGGTGAACCTGGTCCAAAGCGCCCAAAAGCACAATAATCGGCTGGAAAGGTTATGGCCTCGGTATTTTGGGATGTGCGTGGTGTATCGACTATCTTGAGAAAGGAAATACCATCAATAGTGAATATTATATAGCGTTATTGGAGCGTTTGAAGGCCGAAATTGCAAAGAAACGACCGTATATGGCAAAGAAAAAAAATTGTTTTATCAAGACAACGCATCACTAATTCAAAGCCTGCAAACATTCCAGGATTATATCAATTTCCAGAAAGAGGATATCCTTTACTATGTCGTGCAATTACATTTCGTTGGTATTGGTAGGCGCTCTATTATTATTGGCAACTTCAAATATTACAATCAACAAAGTTGCATTTATAATAGTTATGGTCATCATTTTCTCTACAAGTCTGCTATGCGCTGCCAATATCTGTTTTTAATCCCAAGTGTGATGAATTGTATATATACTACTTCCTTATCTCATTATACTTTATCTTTTTTTACAAAAACGGTTTCCTCTTCTGATAACCTACATCTTTTTGCTAACAAACATATCTAATTTAATAATAAAACCAATACAGTAGATGTAATTAGAAACAAATTTTACATTGCTACAAAACAAATTGTAGATGAATACCATTGACATGTTAGAAAATCCTGTGCTCGTACTCGCGACCTTAGATCCCTTGTTTTATCTGTGCTTTGCCAGAACCACAAGGAACATTGAAGATATTTTGATTAATTCTACTTATGTCCTTTCTTTACTTCTAACTTTATTTCACCCTTTACGATCTTATTCGAGTGCAATATTTTAAAACTGTAACTCTGTTCAACCGCTTTTTATTAAGATTCCCGCATCTGTCGTTGCTTACCAACACAATGTGGATTAACTTCGTTTATGGCTAGACAATAACGGTTTCGAGCTTAATGTTCCTTCATCACCCAAATTTTTAATGAGATTTCACTTCTTTCGTTTCGTTTTTTTTGTCTCGCTTCTTTTGGTCGTCTCCTTCTATCTCTCCTACTAATACCTACCGCGTCTTTCCAGCCGTTATTAACTCGGGACCGTTTAGGGAAATGCGGATCAGTATTTAATAAAGGAATAACAGCTCAATACCGTTTGGTATTTTGGAATTCTGAATATTTCGCATTTTTCGAAGCCTGGATTGATGTTTTTTTTTTTCGTTATTTCGTCGATTTCGATAGGGTGGTATTTTTCGTTATTGGGATATTTTTCCAATGTTTTTATTTGTTTTTTTTTCTTTTGATGTAATTGATTTCATGCAAAACGAATCATCATTAAAACTTCTATCTTTCTTTTCATATATCATGTCGAAGGATGTAGGTTTTTAAGGTTATTCTAACGCTAACAAAATTATAAAATAAATATTTATGGACAGCATACAATCAATAATTACGTTGCTTAAAATGTTGCTATTAATTATTTTATTGTACTTGCGTTTTCTGTGAGTGCTAATGTTAAAATTACATCTTTATCTCTTTATTAGTACCATTGTATATACAGGTGTCTCCAAAGTCCTTGTTAAAATAAAAAGAATATCATAAAATAATGGCGAGGTTTAATGAATAAATGTTTATTTTTTGTGAAAATAAAGAAATGTATCTTGTAAATGTATTCCGTGATTCTACTCTTCTAAAAGTGAGGCAGAATTTTCGAGCACTTCTCGATACATATTCTCCATAATAACTGTCATTTTCCCTTAAATATGCTCTTTTAAGTCATTCAGAGAGTGAAGAGCATTGCTGTATATCTTTGATTTAAGGTAGTTCCATAAGAGAAAATTCATTGATGTCAGGTCGTTTTTCAATTTTTCAGTGACAAATTTCACGAACAACTGATAAGGGCACGTTAGACGTGTGAGATATCGTTCCGTCTTGTTGGAAACATGTTGTTCGGACTCAACCCAACGGTTATTGTATTTCTAGTTTACCACTTACATTAATTGTTGATTTATTTAATGCATCTATTATTATTGTAATCGAATATTCTGTTGTCATCAAATATTCCTACAATTAGTATCTTATTAAGTAGGTATAAATTTCAGACTTATTAGAAATCCCGCCAATGTGGCTAAGTTCTTATTAATTTCTAGCAAATTACTTCCTGATTCTAATTTAGGATATTATTTCTGTGTTTTGCAACTATGACCATGATGTTATCGGTAAATACCTAGAAAGTGCGCAAGTGCGTTTCAGGTAATTCTATAATTACCATAGAGACAAACACAAGGACCCAAGCATCTGCAATGCAACAATTAAATGTTAAATGTTGGTTAAAAGTAGCTTCCACATGTTTATTTTCAGGTGTAATTTAAACTGTTTATACGGTTGTAATGTTAACATTAGAGACTGAAGTAACTTTGCGAGACATAAAGATAACGAAACTTTTATTAATGTTTAGTAATGATTTATTATTTTGTACCCAAGTTACAATGCAAACTATTCTTCATGGCAAATACTAAACGTCATTAACAAGGATTATAAAAAATAAAGGTCCTAGATTTGAGCCCTGCGGCACTCCGAATTATTCGCATTTAAATTCGTTATAAAAGAACGTAATTTTCTCGATCACGCAGATATGACGACCGAAGCTATACGAAAGATTATGCAAACCCAAGACTGCATGGACTCTCGTTGTCAACCGACAATTCAGTCTTTAAGTTGGTTAAAATTGGGAGTCCATGTGCTCTTGAAAGGCGAATAAGTTATTAATTTGTGTGGTGTGGAATTTATTGTGATACCCCGAAAAATAATTTTTTAAGTAGAAGTTGATTTTTTTCGTTGTAGTTAGCTTTATTAACAAATTTCTGAGTTCCTCTTTATTAGTGTTATTCGTCACCATATTGGTTATGATTGGGCTGCACTACTCATCAAAATGGCAGCAAGACAAAATAGGTTTCCCCCACTCAATGTTGGATTACAGGTTATCCAGATATTTCAAATGATGGAGTATTTCGCTAGTTTCTTTGAGGAAAAGCATTGTTAATTAATAAACACATAAACAGTGCAAAACAAATTTAATCACAAAAAAATACTTCCACGAAAAATTGTTCTTTAGATTTAGCTCTTAGGGATGATATGTTGCATGCCATGGATAGTGTTAGATGGTTTAGAATTTTGCTAGTAACAGATGCAGGTCCTTTTACGTTAGAAGCCAAAAAACTTGTTTTTAATGTCATATACCATCATTTGGATAATGTTAATAGATTACAGAGGAAGGACCCTTTTCAAAGTCCTTGGTGGAACTCCGTAATTTAAAAATCTATTAGGAACTGGATCATTGTCATCAGAACTAGCAGGATATTGATGCACATAGTTTGTTACTATGTCAATTACTGTAGAGATTTGTACAACACATTCTCAAGTTTCAACGTGGGAAATTTGAGCTCAATCACAGATGATGACGGAATTTATGGAAAACGGTTACCTGTTCTATTTAATTATTAATTAATAAATTAGAATTTGTCTAACAATTTTTATTCTACAACTTGGTTCTTTTATAACTTTATACTCACCCCTATTTTTAGCAAAGGTTATACTCAGAGACGTAGTTAAGTATGACTCAGCCCCTGTATCACAGTAATAGACAACCTATAGATATATGAAAACCATCTAGATCCCTTACTTATTAACGTATATACAAGTTCCTTAGTGCATAAAAATAAAATACGAATATCTTTGCCATCGATGTATCCGGCATGTTAGCGCTATAGCTGCCGAGCCATACTTATATTCGGCACGTCTTTAGTTATATTTAATGCCCCCAAGAGCTGTTTTCACACGAACACAAACAATCTTAAAACTTTTCACTTAAATTCCCACATACAACTTTTTGTATCGTCGAAATAAAAGCTAATACCTCGCTTGTGGTATAGATTCACGTGCGCACTTACTTATGAGTGGAGTTTTCTCTGTAGGAGGTAGTGTTTCTCTTATAGTCATTAGGAACACTGTCATGGAAAGTAGGGCGCTTATTCCCAACGTCACTTTCTCCCCGGAATCCGACGGGACGTAGAACACTAATAATGCTGTAAAAAATGTGCGTGAAAAAGGAGATGTTTTAGTAATTTTACATAGATTGTTGAGACATTACATTTCCTATTTCTTTGGCGGATTAGCCTCGATTTTCATTGCTAGTTGCAGGATACGTCAATTTCTTAGAGAGATATTTATTTAGATAAGTATTATAAACCCTATTTATGAATTTTATACTTGTATTTGTAAATTATCGCGTTGGAAACAAACAAAAGTTTAAATTTATAAGGTGGCCCTAATAAAATGGACAGGGACTGTATTATTTTCATTTTTCATCGAGGAAATGAAGGAGAATTTTTTTATATAAAAGAAGGATTAACTTTGCTTTAGTAGAAATTGTCATAAAACGCCGATAGGACCAATTTTTTGTTGAATTGACATATATTTGACTTGTGGATTTCCTAAAGATGGCTCTAATAGTATGCGAGATTCATTCTATTTTATTTGTTGACGTGAATACAAGGTCAAATTTTGAAAATATCGGTTTAGATTTTATCGAATTGATCAACAAAGAACTAAAATGCAATATATTCTTCTAAGATTAAACCAATTGACTTACCAATACAGTTTATTAAAATACAGGGTAGAATTAAGTTGAAGACGTAGAACATAGGCCTTCTCTTCAGTTTGATAGTGTACGTTATATCCGGATACGGTTCCACGCAGCAGGAATAGTTGGCAACGTTCTTGACAGCGTGGAAGCTAACGAGATCAAATTCTCCATTTGCTTGGTAATTGCTGACGTCGCCCTCTTCAGTTTGCTTAGCCAACTCCACCTGAAAATAAGAACAAACATTCAGTAAATGAGTGGAAATTAGTATCTTAAATTAATATGAAACTTCCATTGGCTCTTTATTGATGCATAATAATTTTTATGGTAATTCCCAACGTTAAAATTTAAAAATATTTGTTATGGTTTCTGGTAGAATTCGAACCCACATCTCCTTGCCTTCCAGATAAGTGTGTTACTATTACACCACGGAGATCATGGGAACGAATTCCTTTTTATACTTTGATGTAGTAATGTCTGTACATATACCCTAAATTCTAAGAGAACACAATATCAATAGTGCCAAGTTTTTTCTACGGCGAAACCAGGTACACAGCAACAATTCCTCTACGAGATCAAAGAACTGTTACTGCCAATTGATATACAACGATTTGTTTGTCGCGACTCATCGCTGATCTTCGAAAAACCAACTCCGAACAACGGATCATCCTCCACCAAGACAATGTAAGTTTGCACACAGCACAAAGACAATTACATTTACACAACAAAACGTCGAATTGATAGACCAATCTCCGTATAGTCCCGACCTAGGTCCCAACGATTTCTTTACCTTTCCGAACATCAAGAACGGACTACGTGGTGAGAGATTCCAGTCGTCAGAAGGATGCCTTCCAAGACGCAATTTTGACTGCAATACCAACAAAGGAATAGAATAACTACTTCGAGATTTAGTTCGAGCGCATGTAATCTTCGCGGAGAATATTTCTAAAAACAATAAAGTCTACTAAAAGCTATCTACTGTTTTATTCCAGTTCTATATGCAAAAACTTAAAAGACTACCCTCGTAACTAAATGAACATGAAAATTCTGTTCGCTTTTTAATGCAATTTCCAGTGTTAAACTTTAAAAGTTATTCATTTTCACGATCTCTATAGCGTAAGGGTAACACACTTGTTTGCAAAACAAGGAGACGTGGGTTCGAATCCTGCCGGGAACCGCCAATATTTTTCATTAAATTTTAACGTTGAAAATTACAAGTAGAATTATTATCTATCAAGTTAAGATCCTGTGTTTCTGGTGAATTTCCTCCTTTCCATTTTAAGTTGGAAATTTCCACAATAACATTGCCCTGCAAATAAGTAACTAGGAGTGATTTCATAAAAATGATAATAAATTAAAAAACTAATATCATTTTTGTTAATAATTATGCAGAATATCTGTTAATTTTGAGCAATATGTAATGCACTTATATTCAAGAATAAAAATTGTATTCTTTCATTTTACAATATATTCCAGTTCACATTCCCAACTTTCCTAACAGACGCAAAATCCACAATAAAGGTCCTTTCCAAATGCCGTAATAAATTTAGGAATGGAATCCAGGTTGGAAAGCTCTTAAAGCGATGACAATGAAAAGAAAGCTCAGGTTTCGAGGGTGGTGTGGTGGATATTTTTCGTTCTATGGAAAATGTTCACATGTAAAGATTTGTTGGCTTCTTTTTTGTAATACATATATTTTTAATAATACGCAGGATTCTTTTGTCATATACAGCATGATGGAGTCGATGGTTGTGAGTATACACTCGGATATATGAGGGATGTCAGTACGATTTCAAATGTTTAAACAAACGTCTATGATAAATTGAATGTTGAAGAAATAAATTTACATTCCTTTCAAGGTAACTTTTTAAAGAAAGATATTTAAATTGTAGTTTTTTTCTTTGTAGTTTAATGGTTTTAATTCTAACGGTTCTTTATTATAGCAACTTTAAAATAAGGACTACTTTGTTTTATTTTTCATAAGAATTTTCAAAAGGATGTGAGAATTGTCATTTAACATCCAGTTACACTGAATATAGATACCAGCTTCCTTTCTTTAAATAAAATAAATTATTGAGCTTCCGAATTCTAAATATCGTGTATATCTAAGATGTGCAAATAACAATGATCAATTTCAAATGTATTCAACGTATAACTAATTTAAGGAGCTTATATTGACTTCATCGACCGCATTGTTAAAACCCTTGGTTTGCCTTAATTGCAAGATTAGGACGTCTTAAACGGAAGATTAATGCAGAATGTAATTGACTTACAAATGAAGAGTTCCTTGGTATACTTTTTGTTGAAATTTTGGCTACGTTTCACTAAGTGTTTGCAGAATTTAGATTCCCCGTTATCGATTCTCAGCGAATAACTTTGAGATTATATTACCTTGGTCGTTAGTCGAATGTTTTATTCAGTTTCGTAACGCGGAAGTCTTCCGGAAAAATGCGGGTTAGTTATTTTAAATATTTGCAATTTGTTTTTGTAGCATTCAAGATGGGAATATAATTTATTATTATTTTTGGTTTATTCGGTGAAATTATAAAACAGAACTAAAGTGATTATTGATTAATGCAACAAACAATTCTTTATGCCGCAATTCTTTCCAAGTGGTAATAAATAAAGCAATGCTTTTAGTGCATATGAAAACGACTCTATGGTGCATCTAAGTATACTTCCAAATACCATTTTAAAAATTTAGAAAAACCATCTTTTTAAATGTTTGACTTCGAATTCTGTTCAAATTAAACAAATTATGACAATTTTAACTATAAAATCATACCCTGCGTGTTCAATTATATTAATTGGGGTGGTTTGACTCAAATTTAAAAGTAGCGAAATATTGACGAATTTTCAATTTCAATTTTTGCCAGAAATCGAAGTCATTAAAAAATATCTTAAATTACATTTCTTAACACATTCATGTAGTACCATAGTGTCTCCTTGCCGTTCGTAAAATGTAATTACAAAATATCGTTAATCACTCCAGAAATTATGCAAATGAAGGATACTTTATCATTTCTTAAATTCACTAGGGTCACACAATAAAATAGATATCTACAAATAAAAAAAAAGATTCTATTCTCGCTATATATACAAAATATTTTAAAATTTTTTAGTTAGACTAATATTTTGTCGATCCACCTTTACTTGCGTGAAGTGCTGCGAGTCGTCGTGACAGAGAATCTATTAAATGATTAACGGTGCCTTCTGGAATATTTAACCACTCTTCTGTAACAGCTGCCACGAGTTCTTCCTTATTGCTGGGTTTTCGGGGTCGTTTCGCCATATTTGTCTGGATTATGTGCCAAACATTCTCTATAGGATTCATGTCTGGTGATTGACCCGGCCATGGTAAAATCCGAATCTCCTGTTCCCCTTTCCATGTGGTTGTTGTTCCTGCTTTGTGGCACGGTGCTCCATTCTCCATAAAAGTGGCGTCTTCTTTAGATAAAATGGCGTTGTCGAATATCGATAGTAGTCCTTCTGTTAATATTTGGATATATTTAGCCGCATTTATATTTCCGTCGCAGATTACTAATCGCTATCTTCCACCATACCATATCGCGCTCCACACCATGATGTTCACACCGCCGTATTTCACCGTCTGATGCAAAAATTTGTCATCCAGTTGCTGTGACGAACGTCTCCATACCCACGTACGACCACTATCACTGAATTGGCAGTATCTGTTTTCGTCTGAAAAAATGACAGACCGCCAAAACTCTTCGCGCTTCGTTCACATTTTGATTGCCCAAGCCATTCGGCGCCGTTTTTAAAACGCCGTAAGGAGAGGTTTTTTCTTTGCCGCCCTTTTATACATCCCCACACTGTAGAGGTATCGCAGAACGGTGCGCTGACTTTTCTGTGAAGTTGCCGCAAGCTCAGCTGTACCTTTACGCGGTTCTCTTAACACTTCGCGCACAAGCACCCTTTTACTTCTTTCAGAAGGTCCGGCACGACCTGGTCTCGGCTCCACTGTTGTTTTTTTCTTGCGTTTAAATTGTGTAATCACACGGTTAACTGTGGACAACGGAATATTTAAAAATTTACTTATTTCACGTTGCGAAGCGCCGCGTTCACTCTGGCCAACGATGCGACCCCGGGTGAAATCGCTAATATCACTCGAACCTTGTAAGCGAGGCATAGTTGTAACGATACTAAACTATGACGAATTCCTTCCGATACATCTACCCCTACCCTAATGACAAGAGAAAGTTCTTAATTCGTTCTTAGAATTTAGCTGTTTCCATATTTATACCGTTTTACCTGGTGTCTGTTTTATTCTGTCACCCTAGTGTATATGTGTGTCCAGTATCCAGCGTTTATATCAGATTTTAAAAACTATGAGCAAATTTGCAAGAAAGTAAATTTGAAAATAATGTGATACGTATTCAATCATGCTCCAATAAATCCAAAGCTGTATGGTCTGTAATTACAAAAAATACAAACAAAGATTTTGAATTATGAACTCTACCTTTTGTACTGGATATGACCACATCTTATTGTTTATTGTAAAAAATTCCTTTTTACGTATCGTTAAAACACTCAATTATCTCATTAACTTTTCATTTGAAACAGACATATTTCCCAGAAAACTTAAGTTATCTACTTGTAAGGGCTCTTTTTAAAAAAGAGATAGGAATAATTTTTGTAACTATAGGTCTATTAGTTTGTTACCTGTGTCTATTTAGGAATGTGTAATGAACAAAAAACTGATGAAATATTTAAATACTTTTAATTATCTTTCTGTTAATCATGGCTTTTGTTGTAATAAATCTGCAGATGCAGCAATTTTTAACGTATATTTATAGTCATTTAGATGGTAACGAATATTGTCTTGGCATGTTCATTGACTTATCAAATGCTTTTTTTTGTTTGTTACTGTGTACTGTCTAGAACCATTTTCATATTATACTTTCCGTACAGTCAATTTAAGCATGTTTTCTTCAAATGGAATTAATTCCACTCGACATAATACAAATCATTCAAACTCTTTGTATGAGACAATATATTTACTACCTAAATCCTTGACATAATATCGGATCCAAGTGACAAAATTGTGAATATGAACGTCTGAAACGATATTATACGGGTCGTAAAGCAAATAATTTATCTATTTGCTAGCGTGCCGTTACATAAACGTCGAAAACCGATCTCGGACGATAATATCGCCAAACGGAGACATTTTACGAGCTGAAGAAGGATACATAAAAGATGTGTATCGGCTTGAACGATTCTCGAACGTCGCATCGGATGTGTATAAGCATGGAATAAGGGGGTGGATGGATGACCAGGCAAGCAGAAGACGTTCCGTACGTAGGTGGCGGTATTAAATTGGCCGAACTCCTGCGGTAGAGGACAACAAGTGGTCGGTTCGACAAATCGGCTTGGTCTCTTTGTCTAACGCCACGGACACCGGTCAGAAGGTCTTAAATTATAAATAGCCTTCGGTTCTAGTCTGTAATTGCAACGATCAGGGTAATATATGTATGTCTGTTTATTTGCGGTATTGTTTGGAGACGGAAGCGGCAGATGCTGATCGTAGTCATCCATCACGTGAAAGGGGAAATAGGTGGCACGAAGAACTTCTGTTGGTGTGATTTGTTTGGGGGTTTGTACAGAAGTAGTTGGTTGTTTTGTTGATGGTTGATTAATATTGCAGAGGATGCAAAAGACCAGGATGTTACGTACACAATTTTAACCGGTTACTTTCCTTTTTCATAACGCTGTATAACACATGGGCTGAAAAGTCCCGGGCCTAACACATAGATGACGCTAGTTTTATTGCAGTCACCTTTCTCTCAGTTAGTACTAACCTTCAAAATTGTGTTAAAATTGTGATATTCATTAGTTTGTGAGTTATTGCGCTAAGAGTCACGCTACTTTTCTTATTTTCAAAACAATGGATCAAAAATAATTTCGTGTTTTAATTTTACACTGCTTCTTGATGGGAAAAAATACCGTTCAAGCGAAGCAATGGCTTGAAAAGTGTTATAGGGACTCCGCTCCATAAGAAACAACAATAAAACGTTGGTTTGCTGACATCAAACGTGGTCGTAGAGACACCGATGATGCAGAACGCGGTGGAAGTCCAAATGAGGCCGTAACACCAGAAAACATCAAAAAAATCCACAAAATCGTTTTGAATGATCGAAAAGTGAAGTTGCGTGAGTTAGCTGACATCGTAAAGATATCAAAAGAACGTATTGGCTTTATATTGCATGAGCATTTGACTATGAGAAAGCTCTGTTCAAAGTGGGTGCCGCGTTTGCTCACTGTTGACCAAAAACAAGAAAGTGTTGATGATTCGGATTTGAAACGTAACAAACCGGAATTTTTGCGTCGATATGTGACAATGGATGAAACATGGATCCATCACTTCACTCCGGAATCAAAACGATCGTCATCTGAGTGGACAGCAACTGGTGAACCTCATCCAAAGCGTCCGAAAGCGCAACAATCGTCTGGAAAGGTTATGGCCTCGGTATTTTGGGATGTGCGTGGTGTAATATCCATCGACTATCTTGAGAAAGGAAATTCCATCAACAGTGAATATTATATAGCGTTATTGCAGCGTTTGAAGGCCGAAATTGCAAAGAAACGACCGCATATGGCAAAGAAAAAATGTTGTTTCATCAAGACAATGCACCGTGTCACAAGTCAATCAAAACAATGGCAAAACTACATGAATTGAACTTCGAATTGCTCCGACATCCACCGTATTCAACAGATTTGGCTCCCAGTGACTACTGGCTGTTCGCAGACCACAAAAAAATGCTCGCCGGGAAAAAATTTCGCACGAATGAAGAGGTTATCGCTGAAACTGAGGGATATTTTGAGGCAAAAGATAAATCGTTCTACAAAAGTGGTATTGAAATGTTAGAGCGGCGCTGGAATGATTGCGTTGCTCTTGATGGAGATTACGTTGATGAATAAAGTTAATTTTGAACCAAAAAAACCGTGTTTTCTTTATTAGGCCCGGGATTTTTCAGCCCATGTGCTACTTAATAATAAGCTCAAATTTACAAAGAAATTCGTGGTCACATCCCCAAATCAACGGGTAGAATTTGCTAGAATTCTAAACACCTCGTATCACAGTCAAATAACGAGAGTAGGTGCAACATATGTGCTCGACCCTAACACAGAATTTGGAAAAGCAGAAAGGTAATATGATTTGCATTGCTTAAAGTCGAGTATACAGCGTTGCGAAAAAGAAAAAGGAAAATAATAAATGAAATTTGTTCTCGTAACAACTCCCCTATCATTCCCAAAGAAATTTACATCGTAAATTTCGGACCAAAAAGAACTGAAACCAAAATTAAACCGATATTAAGTTAAAGAATAAGAAGGAAAAATAAAAAATAATTAAATGTTCTTTGTTCTTCTGTAATAACGAATCCCAGCTGTTCTTCCATCTCTTTGGTGGTCTTCCTGGTAGACGCTGTCTTGTCAGTTTTCGTTCTAGCAGTATACGAATTATTCTCTTTGTATCCATTCTTTTTATGTGCTCATGTCAGTGCCTTTTTCTTTGTCTTATCCTTAATATCCTGTTGTTACGACCCTGAGTGTCTCCATTTCGGATACTGACATCTTGTTCTGTTTGTGTCTGATCTAGCCTCGATGTCGTAGGTCATTACTGGTCTCACACACGCTTTATAAATGCGAGTTTTGCTTTCTATTCTCATATGCTTATTCCGCCACACAACATCGTGTGGACACCCGGAGATTAGGGCTACTTTATTGATTTGGTTTGTGAAGTTTTTCGTCAGATTCTAGTAGCATTTGCTCTATTGGTTTGTCTTGGATTGCCAATTTGGATCTTACTGGATCTTTAGCGAAAAGTAAGCACTTTGTCTTTTTGACGGATGTAGACATGTGCTAATTTGCTTCTCCATCAGCAAATTAAACAAGAGGGGGCTTAAACTGTCACCCTGCCGAATGCCTCGGGGCGTGGGTGTTTCTATATAGATATTTCGCATCCTATCCGTATTCTTGTTTAGCTGCTGTATTATCCACCGGTTTTTCTTCCAGCAGTCTCTATCGTTTCCCTTATCGCTGTCCAGAAGAATAGACTGTGCGACAAAAATAAATATAATTCCGATATGATTTCGAGAAACGCAAATTTCAGATAAGTGTAAAGAACGGCAACCAATTCATCAAATTACCATTTCACAAAGCGACAAGGAAGCTTCCATAAATTTTTTCAAGCAACATAATCTTCGCATTATCTACAATTCGAATCATTCTTCGAGGAATCCTTTAAGAAATGCTAAAGACATATGTGACTGGATCAGGAATCGCATAAACGTAAAGGAATACAAACAGGGCGATGAATAGGCAACACATTTTTCATTTTAGGGGTAGTAGACCAAGTTTAGTGTTGCCCAAAATATTACACAAATAGATTGCGATATGCCAAGAGTTAGTTTTAGGTTAAATGAATAAATTCCAGATCTTAGTGAGCTGGAAAGTTAGGAAGGTATTGGTATTCATAAGAATAGTCTTATGCATTTTAGCTTGACTTAATAATAATTTAATTACAACAATATCCGCAGTTAGCTGAAACTACTGCTAAAGTATGCATTTGTAGCAAGTAACAGGACTACTTTGGTCAGGTTCTATTTTAGATGAAAGCTTCCCTTTTGTACGTCTTACTGAGTATAGCAATCCTCTTGTTGAAATACGATTTTAGAGTTTTCACTTGAGGTATTAGATTTCAATTTACAAACTGGACAATATGGACGTTCTTTTTATAGCAGAAAAGGGTATAAATGAAAGCAAAGCCCTCTTTATAATATAATGCCAAAAGGCTACCTCATATCTCGTTTAGGTAGTTGAAAAAGCCCTATCATTCCCATTTCAAAAAGATATATTCATAATCAAATTACTGTCTTCAAAGCTTCATTCAGAAACATCACGCTCGCTACCAGAATTCGTTGGATATCACGAAAAACACTTCAATTCTCGTGCGATTCGGCCTTTTCAATTCATTCATCGCAAGAGTGCCGGCGAAAATTGTCCGAATTAACGACCGTATACGTCCTTTATGAATTTTCGAATCAATTATCGCCTTTCGGAATACATAAACCGTCACAACGCTTGCCCATTATGCGCCGGGAACATTGACGGACGAAATGGAATACGGCGTTTGGACGACGTCGTCCCGTATCCTCCGTTATTTACGTGACAAACGTAATGATTTAGGGAAATCGTCCGACGTGACGTTTCGGCTCCGACACACAGAGAATTCCCCCTCGACATTTTGACGCGGGCCGTCTGCCCGTATACAATAATTTATGGTTTCATTTCTGGTGATTCTGGTACGTGCTTAGTGTATGTACGTGTGTATATATTGTCGCAATTCTCCCTCGGCCCAGTTGCTATGTATTAAGCCTTCTTTCAGGGTAATGGTGTGGGGGGACGTAGATGTGGCAGCGGCGCATTTTGCTAACATTAAAAAGAATTTTGTTAATATTGGTGTAGTTTTAAGTAGTGTATGGGATTTTAAAGGGAAACTGTGGTAATGATTTACAATAATTGCAAGTACTGTGTGGTTGCATAATTAGCGTATTTCTCTAAGGAAAACAACTTAGTGTTTTGTAATGATATAAGAAGTTTCTTGAAGAAAATGGGGTTAAAAAAATAAGCCAAGTGAATGGCGTCCTTTTATAGATAGTTCATATCGAAGTTTAAAATGTGTACTTTTACACAATGGTAATGAACATGGTTCTATACCTATTGGACATTCCACCACTATGAAAGAGGAGTATGAGGTGATTACACAAAATATCTTTATTTTTATGCCTTTGGGATAGCAGAGCTAAGGTCCAGCACTGGATTACCAGAAACTGGCCATTAAGAAATGTTTTAGTTCAAAGAGAACACAACGTTGTCAAGGAAGCGTTGGTTGACAGAAAAAATCATGTTTTGAGTATTTGAAACGAAACCTTCCAAGGCTTAATACAGAAAAACTGACAGCTAGAATCTTTTATGGTCCCCAGATGAGGCAACCTTCAAATAATCCGTAGTACACGGAATCATGAATGAGCGTGAGTCTAATGCCTGGTGCTCTTTTGCTGAAGCTTAAAAATTTCCTTGGAAATCATAAGGCAGCAAATTACGCCGAGTTAGTAGAACAAATGTTCTCTAATTTTCATACGCTCGGATGTAACATAAGGATCAAGATTACATTACATTCACAGCTTCTTAGATCGCTTTCCTGAAAACTTAGGTAATATTTATGTGGATCAGGCATCAGCATTATGAGGAAAGGCACCAGGGAAGATGGTATACCCCTATGATGGCCGATTGCTGCTGGAATCTTCGTCTCGCTGAAGATTCTGGTAAACCTCATGCAAGGAAATCTTGTAAAAGGAGATTTCTTTATTAGATTAAATAAATACCACCTACCCATTTTTTTGTGTTTCCGTTAACAGTTACCAATGTAGTAATATTTAAAAGTTATGTACATAACACAACGTTATATCTAATTTTGGCGAATTTTTCCTAAATAGGGCAGAAAGAGTGAATTTAGAAAACTAGATAGAACAAATCTGACGGCATTTTTGAATTAGGCATCCCAAAATTGCTTAATTATACTTAAGAAATCCGAGGCACCAAAATGTTTATTGGCCAGTGTTATTTATTCGGAGCGTTACGTACCAAGAACGCAAGGCTCTCGTCGTCAACAGAGTTGATTGAATTGTAAAAATATATATCTATACAAGAGATCCTACGCCGGTTCTAATAGTTACTAATTAGCCAACTTTCTACAACCTATTGGGTGGTCCAGATAGATTGTATCTCTTCGAAAAGGAGAAAACGAAAAGAATCTATATCTTCTTGGTGGGCACCTGTGTTGTGGTAATAAATGTATCAAATTCGGTGTGTAGTTGGGAATAGTTTTCTGTGTGTAGCTACCACTTCTGCAGGTCTCACAAGTTAATTTCAACTTTTGCATATCTTTGTTAATGAACCGTTCAATGACAAAGGCAAACTACGATGTTGTAGCAACAATTTCAGAAGTTCGTACCTGGACGAAAAATTCATGGAAAGCTGCGAAAGAAGAGATGGTTATAAAGTAATTTAGGAGATGCGGTATAAGTAATACGATAATGGTAGCGAAGATGGCACAATCTTGGAAGGGAGTAACATAATATTTCTCTTCTAAAAATTGTCCCATAAATTTGTGGTGTGTCTTATGCTCTGAAAAGTGTGGTAGTTTCTTAGGATGCTATTGACATTATTAAACCGAGATTCAAACAATTTCCTTTTTGATTTCTCCCATTAGTCTATTCACTTATACTCAACGGTTAACTTTATAAACCTTAAACAGTTTTAGAACTTGTTTGGAACTGCTGGAATTGAAATGTATTTACATAAACGACTGTGCATAAATCTCAAGAAGTCCATTGTTTTCCCGTAGTTAATTAAATTTGTTTACAGATTATTTTTTTATAAGAAAAGAAAAACGAAAAAGAAAATTAAATATTGTTTTTAGTTCTGGATCAAACTTTAACAAATTTCTAGATGTAAGAACTGTACAAACACCAACCCGTCAATTGCAAACATTCGATTTTGTAACGAATTCAATATACCGCAGTTAATCATGAATATTATCGCCAGACAGTCGACGTACAGCTTCGCCGGTAAAAAACCATGATAGATATTAGGAATGGAAGCAGCATACCACCTACTACCACATCTTCTACGTGTAATAGCAACGTTTGATTAACGAGGCAATATCTCATGCAATCTTTCACCATTATTAAAACAGTTAACAGCTTCCATGGGGAATATTTATCAAATACGCGTGAATTTGTTCTCGCTAAGCGAGCGGCGACAAAGCTCCGAATCATCGTCGATATGCAGAAGTGTAAGACGGTATAGTGCTATTTACGATGTAACGATTCTATATTTTGTCGTATAACAGGATTATCTGCATACGCATATTTTACGTTTATATGTAGATGTATTCCACTGATTAAAGTTAATTAACGTTAATTAACTTTAATCAGTGTAAGACATCTACAAATAGGTTTCTAGTTATGAGTATCTATTACGTATAAAAGAGAATTGTAAACAAGTGTTCGAAAATATTTAATAATAATAGTAATAGTAATAATAAATGTCCAATTACATGTATAGCAAAGATTGATTAAGCAGGCATGTGTTGCATTCTTTAAATTAAATGCATCCACCATGAATGACACTGTATAACCTTCTGTACCTATTGAAATAAGTAAGTGACAAAAGAATGCAAAAGGAATACAAAAAAAACAAAGTTTGCGTTAATGCTCCATATGGTTTTCTTAACTTCTCCAATTCAATTTTCGTATATCATCGTCGTTGCTATTCATGTTTGAACGATTAGAGTCACAACAGCAGTAAGCATGTTGCATGAGTCTGCCGACGTTTCGTTTTCAGTTGCATGGAACATCTCTGAGGTATTGCATGTCATAACACTGCTGTGAGAATAAAGGAGCTGGTTCTTCTCACAACAATGTTACGACATACAGTACCCCAGAAGAAGCTCCATGCTACTAATAGCGAAACGTCGGTAGACTCATGCAACTACGACGCGGTTTTAACCAGGAAACCTACATTTAACACATGGGCTGAAAAGTCCCTGGCCTAACAAAGAAAACACGGTTTTTTTGGTTCAAAATTAGCTTTATTCATCAACGTAATCTCCATCAAGAGCAACGCAATCATTCCAGCGCCGCTTTAACATTTCAATACCACTTTTGTAGAACGATTTAGTTTCAGCGATAACCTCTTCATTCGTGCGAAATTTCTTACCGGCAAGCATTTTTTTGAGGTCTGCGAACAGCCAGTAGTCGCTTGGAGCCAAATCTGGTGAATACGGTGGATGTGGGAGCAATTCGAAGTTCAATTCATGTAGTTTTGTCATTGTTTTGATTGACTTGTGATACGGTGTGTTGTCTTGATGAAACAAATTTTTTTTCTTTGTCATATGCGGTCGTTTCTTTGCAATTTCGGCCTTCAAACGCTCCAATAACGCTATATAAAATTCACTATTGATGGTATTTCCTTTCTCAAGATAGTCGATGAATATTACACCACGCACATCCGAAAATACCGAGGCCATAACCTTTCCAGCCGACTGTTGTGCTTTCGGGCGCTTTGGACGAGGTTCACCAGTTGCTGTCCACTCAGATGACGATCGTTTTGATTCCGGAGTGAAGTGATGGATCCATGTTTCATCCATTGTCACATATCGACGCAAAAATTCCGGTTTGTTACGTTTAAACATGGCCAAACACTGCTCAGAATCATCAACACGTTCTTGTTTTTGGTCAACAGTGAGCAAACGCGGCACCCACTTTGAACAGAGCTTTCTCATAGTCAAATGCTCATGCAATATAAAGCCAATACGTTCTTTTGATATCTTTACGATGTCAGCTAACTCACGCAACTTCACTTTTCGATCATTCAAAACGATTTTGTGGATTTTTTTTATGGTTTCTGATGTTACCGCCTCATTTGGACGTCCACTGCGTTCTGCACCATCGGTGTCTCTACGATCACGTTTGAAGTCAGCAAACCAACGTTTTATTGTTGTGTTTGATGGAGCGGAGTCCCCATAACACTTTTCAAGCCATTGCTTCGCTTGAACGGTATTTTTTTCCCATCAAGAAGCAGTGTAAAATTAAAACACGAAATTGTTTTTGATCCATTGTTTTGAAAATAACAAAAGTAGCGTGACAGCACAATAACTCACAAACTAATGAATAGAATATTATGAAATTTTAATAATTGAAGGTTAGTACTAACTGAGAGAAAGGTGACTGCAATAAAACTAGCGTCATCTATGTGTTAGGCCCGGGATTTTTCAGTCCATCTGTTATTAAGAGATTCTATCATACTAACTTATATAACTATCCATAATAGAAGACAATCTGTTACGGTAGATATCTGTGTGTGGTGCTAATACGAAAAAAGTACTTATCACTTTTTCTATTGGATATATACAGAACTCTTTCGGTTAAGTATATTTATACCACATGTTTGCTGGAATAAGAAAAATATTACCCACGCTTACAACGCTATCTAACAACTCAATAGCAGCGTACCCATTACAACTGAATTCGTGAAAAATGGCATCATCGAGCGTAACATCCGACAAGATTTTTCTTCGGTTTTTTTACGCGGGAAAGAGTAGATAGATACGATGAAATTTGGAGTAGGGGAATCGCGTAAATGAAGCGCATCCATCGAAAGAAATCGACACGGCAAAAAGTTTTATTTCCAGCATACGGTAGCCTCCAGCGATGTAATGGGTTTTCAAGGATAAAGAGAGTATCCAGACGCGTCCGTGATGACTTTCGGATTTACCTCGCCCAACTACCGAGAGGGTCGTTTGCTCTTTTACGAGATGAGTGCTATTTATCCTGGCGAAACGCGATAAGTTTTATTGATTTGAGGAAATCGCGGTTATCGTTCATCGTTCGCGAACAAACCGGAGCAGAAAAAGAACGCTCACGTTTTATTTTATGGACTTTCGCAGTGCTGTAAAAGTGTAAGGCCATAAATATACAAGTGAAGTGTGCGGATATTATCAATAACTGTCAATACGGAAGCTATTGTTCTTAACGTAGAAGGAAGTAGTTAAGCCGTTTTAGTTTTCCCAAATAACTTCTTAAAATGCCAGTATATCAGTACGAGGGAGACCTGAAATGTTTCCGGAATCGGCAAGAGATGGCGCACGAAGGTTTCAGTGGATTTATTGGTCGGCAAGGGCTACCTTTTTTATGGCAACTGTCAAAAAAAGAACGTCTACAGTCAATTGTTGTTGTTTAAGTGTTTTGTGTAGCAATTTCGTGCAGTTGCCGCACAAGTACAAATAACGAACCACGCAGTGGACGCCCAAGAACCGCTACCAAAACTGAAATTGTCGACAAGATTCATGATGTCGTGTTATCCGATAGCCAATTGAAGCTGAAAAAGATAGCAGAGACAACAGGCACCTTAGAAGAGCGGGTTTGCCGTGTCCTACACGAAATTTTGGGTATGAAAAAGCTTTTGGCGCGATGGTTACCGCGTTTTCCCATATCGGAGCAAAAACGAAATCGGGTGACCGTTTCGGATCCAACGCAATCCAAGGGATTTCTTCATGCGTTTCGTAAATAAAAATAAGAAATACCAATACCGTGTTTTTATTGTCGATTCCGGAAACATTTCGGGTCGTCCTCGTATATCTAGATGACAATGTTTCTCGATGCGACCAGAAGAAATGCTTGGTTAGTATAACCAATGTAATAACAACGCAACCAGTGGCAAATATATTGGGTTAACCGTATTGGAAATTCGTTCCACGTTAAGACATTGTATTGCCTCTCCTTGAATAGTTCTGGAGCGAAGACGTTCCTATTGTTCCAAATGCGATGGAATGCTGTTCCACGGTTCCAATGCAAATTATTTTTATGAGACAATACTGCATATATCTGTACCGGGTCTGTATAAGTCCTATACTTAAAATAGGCGACAAATTGCTGCATAGGGAACATGGTCACAGACAGCGATATTCTGAACATTTTCTACAAATACAGACTTTACTTCCACAATTTAACCTTGAAGAACCATTAGGTATCGAAGAAAGTCAAATCAAGAATTCCAAGATATTTATGTTTTTTACAGATTTACAATGCAAAAATCTTTCATAATTATTAGTGATAAGTATTGATATACTTGCAGTTTCCGAAACATAACTTTATCAAAATATCCCATCAACTCTTTCTAATATCTTAAATTATGTCTTCGTTAGGAGAGACAGGACTGGTCGAGGGGGCAGAGTTGCTATTTATTATAAATCAAGCATGTGTGCTACCGTAATAAAAACATCATCAGAAGAATATATTGATTGTATTTGGCTAATACTAGCTCTACTAAAACTAAAACAAACTACTGTGATTGGTGCATATTATAGACCTCCAAAAGGGAATTTCGTTTCCTTCTACAAGGAATTAGGAGATAATTTGTCTGAGTCTTGTGCATAAACTGAACACATCATCTGTTTAAGAGACTAACGTTAATTTACCAAATATATTAGATAATAGAACGTTAAAACTTCTGGAGTTATTTGACACATATAATTTGTCTAAGTCATTTGACCAACCCACGCGTCTTGTCTGTTCCTCCTTGCTGGACCTACATATTGTTATTATTGGTTCAACAGTCAGGATATATAGTGTTGTACAAAGTAATTTTTTTGATCAGCTTGGAATATATGTATTGAAGTATAATTTGATTAAGAAAATTCATCTAAGTTAGTTTCTGGACAAGCCTCGTAGTTTGCCATGCAAATGAAATCGTTTTATAAAATTTTGGAAATAGACAAGAGTTTAAGTATAAAAAAAACATAGAGCATCCAATATGCGCTAGAATGTAATGCACAGAAACTGATGCAACAATTAAAAAAATTAATAATAAAAAAATATATGTATTCGCATAATATATATAACAGATGCACAACAAACTCTAACAAACAATTCTACTTTTAAACAGCGCCTTCATTTGAACAAGAGAAAATTTCCGCACGAACAACGTGCATACAACTCATTATATGTTTTCAACTTCCTTTGCACGCAACCCGTTCAATTCATAAGCATCAATGAACCGGACTTTCAAACATTAACAGCGATTTTGAAAGCATTGCGTGTTACATGTCGCATTTTTGTACAACTTTTTCTCGCCTGGGTTCTTTTTATTGGTTCCTACTGGTGTGCCTAACGCGGTTTTGTTGGTGAAAAGTTTTCCCCGGACTCGAATAACTGAATTTCCGGCATCGACGCCTCCAACTTCCGAAAGCCCTTCCGGAGGTATCCGCGACAAATGTAGGGAGGAGGGAGAATTTTCTTTGTTCCCTTTTATTTAGCCCTATTTGATGTAACTTGTCAAGCTGATAATGTGATTAGAAAGCATTGTTTTGTTGGATGGCGAACTACTTTTTTTCAGAAGCTTTAATGAGATTTTTCTAAGTTAGTGAAATGTAATTAAACTAGTTTGTTTTCGGTTTGTTTTAACAAAGTAGGTAATTAAAAATATTGCTTAGATCTCTGCTAGACGTTTTGTTATTTTTATTTCGAATAAGGAAGCTTTACATCTTCATAAAGGTCAAAGGGAGTTTATCCTTAGAACTTCCTTAAATAATTGTCGTTCGTATCTTCTGAACCTAATGCACTAATTTATTAATTAACACTTAGGAATATTGGGAAAAGCTAAGGAACCCAATTGTTGAAAAACAACAACTACATAACGCCTTTTTATTCCGACAGACGAACGATGCATCGGACGTTAAACAAACTACCAACATCGTGTTGTGGGTCCGAAAATTGTCCGATAAGTTTATTTGCATGGTTCACGAATACCAAATTGTTATTTTTCGATTTTCCACACTTAGACATCTAAAGCTAGAAACATCTTCATAGCTACATATTTGCTGCCGTTTGCTAATCTCACAAGGGTGTGCTTTTGGAAATTTTCTCAAATTTGTGACTTCTACTGATAACTGCCAAAATCTAGTAC
Source organism: Trypoxylus dichotomus (assembly GCA_023509865.1). NCBI lineage: Eukaryota > Metazoa > Arthropoda > Insecta > Coleoptera > Scarabaeidae > Trypoxylus > Trypoxylus dichotomus. The sequence continues at coordinate 4,926,331 of CM042077.1, forward strand.
AGAGTAAGTTCAATTTGAACTAAGAATCTTTCTAGAATAAGGATTTTATTTTCCGAAAGAATCCTTAAAGGCATAATTTCAGGGAAAATTCTGAATCTGTTTCAAAGGATTACTGAATTATTTTCATATTTTCTAACTATCATACGTCTACACATCCAATATACCTTTAAATTATAAATATTTCATAGGTATGATATTCCTGCAAAATCCATAAAACATTCTACCATTCGTTCTCGAATGGAAGTCTGTTCTTTTCTTTTATGCAGATGCTTAAATCCTCCTTTTATTGGTACCTTTCCACTAGCATATACATAAATAGAAGCGATATATATTCGGAACCAGAATATCGCGAGAATACGCGCATATAAATCATTCAATAAAGTCCGAAACAACGTTGAGAATTCCGATATCAGGCATTCGAATTGTTCAAAGAGCGTAACACCACCGTTCGCGCGGAAACTACCTTCCTTTTGTTGTTTGTTGACGATTCAAGACCGAGTACAGTGTACGTTTTCCCGCGTATTATTTTCCACAATAACGTTTTGCCGTATAATTTCAGTAATTAAGACCGTTATACCTTGGAACAACTCAATTTCCACTGCGATTCATGATTAGAATGGTAGCCGGTATTGTTTTAGAATGTGCAAGTACGGTTTACATTGTGATCTCATTTCGAATGCGTCATTTATGTTTAATTACGTCAAGCAAATATGCTCAAATGTTTGCCGTATACGTTAAAACAAGGTTAGTGTTAATGGTACTTCCTTAAACGAAGAACATAGTCGTTCTAAATTTATTCAGCAGGAGTAAAATATTCAGGGTGGTTCTCAAATACGCGGCAAAATTTTGGGGTGATAATATTATTCATTAAACAAAACCATTTTCAGGGAAAATATTTACATATATGAGTATATTAATGATTGGATTAAAGTCGGGATTTTGAAAACTGCGGGCAAAATTGTATGTGTAGTTGTATTAATACAATATTTCTAATATGTACATGAAATATATTAATTCACACACTTATTCCCTTTCTAAGTATAGTAAATTTTCTTTTGTAGTGCATTATTTTGCAGAGCAAAATTTATCTTCCTTTTTTCCCGATTACCATAGTAGGCTTCTACTGCGTATTCATCAGTAAATGTTAGCTTATGTTTTTAAGGGATATACAGACAAATAAAAACTTCAATCGGAATTACGATTAGCACTCAATGTTTTACGAGGGCGACCTGAAATGTTTCCGAAATCGGCAGGAGATGGCTTACGAAGGTTGAAGTAGATTCATTGGTCAGCAAGGGCAACCTTTTTTATGGCAACAGACGTTTACTACCAATAGTTGTTGTTTAAGAGTGTGTTTTGTGTAGCAAAAGACTCTAATGTTCGTTTTGCGAGAGAGTTATCTCAAGTGAGATAACTCTTTGAGAAGGTAGAGTAGTCTTTAGTACATGGAAAATCTAAACATTTACGAATATATATACGAAATAGATGTATTAAATTAATAAAGATATTATTTGAATATGTAAACTTTCACTGCCAAAATCGGGTTACAATTGTGATGATATTGTGATGGATATGTTTTTAATTAAGTAAATAAAATAATAACCACAGAAGATCCCGCGGTCACCGTACAATAGAATTGACATTCTTGCCTTTGTTACCGTATTTCTGTCGATTTGTTACATCTCTATAAAATATACAATGATATTTTTTGAACTCGCATAAGAATTAGGGGACTATTATATATATATATATATATATATTATATATATATATATCAATTCTTGTGTTTCCTAAGTTGTCTATCTGTGTTGTTTATTATATGTAAATACAATCTTATTTTATGACGAAAATTAAATGAATAGCGTGTAAGTACTATAGCCATGCATTGATATAGTAGTTGGATGATATGACAAACCCATTCATTCTGGCTTTTCTTTGCAGTGCAGACCAGCTAGTTTCAGTGCTCGTAAAACTTTTAAACGTAAAGCGTTTGATTCTGGGATGCTTCGGTAATCTTTTATAACAATGGTAATAATAATAAGGACGTGTGTTAAACCCAACATGAAATTAGTAGAAAAGGAACAATAATAATATACCAAGATAAGAAAACGCTATAAATAGAGCATTTTCATGGTATTAGTGAAATCAATTCGCAAGAGAGACATGTGAGACATAAAACGCTAACACACGGACATGTTTCTGCCTTCCCGGCGTCATCAGCGTGGTTTCGAGCAGTTTTATGTTAACACATGTAATTCTCTCACTGCTTCTATCACCATATTTAACTCTACGATACAAACTGTCGCTAACTAGTGCCAAAAGAAAGAAACATTTGTCCGCAAAGTCAGACAGCGAAAAGAAGCGGGTATAGTTTCCCACCCTTCACTCGTGCAATTCGTGGATTGCTCTTCCGAGAGGACATTTTTGCACCAATGGCAGTGTATAGGGAAACTGCACATGTGAATGATTTCTGAAGGCTTACCGCGACGTATATAAAACACATCTAAAAGAATGTCTTGAAAATGACACCAAGATAAGAAAACGCTGTAAATACAGATTTCTCATAGCTTTCGATGAAAAATTTTTTCAGATTTTCTTACACCTATATACTGTACCAAAGTTCGAAGCTTATGATTATTGTTGTAGTCGAAGGAAAATTACACCACATTATTTATTAAGTATTACTCATAAAAATTTCAGAACGTTTTAAGTACCGACTAAAATTCTACCTATAAACTGCGGCTTTCACTTACGTTGAGGCCTTTAGTATCCACATTTTATTTATTTAAGAGGGTCAACTTAAGTACTGCGCCCTGTAGGATAAAATTGAACATATCCTACGCGAGAAAGATGTATCGTTATAATTTATAAGAAGAAGTTGAAGTAAAAGTTCAACGAACAAATAACCTCATCTAAAGTTGGTGTCGATATGACTAAGAACGTAAAGTTAAGAAGTCGATAAGCTACTAGATAAGGTGTTGATTTGCTACGTTTGCAGTTGTATGTTTCGTTCCTTTCCACTCAAGTTCAATGTAGTACAACGGAATTGAAAATAAATTTAAGGTATGGCTTTCAAAGTATAATACTGAAATCGGTGTAACGCAGTGGCTACCCTTATACAAATAGCTTTGTAAAATAGTGGAACGCTATCGTGGGGCGATCTGAGGCACAATATTGGGCTTTAATAATTTCAGAACGTAAGCAGGACAAAGGAAATAAAAGGTATAAGTGCATGTATACGGGGTATGTCCCAAAATTAATGGGAATGGTTCGTTTTAAAGTATTTAATTGAATGTATCTACAATTTAATATTGTCACCTTCAAAGTATGCGCACAGCGAGTTTTCAATTCCTGGTAATAATTCTGGAAGTTTTGTTCCGTTAGGTTGTCTAGAACTTGCGTTACACATGGATTTTGGTCTAGACTGTAGGGCGGGCGTAGGAGTACTGGAATGCTTCTTTCTGCCAAAAATTCTGTAGCGGACAATGAAGTGTGACTAGGGGACTTATCGTGATGCAAGATCCATAATAACTCAAAAACTCTTTTCTGCAAACGTTTATGGACCTCGCGATAAAAGGTTTGATTCACTGTCTGGCTTTCTAATACGAATTCTTCGGTGATAATTCCACAAGAATCAGAAAAGATGATGGATTTAACTTGGGATTCGTTCAGGTTTTCTGGGCCGCGGTGACGCAGGAGTGTGCTACCACATACTTTATCGCTTTGTTTCAGGATCGTATTTGGATACCCATGACTTGTCTCGTGTTATCAGTCTGTGCATGAAATTGGGTTCGGTTGTTAAGCGACCCATCAACTGTTGGCTAATGGAGAAACAATTTTCCTTTTGTACATCAGACAAGTTCCTGAGAGACTGAATGGTCTGCGCTAGTTTTGGTGGTTGCGTGCTTACTCCTTCCGCTAACATGTAGTCGACTCCAGTCTGGTGTTGTTACATTGAGCGTATACAATTCACTCTCATTAATTCTAAGCCATACCTCGTACATACAACTTATTTGATAAAGTAAAATGAACAATATAATGAATTCATTTTGGACACAACAGTAACTTAATGACAGTAGTAATAATACTAATAATTTATTTTAATGAAATTATTAGATAGATTTGGAAAGCCAACATTCTATGCAGCTTAAAATGTATGACATCAAACGAAAAATAATCAAGACACTATCTTTACGACCTGTCTTTAAAGTAAGAACAAAGTATAAGTTACAAAATTGTTATCTAAAATTCAAAAGTGCAAAATATATTGCCCACAATAATATTTGCAGTAAAAAAGAACAAAACAAAAAGTATGCTGAAACTATATAACGTAACAATACTACTACACTATAACACATGTGCTGAAAAGTCCCGGGCCTAACACATAGATGACGCTAGTTTTATTGCAGTCACCTTTCTCTCAGTTAGTACTAAACTTCAAAAGACAGCTGTTAAAATGTCACGATATTCTATTCGTTAGTTTGTAAGTTATTGCGCCAAGAGCGTGACTTATGTTATTTTATAATAATAATAATAATAATAATCCTTTATTGCCCAACAGCCCAGGGGCCAATTACAGGAAAAATTACAATACAATTCTTATATAAAATAAAATAAAATAATTCAAATCGTGTTGCCTACAATAATAATACAATAATAATGAAACAAAAAAAAAAAAGAAAGACTCACAAAATGGCTCTAGATCCCGTTTGTTTGCGTTCTCACCATGTGACTGAGAGGTGCCTTAAGCAAAATGTTGGTATTAGCTCTAGGTACTTGAAATGTATTAAAGTAGCGAGTATGATGAGTAGGTACGGTAAAGTTTATTTGCGCTAGAAGGGCTGGCGGAGTCGACAGTATTTTTCAGGATCCTGCAAAGAAACTCCACACTGTTACGCTCGCGGCGGTCAGCGAGAGATAGAAAACCATGCTCAACAAGTAAGCTATAATACTCGATACCTCTTGCAGGATACACGTTGTCCATTCGAAAGGAGAGATATTTTAGAAATTTCTTTTGAACGCGTTCGATCATAAGCTCTTGGTGTAAATAACGGGGATACCAAACAATGGAGGCGTATTCAAGCTTAGAAACGAACGTAGGCATAATATAAACGTTTCATTACACCTAAGTCTGAGAAATGCCTGCAAGAACGCATGACAAAACCGAGAAGTTTTGGAAGCAGATGAACACATGGACGAAATATGTTCCGTAAATGACAGTCTATTATCAAACAAAACACCAAGATCCAAAGTTTTGATATTGCGTGGTATGGCTGCATCATTAATTTGGTAGTTATAGTATAAAGTAGTGTGAGTGTTATTGTAGGGAAACCACAGTACACTTGTTGATGTTCAGAGGGAGATAATTGACCTTGCTCCAAGTATTAATGCGAAGAAGATTGTCTTGTAAATGTTTACAATCGAAAATGCTACCAACAGTATTAAATATCTTTACGTCATCTGCGTATGCTAAGACGTGACACGTAAACAGAGATAGTAAATCATTTATATAAAAATTGAAGAGAAGTGGTCCAAGATTTGAACCTTGAGGAACACCTGATGTTGGAGAAAACGGCGTAGAGGAATAACCATTGTAGCAGACATAACACTTCCTTCCAGTAAGGTAAGACTCAATCAACGTCAGGAAACCTACACCAAAACCAAATTTGTCCATTTTTGTAGTAGCATCTCGTGGTTAATGCAGTCGAAAGCTTTAGAAAAATCTATGTAAATAACATCCACCTGCTTTCGCTTATCAAGCGCTTCACCAAGATATTGGCCAATGCATGCTAAATTAGTGATCGTCGACCTACCTGCAACAAAACCGTGCTGATGCTCAGATATGAAAGGAGTTATGCAGGCAGATATTTCTTTGTAAAGCAAATGTTCAAATACCTTAGCGAAATTGGGCAGTATACTTATAGGCCTATAATCAGCAAATGTTAGATCGGTTTCCTTTCTTAAATACGGGGGGTAATTCTGCTAATTTTCCAAACCTTTGGAAAAGTTGACGTGCTTATCGCTAGGTGGAATATAGTTGACAGTGGATAGGACAGAACAGGAGCACAATCACGTACAAAGAAGCTCGGTATTCCATCATCTCCAGTTGTCATATTAGATTTAAGTCTCTGATACTGTTCTCCACACCCCAATTCAGAGAAGGCATGAACACAAAAATTATTATAATTGAGAAAAGAGTTGAAAGATACATTTTGAACACTAGGTTTATACACACTCGCAAAGACACTGGAAAAGGCATCCACGATTTCGTTTATTGGCTGGGTAAATTCTCTGCCGTCATACTGCATACTTCCCGGAATTCTGGAAGAAGTTTTCTTGTTGTTAATGAAGCGCCAGAACAACTTAGGATCTCTGTTGATATTAATTTCAGCATCTGACAAGTAAGCCTTGTATGCGTCTCTCTCTAATTTCATTCTTTGTGAGAGATCTCAATCGTTTGAATTCATTAAAATAGTATATCGCTTTTGTTCTTTTCCACTTCTTGAAGTAAAATTCTTTTAATTTAAGACGTTGTTTTATTTTAGCACTAAACCATGGAGGAAACGTGAGGTAGGACGTTTAGTTTTCTCAACTGAACGATCTATAACGGAGTATAATGTATTATAAAATGCCTCAACAGCGACATCCACATCACTGTATTCATCCAAGAAACTCCAGTCGACTGCAAGCATATCGCTATATAAAGAGAGGAAATTTGCTTTGCTAAAGTTGTAGCTAACATTATTGTTACCCGGAAAATTTATCCACTCGACACATGTGTCAAAAAGTAATCTCAATTTCGAGTGGTGGGTGAAAAGCATCAACGCTAACCAAAGGTTCAGAACTAAGACGGACATGTAGCTCACATGACATATTACAAAACACGAGATCCAGAATATTGCCATACATATTTTGAATAGTATTGAATTCTTTTAGATTTAAAATATTAACAAAATTGCTTAAAGATGTCACTTTACGATTATTGTTTACTAGTGCATCGGTTTTTTTATACTCCGGGCAGTTGAAATCGCCAAAAACAATAACATTTTTATTAATCAACTTAAAACTGAGAGCGTCCAAAAAAGTTTCATAGTCATCACATCCCATATCAGGTGGTAAATAGATGTTGGCGATGTAAATTGTGTGCGATGCCATCTCGAACTTGCATAAGACGATATCAGCCAAAGGGACCAAATCAATCAACGAAGACACATTATTTTCAAAACAATGGATCAAAAACAATTTCGTGTTTTAATTTTACACTGCTTCTTGATGGGAAAAAATACCGTTCAAGCGAAGCAATGGCTTGAAAAATGTTATGGGGACTCCGCTCCATCAGAAACAACAATAAAACGTTGGTTTACTGACTTCAAACGTGGTCGCAGAGATACCGATGACGCAGAACGCAGTGGACGTCCAAATGAGGCGGTAACACCAGAAAACATCAAAAAAATCCACAAAATCGTTTTGAATTATCGAAAAGTGAAGTTGCGTGAGTTAGCTGACATCGCAAAGATATCAAAAGAACGTATTGGCTTTATATTGCATGAGCATTTGACTATGAGAAAGCTCTGTTCAAAGTGGGCGCCGCGTTTGCTCACTGTTGACCAAAAGCAAGAACGTGTTGATGATTCTGAGCAGTGTTTGGCCATGTTTAAACATGGATCCATCACTTCACTCCTGAATTAAAACGATCGTCATCTGGTCGCAACTGGTGAATCTCGTCCAAAGCACCCGAAAGCACAACAATCGGCTGGAAAGGTTATGGCCTCGGTATTTTGGGATGTGCGTGGTGTAATATTCATCGACTATCTTGAGACTGGAAATACCATCAACTGTGAATATTATATCGCGTTTTTGGAGCGTTTGAAGGCCTAATTTGCAAAGACACGACCGCATATGGCAAAGAAAAGAATTTTGTTTCATCAAGACAACGCACCGTGTCACAAGTCAATCAAAGCAATGGCAAAACTACATGAATTGAACTTCGAATTGCTCCGACATCCACCGTATTCGCCAGATTTGGCTACCAGCGACTACTGGCTGTTCGCAGACCTCAAAAAAATGTTCGCTGGTAAGAAACTTCGCACGAATGAAGAGGTTATCGCTGAAACTGAGGCCTATTTTGAGACATAAGATAAATCGTTCTACAAAAGTGGTATTGAAATGATAGAACGGCGCTGGAATGATTGCGTTGCTCTTGATGGAGATTACGTTGATGAATAAAGCTAATTTTGAACCAAAAAACCGTGTTTTCTTTGTTAGGCCCGGGACTTTTCAGCCCATGTGTTATTTGAGGAACAAGGTAAGAGAAACAAAAGGGAGACTCGACAAATAGACCAAGATCTCGTTTGTTTGCATTCTTCATCATGTGGCTAATAGGTGCTTTGAGCAAGATTTTGGTATTAGCTCTCGATATCTGAAACATATTAGTCCATATGATGAAATGAAACTTTTCAAAACGAAATTCAAATTAAAGCTCCTCGTTTCAGTATCATTCGATAAACTCTACGACCATCACGATTCACCATATCCATCTACCGTATTAAAAATGCACCGGTTTCCATTCTGCGTACTCAAAAATTACCGTTTTAAATAAATTATCCCGAATTAAAGCACTGACACGCAACTAATTTACGCGTCCGTGCCATCCCCGTATCAAATTAACACTCTTTGGAAAGAGCCCTGCATAAAATTTAAATTCGCGGAGAAATAACAATAATGTAAATATCGTGTAACCGGAAACGCTGTTATTAACGTTTCCAATTTTATTACTGTCCCTACGGGCGATTATTTATCTCGGCTGACTAATGGAAGCTTGTTACTGCGGGGTTGTTTGCAGTCTTGAGATTGGTGAGATGTCCAAGAATAATAAAGCTCTCGGAATTAAAAGCCTCAGGATAAGCGGCTTGTATTTCTCGTAATGAAAGGAGGCTGGGGAAGTCTTAGGGTTTTCGAAAGGAAGGGATTGTGTCGTTCTTTCTTTGCGCAAGATTCAGATCATTTGCATTTAATTGGTATTATTATTTGTGCAGTCCATTTCTTATTGATGTTCCTTGGTACTTGATATCTTCTTCACAAATACTGTGGGTAATGGGATATTTTTGAGTTTGAAGCTGAAGCAATATTTAAAGCCGATTTCTATCATTTCGAATCTCACGTCCTATCAAGTGATCCTCGTAAGATATAACAGTTCTTAAAGCTTTCCCTTTTTTGCTACTTTGTATTTAGTAGTTGTTGATACATTTAAAGGCAAACTCCAGAAACTAAATGCAAAGGAAATTATAAAATATACGGGCAATTTATATTAATTAACTTTTATAGCGCATGGTATTTTTTGTACTACGTTGTCTGACACACTGCGTTACATGATACATTGAACTGCACGACACTGCTCGACAGTGACGTACAATACAGAGCATGCCGCCCACCTTGAAAGGTTTCAATAGCTGTTGAAATAACGTTAATTGTCTTCGATACGACTATACTCCGCTCTTACCCGGAAATATCCTTTGAATTTTACTGATTTTCTATTTGAAAAGAGGTAAATTTTCTTCCTTCAAGGCAACCATGCTGCCTTTCTTTAATCTGGTTTCATTGTTGCAGTACCATTTTGACAGCATCTGGAATTGTGACAGGTATTTCGTTAACCATCTTTTCCACAGATGTTGAAAAAATTTCCTTGACAAATGATTGATAGATACACGGTTTAAATGGTTTTAGATTTTGGAAGCTGCTCTTAGAATAAGTTTTATTAATCTTGAACAAAGTTTCTAATTGTGTTAAAACACATTCTTATTTTGGAAACAACTATAAAGGAAACATGATATTTTACATGTCCCGCAGTCAGGATTTCGTCCAGGCTACAGTTGTGAGTCTGCATTGGCTCACATAGTAGATGTTTTGCTACGTAGTATTAATAACAATCAAGTTACAGCCTTGATTTTATTGGATTACTCAAAGGCTTTTGATACTAGTAATCATTCTCTTTTATTTATTATTTTGAAGAATGTCGGAATTAGCACTAAAATTCCATATCATTCTCGGCTTCATACTTATTCAGTAGAATCTAAATAAATGACGATTGCAAGGACTGTGTGGATGTACAATTCACAGGTATAACAGTAAACTCCACTCACACAAATTTATTAATTATGCGGAACGCAGCGTTTCGAGAGCACGTGGGCTCTCATTGTCAACCGTGTTACCGACTGAAAGTAAAAACTGTATCACACATGCAAATTAGTTTCTTCTTTTTAGAAATTTTAGAGCCTGCGTAGAAAATAATTTGCATGTGTTATACAGTTTTTACTTTCAGTCGGTAACACGGTTGACAATGAGAGCCCACGTGCTCTCGAAACGCTGCGTTCCGCATAATTAATAAATTTGTGTGAGTGGAGTTTACTGCTATACCTGCGAGAATCTAAATAGTTTCATATAATGGTTTGTTGTTCTTCTCGCAATTTGGCGTCCCTCAGGATGGTATTCTTGTTTTATACTGTATACTATCTATACATCTAATATGGTAAAATGCTTATAATATTACAAATACCTTCTCTATGCTGACGATATGCAAATTTATCATTCTTTTGATGGTGATAAAGCGTGCGAGGCGGTTTTTAATATAAATAGTGATACTCAAATGCTTATTGATATATCGTGAAGACATTGACTTCGTATTATTACAAACACATCTGTCTGCTACGCCGAATATTCAAATCAAAATTTGGGACGAGATTATGTATTAGATTATGGGCGTAATTTAGAACTTTATTTAGATATTAAAATTAATTTCTTGGAACATATATCTCATTTATTAAGACTTGATTACTGCAATCTAAAAATTTTGTATGTCGGCAGAGAATATTTAGATATAAATTTTATACTGTGGATCTCTTGTCTTATCAAGACTTATTTTTGACGTTTATGTTTACTATAGCTGTTTCGATGGTATTGATAGAACCAGAATTCAACGACTGCAAAAGTCTTGCTTAAGATTTATTTACGATATGCATAAGTTTGAAAGAATATCCCACACTCTGACATGGGACGACATCTCTGGCGTAAGATCTTCTTTGGAAGAGATGTTCATAAGATATTGTTGTAGGCTTCCGCGGTATTTGTTTCCTTTTAAATAATTTAGGTTTCCATAATTCTAGAAACTCCATACAACTGGAACGTCAGCAGACCAATGCAATTACGACGAGGTTCCAACGGGGAAATCTAATTTCTTTAAAAGAGATGTTCACAGTGTTAGTTCAAAATTTAGAGGTCAACTTACTCCTTTAGTTCATAGCTTAGAGATGTTTAAAAGGTCATTACCCCAGACTGTCATGAAATACCTTAATGCAATTCCGCTGGACTGTCTTAAAGTCAATCTATACACATAGTTACCATTTTCTTTAGCATTTACTTTCTGTTATTTAATTATTATTTTACATTCCGATTTTAGTTAAACCGTTATAGCAATATTTAATTTATTATTATGTAGGCCATGTTCGTATTTGGGAGGAAGAACAGCCGCTTATTTCTAAATCGCTGATCCTAAACCTATTGATACATTAACAAATTAAGTGAGTGGACGATATAACATAGGTAATGACTATGTTAACTAAAATTTTCCTTAATCGTTTGTCGGATGACAACTCGTATTCTTTTCAAAAGATCTTAAATACCATTATAGTAATTAATTTATTACATCCAAATCAAGTTACCTGATATCCATCGTAGGTCCAAGAAGCCCACTTCATGCTGCAGCTTTGTAGATCGAAAGGGAAATACTCCACGTTTATTTCACATGACGAACGATATATACCATGGCTAAGCCAGACAACTTCCCCTGTATTCGATACTATAACGTTCGTATTGATGACCGAGGATTGGTACTGTGGATCTGCGCTGCAAACGGAAGAGAAAAGGAAAAAGATAATTTAGATCAATTAAATCAAATCTTCTAACTAATTGAACTTTAATTAACTTAAAAATCCCATCCACGTTTTCGTAATTACATTGACAATTAGAAATTCGCGTAAAACGTACGGAATAAACTCGAAACTACCTTTAATGAAATTTTCCCTTAATGTATTTGCAATTACATCTTAACAACATCTAGTACACGCGTATAGGAGCACTGCCCCGGCGAAAATAAACTACTTCATTTCCGGTGTAGATGTAATACGAACGAAGTAGGTGAACCGTTGGCGAACTGCGTTAAAAGCTCGTCTAGCGGTAATGGTGGAATTGCTGGAGATACTTAACGGCACGAAAACGTTCTAATCTTAACAGTCACCTACATAATGGTTAATCGTAATGGTATGGAGCCTCACTTGTATCTAACGCAGCCTTTTTCCTTAATTACTGTACGTTTTTTTTTGATAAAAGCTTTTGTTTAGCGATCGTATTAAATTATCCAGCCTATCGCGCACAAAAGTTGGTTTAAACTAATTGTTAAATTTTGTTTACAAAATTTGTCTTTTATATTGAAGTAGTGAGGCGGTCATTAAATTTATATATTAATTCATATTTTCTTACTTGTTATATAAAATAATATCCGGTTTCCAAACTCTACCATGAGGTATTCGTATGACCTTTATCTCGTCGAAGTCCGAAGCATTCCATTTCAGATGGTGATCCACCCACTTCTGTGTGATCCAGCAGTTTGTGGTCAATATCTGATTCTTCTCGTCCTGGAAAAGAATATATCTGTGGTGTTCTTCGAATGAAACTTAGGCAATGATATTTTAGATTGAAGCATTAATGGAAGTGGAAATATCTTTAATTTAGAGGGGAATAGAAAAATGTTATTTACGAGAAGAACCATCGACTAGGGTATTGTTGGGATAAACTACAGCAAGAAAATATAATTTCTGATTAACCTATAAATTAAAATATTATCTCTTTTCTTATTTATTTCTACTAACGTAATAGCGCTATTACATATTTAATTGGGCCTTCACTGTTTGTAATGACAGGCTTAATTCTATTTGTCATGCAATTTATCAGATTTTGTGAATGGGCCATTTGTACTCGTTGTTGTTTTGTTTTTGGCTTATTTCTGACAATTGCCTTCAAACCAATCTACCAGAAATTTCGATGGGGTTTAGGTTAAGAAGTAAATTTCCAGGCTGGGATAAGGGTATAATGCTTCTGTCTTCTAAGTAATCTTTCTAGCTACATTGATAAATTATGTTAGCTACATAAATTATCAATATATTGAATTAGTACTTGTGCATTTGTAATTGTCTGGGATTCCAAATTGATTTTCTATCGTTAGTATTAAATTATTATTTAAAATTTTTATGTAGTGTCGAAGCTTCACATATTTGTCTAGAATGGTAAGATTATCCATTCCTTTGGTGGTGAAACATCTCTAAATCTACTTACTAGAAATTTTACTGTTCCTTTAAAGACTATCATCTGAAGGTTTCCTTTACAAAAACTAAACTTGGTACCACCTTGCCCTTGCATCTCAGTAATATTTCATTTACTGAGATGCTCTTCACCAGTTTAGCTTAGATGTCCATGAGCTTGTTTTCTTGGTCATTATAATATTAGACAATTTAGATATAGCTGTTTCGAATGTCGCCTAATGGTGAGACGTAATTCTATAAATTCTATGTTCTTCTTTAGATCATATACTTGCACGTATATAATTTGTAGTATCTCGAGAGATATTAACATGACTCTTTTTTTAATCCTATGTCCTTTATACCTTGCGATGTCGGACTATTTATTTTCTTATTTTTATCTTTCACAGGTTCCTGTTCTGAGCCAGTTATTTGGCTTCAATCCATCCCATACTTCACTTTTCCAATGTTCTATACACCCGCTCCTTTCAAGTGTTTCGGGGTCTACCTATTCTGTTTTTGCCCTCTGTTTTGGCTTCAAATATCCTCTTTGTGATTCGATCTTCTTCCATTCTGTGTAGATGTCCAAGCCATCCCAGTTGTCTCTCTTCTATGACCTATGTTTGCTTTTCTCGTGTTTATCTCCATGTTTATCTTTGTTAGTTCCTCTTGGTATATCTTCAAGTTTTGCTATGATGTCTCTTACGAATGTGCTATCAGTACCATATCATCTGTAAACATTAGTTCCTGTACGTTAATTGCATTAATTTTCCAGTTTCCTACTTTCATATTTTTTCCTTTTTGTTTAGCTTTTTTAACAGCGTCGTCTATTAATGTAGAGAATAACAATGGACTCAATACGCATCCCTGTTTTAATCCAATTTGCGATTCGAATTCAGTTGATTCTGCATTGGAACCTCTCACCTTATTCTTATTGCTTTTATACAATGCCTTAATCATCCCTATCATTCCTTTCTCTAAACCTCTCCTCTCCAGGCTCTGCCATACATCTTCTCTTCTTACCCTATCAAAAGCTTTTTTAAGATCTATAAAACATATATGTATTTCCTTTCCCTATTAGTTTTTCTCCTAATTGTCTGATTACAAATATTAAGTCCTGGGTGCTACTTCCTTTTCTTAATCCATGTTGAGTATCTTCTCTTGGAGTCTTTTTTCTAGTATTCTTCTCAATACTTTTCCTGGGATGCTAGTTAATGTTATTCCTTTATAGTTTGAGCATTCCTTTGAGTCTCCCTTTTTGTATATGGGCACAATTATTCCCAAATTTCCATTCCTTAGGTATTTCTTTTTTTATTATAATGTTGTTTAAGAGGTCAAGTAGTTCTTTGTTATCTTTGTCTCCCATATATTTTATCATTTCAGCTGTGATTCCATCCTCCCGGCCGCCTTTCCTAGTTTTAGTTTGCTAACTGCTTCTCTGACTTCTTCGTCGCTTATTGGTGTGATACGTTCATCGTGGTTTTTTGTTTTACGCTCTTTTTCTCTTATGTATCCGTCTTGTTTTATTTTTGTGGGTTCTTCAAAGTACTGTTTCCATCTTTCCATTATCTCTTTTTCCTCAGTTAGTATATTTCCTTTGTCATCCTTTATATTTTTCAATATCGACGCCTTCTTCTGTCTCAATTGTTTTATTGTTCCGTAGAATAATTTTTGATTTTCTCTATAGTTATCTCTCAGTTTTATTCCGAACTCTCTCCAAGAATTTTCTTTGGTCTTCTTAACATGACTTTTAGTAAACCAAATCGAGTTAATAATGTTCTAGTAGAAAGCATCAAAGACCTGTCTAAAAGAATGCCTAGAAAATAACACTAAGATAAGAAAACGCTGTAAATACAGCTTTCCCATCGCATTGGTGAAATCAATTCACGAGAAGGACATGTGAAGAGACATAAAAGCCCGCTTCTTTCCGCTGTCTGACTTTGCGGACAAGTGTTTCTTCCTTTTGGTACTAGTTAGCGCCAGGAATATTCACTTGTATCGTAGGGTCAAATATAGCAATAGAAGCAGCGAGAGAATTACATGTGTTTAACATAAAACTGCTCGAAACCACGCTGATGACGCCGGGTAAGCAGAAACATGTCCGTGTGTTAGCGTTTTATGTCTCTTCACATGTTTTTCTCGTGAATTGATTTCACTAATACCATGAGAAATCTGTATTCTTGCTATCAAAGACAACATTTTTAAATGAGGAATGAAAGAGTAGTAAACATTTCATCAAAGATATTCCAAACAGAAGTAGGTAAACACCTACTTTGTTTTTAGCCCGTATAAAGGACCAGGATATTTTAGGATTATCTTCAATTTGGCTCTTTCCTATTAGGACATAGCTGCTGTATAAGGACATAGCTTTATTTTTCGGAAGTTTTTATATTGAAGTAAGTCATCATTATAATAAATTCTTTTATAGCTTCTATATGAAATTATAAAATTTATTTTTAAGTTTTATATTATTTATATGTTCGGGTGTAAAATATATGGAGTAGGTGGAAGGAGAATCAGTTTTTGAAAGGGACAATACTTAGGTATACATATATAAAATAATATCCTGTCGTTTTCAGGCCAGCTTTAAGAAGAGCCTACAAGTATCCTACACCAAACACATTAATAACACCGGCCAACAAGTAAAAAAAAGTTTCTGCTGACTAAAATGTATCACTTGTTATTTTCGCTAATGCCACGTCACGTTTTTTTTTCTACGACATTTCGTGTTTGCCGGTTTAAAAATTCTTGAAAATCGTTAAGTAAGCACAGCAAATTCTTCGTTGTTCCAACAATTGTAAGCATACTGTAAATGAACCATTAGTTGACAGCAAAAAGTAGTTTTTCCCCTCTTCACATCAAACTGGATCTTATGAAGTGTATTAGAGCTCTAGATTTGAGATTGTTTCAAGTATATATGTCAAAAGTTTCCACTACTCAGTTACGAAAAATTAAATCTGGGATATTTGATGGACTTCAAATTAAAACTTTAACGACAGATCCAAATTTCCTCTAGTCTAGAATTCATTCTCTATGGTTGCGAACAAGATTCTTGGAAACAAAAAAGCCTTCACCTGCAAAGATCTACTGAAACCAATGCTTCAAACATTTCACCTCCTAGGTTGTAACATGAGCATAAAGCTCCATTTCCTTCATAGTAATCTTGTGACGGGTTTCCCGAAAATTTAGGTGTTGTAAGCGATGGGCAATGCGAGAGATTTCATCAGGAATCACCGTAGAAAGCCGGTACCAAGGAAGATGAAATCCTCATATGATGGCCAATAACCGTTGGAGTATTCAAAAAGAATTATTATTATTCCCTTATTGTTGTTTATGTTTTTACAAGTACTCTTGTAATTTTTTAATGATTATTAAAATAAAAATTTTTTATTTTAACGCTGCGTTCCAAATAACTTATTAATTTGTGTGGAACTAAGTTTACTGTGATACCTGTGAATTTTACAACCATACAGTCCTTGCAATCGTTGTTGACAAAATTTTTTTCTTAACATACCATCGTAGAGAATATCACGAAGATATTCTCTTCAGTCTATGTAAATGCGGAATTTTCATTCCATTTCAATGTTTCACCTTTAAATTTGTATTGGTCATAATTTTCCGTATCGCTTTGATTTCCTTAATCGATTAGAATTTAATAGAGCAAACTTGATTTGAAAAATTCTCGTAATATATCCACAGAAAAGCCATCAAAACAAATAATCACCGAATATGGCAATGAAAAATTATTACTTTTTGGCACCAGGGGATTTTTTTCCTCCTATGCAAATTAAGGTATTATTCTCCATTAACATCCAACGCACGTAAAATTTCCAAAACGCCGGCTCTTTAATCCCACGCAACATCAAACACTATAAAATGTTAACCGTACTAATGAGAGATGAAAAAACCCTTTTCGGTCAGATTTCATCTGAAGATTTACGATGTAAACGTGCAGCAACCCACAAAACAGTGAATAATATAGATTTATACGTCCGAATTTTTCTGTGTGCAACGTCGGGAGTTCACCATATCGAAAAGGAAGATCGTAAAAACCGTAATTGAAAAACTAACACGTTTGGTGTTGGCAAAATTCCACGAGGAGTATAAAGAAACGTCCGAGTTACTGAAGCGAGACTAAGAGGAGATATTTTTAAATTTTAATCACGTCCGCTGCGTCCCCAAACTAGTTTCGAAATCCTACGAGATTTGCTCTACCTAAATCGAATGCACATTCAAAGCAACTAAATCTGGCACAACTCCTGTAATAAACCGGGCGACCTCTTCAAAGCAAAAAAAGAAAATAAAGATTTATTATCGGGGGTTTGTATCGGATCGCAGCTACCTTCGCTGCCACTAAAATCGAGTACGTCTCGTTCGGGTTCTTCAATGGTTTCTTTTTATGCGTCTATTCTTCTCTGTGTATCGTATTTATTTATAAGGTTTCTGTAATTCTTCACTTTGGACTACGGAGAATGTCGAAATAAGGAACGTGACTTACGGTTTAATTGGTATTGGAGGGAATTTGTGTATTTTTCGTGGCGAATTTAAGTAATTTGGCTTTAAATCTTTATTTACGAAAAAGCCTAGACATTTATGGACTCTGCCACCCTTATGAATATTTTCTTTGATCTCTGGGTGAATCCTTCTGTTGTAATAGATGCAGAATTTTGTGTCCAATTTTCGGCCACTTTTTCGATGAGTCGATCATTAATAACGTGACTAATGTTGGCTTCCAAGCAGTACATAATCTGTAGTTTATTAGCATAGACTAGCCACATACCCCCATAGAAAATAATCCTGAGGTGGCAGGTCTACTTGACTAATCACTTGTACACTGCCTACTCCTTTCCGTAGTTTTCTTATAATACCTTCTATTTTTTCTACTATTTGAGTCACTCCGCATATCTCTAACAGGACTTCTTCAAACCCCCAATAAAAGTTTGCATTAGTTTAGCCAATGATTACATTTAAGAAATTCTTTTTAGTGAAATAGTTCAAATGTTTCATTTTTCCTTTTTAGTGCTTAGATTTCTGCTTCGCAGTTGTTTTTAGTTGTTAATAATTGCTGTTCTTGCTTTAATAATCAGGAATCCGAAGCAGGAAGACGCAGTGGCAATAGTGGAAGCGCTAGATATATATATGCAACAAATCGGAAACGTTGTAATCTTAACAGTTAGTTGTGTTGCTGTGAAGATTCAATTGCATTTATTGTAGTCTTTTTCCCTAATTATTGAATGTTATTTCGATAAAAACTTGCGTTTGGTGATTGTATTAAATTTTCTAGCCTACCGCGCACAAAAGTTGGTTTAAGCGAGTTATTGGATCATGATTATGGGACATATTTTACTTTTTTATATTGAAATAGCGAAGTGCTTGTTATATTAAGACATTTTAAAGTATTTGAATGGAAGGGGCGGAGAATATATTCTTAAATATTAGTTTGGTTACCAACGCGATTTACTTATTATATAAAATAATATTTGGCTGTCAAATTCTACTGGGAGATATTCGTATAACCTTAACGTCATCGAAGTTTAAAGCATTCCATTTTAAGTGGTGGTCCACTCACTTCCGCTTCATGAGACTATGTTTAACAATTCTTCGTGATTAATTGCCGACAACGAACAGCCGACGTCATAGAAATACTCCGGGAACATGGGGTATCCATACTTTACAAAAATGTAATAAAAGAGCGCAATAAAAGTAACAAAACAAAGATCAAAACACCGCAGAGATTTACCGAACAAGTACCAGTACCAACAGGAATTCGTCAGGGCGATAGAATGAGCCTAGTTTTCTTTAACCTGATTATTGATAAAACAATTAATGAAGCAAAAGAAGTTGCTGGAGGATATAGGATGGGGCAAGAATCGATTAAGATATTATGCTATGCTGATGATGCAATCTGATGGCACTAAGACGACTTAGAATGACTGCTATATTGGTTCCAAACAAAGACAGAAAGCCTTCACATCTGTGGGGAAGACAGAATCAATGACCATAACAAAAGAGTCCATTAGATGTAAATTCGCTGTAAACGATAAACCTATTCGTCAGCACATGCTGAATTCAGATAGGAAGCTCCAAAAATTTACAGCAGGAAGTTAAAGCCTAAAGTAATAAATCATCAAGAATATGGAGGAATAAATATATGTCCGCTGAAAGTAAAGTTCGCATATTTAAAACAGCCGTGAGACCTGTACTCACATATGCAGCGGTAACTCGAGCAGATACAACAAAAGCGAAGAACATGATGAGGGCAGCGAAGATGTGGACAGTCAGGACTATTAAGGAAGTGAGTCTGAGGGAGCAGAAAGAAACAAAGTGATAACAGAAGAAATTCAAGACATTGTACGGTTTACCAGGACGACGATTTTGGAGGGACCACGCCAACAGATCGACAGAAGGTCGATGGGCGAAATGGGCAAAGGATGAAAAACCGAATTGTTGGAGACCTCTCAGCCGGCCTCCTAAGAGATGCTGCGAGAACTGGATATCTGCTTCCCAAGAGGCTGAACAACATTAAGAAGAGTAGAGGAAACAAAACCAAGACTTAATTGCACCTACACCATTTCTAATTACTACAATTTGCTACTCTTATTATAATTATTCGACTTTCGTTATTGTCGCTCTTTTAATGGACTTTATATCTAACATGAGCATTTATTACTGGATATTACTTTTAATTTAACTTTATTTTCTATAAAAGCTTCACTTTTCCTTTCGGACATGCATCTACCTTCTGACATAGTCAAACCTCAACCTTACACATTGCATACTGTCTCAGACTATCGGACTGCTGGTAGGTATTTTCGTAGCACTATAATCTATCGCAAAATTTTACGAATACCATATTTTTTGGGGTTAAAGCAATTAGTCCTTTTCCTTTGCCTAAAGGTCAAGGTTTTCGGCAAGATAAAGGAAAGCCTCTTCCTCTATCTTGCTGAAAACCTTGACATTGACCACGTTCCCATTTTCAAGAACAAAAGTAATTTCCTTACTTTGCATTTCCAAATAAAATTGCATACAAATCGAAAAAACAAATTTCTCCGCGTGTCGTCATATCGAACCCGCATCCTTCGCTAATAATAGCGTCGCCTATCTTACCCAGTTCATATATACATAAATATTAGGGATCCGCCTGCATACATTCTCTCGTATTACACGTGCTCCGCTGCTTTCCAATTCGTCTCCCGTGTCATAGCAAGAACTCCTCGCCCTTTCGAACAATTTCGGTACTAGCAGTCATCTTCGCGATGTCGCAGCGGCGGTTTGAATACCGCCGCCGCGCTGCCCAAGCTGTCAGGAGAGAATGACTGCCTAGACAACGTAGTCGTTTTTGATTTTGTTCGTTTCTTTGGACAGATAGATGTATGGCATAGCAGGTTGGAATGGAAAAGTTTCAGATGATGTGTGGAATGTTTGAGCAATTCAATATGTTGCTATATTCGATATTAAGTCTTGAAGTATGGAAGATACAAGAAATTACTTAAAGCTAATTCAGATTAAAAATGCAATTGTAAAGCGTTTGTTTTTTTGCTGATAACACATATTCAGATAGCATTCTAAGAAAATTATGTTAAAAGGAACATAAACAGTGTCTAGCGTCCATGTTAAATAATAATAATAATATTTAATGCCCAACAGATACAAATATCCAATTACAAGGCAATGTTAAATAATGTACACATGCAAATATAAGTAACATAAAATTAAAGTATGTCAAATTAGAAAACTTAGTAACTAGTTGCTTTAATTTAAATTAAAAAAAAAAAGTAGTTTACCAGTGGTTAGGAAAAAAGAGAGAACGGAAAAAGTATTCAACTAAGTGTAACGCACCCGCGGTCTACATACCGTCAAAAGGGACGGTAAAGTGCAGGTATGTATATCCAACTCGGCAAACTCCATAGAGTTGAAATTGCTACACAATCTGTGTATTGGGGACCTGATGGCGATGTTTGTTCTAGGTGCGCGGTTGTTAAAGATGCGCCTATACTTTTCGTAACGATATAATGTATCTCATTTGGAATTCAATGACTTTTTTCTAAAATTTTAAAAGTTTTCAAGTATTCTCCCGGATATTGTTAGGTTCACGCCCTATTATGTTTTGTTGTCTTACGTATATTGACCACTATTACAAAAGAAATTAGATTTTTGAAAAAATTGAATGCCCAAAAAGTTGAGGCGCCAATTTTGGGAAATCTCAGACTTTTGCCGAGTGGATTCTTTAATTTAAATTTTAATAACTAATATAAAAAATTATTAACACCTAAATTAATCCCTGTCTAACTAGATTTCATTTTTTTGGCTATAAATAAGAACAGAAAAATAATGAATTTTGATTTAAAGTCTTTTATGGTACTCACACGCACGCACTGAATTTCAGCTATCCGGGTCTGGAATTCCGCAAGGATAACGGTAACTTCAATTACGTTAACGTTTCCACTACGCACGTCGTCTAAGTAACTCCTTCTTTTATTTAAAAACTGATAGATAACTGTAGTATTCAACTCAGAAGAAGAAAACTGCATGAAATGAATATTTTAAAATTTAAATTGAAAATTAAAGGGATACCTAACGGTACTTTACCTCTACAACAAAACATAATATAATAAGGATGAGAAGTAAACGATATCAGGAAGAATATTTAAAAAGTTGGTAAAATTTTAGAATTGAATTCGATTTTCTGCTATCAAAATTATTGGTTCATTATTAACTCATTTCATTTAAAAGTGCTGATGCTTACTGGAACGTAGAAAATAGAACATATGCTGGTCTCTTTCGAGCTTTTTTTACCTTCCATTGGCCAGAAGTTACAATTTGTTGCAAAAATTGCACTAGTTATCTGTTTGTCTAATTGTTGTTTCTTGCCTTTACCTATTCTAACAACAAAGGAGTTTAAAATATCGCTAATTTTGTTGTTTTATTTATCTGTGGGATAATTTATTCATTATTTTTTTCTTTTGAGATGGTAGCTTACATTTAGAGTAGTATTTATTCTATCCTCGAAACTATCCTTTATTCAGTAGGCAAAATTGCTAACCATAAGCAAAAGCCATAAACAGTAAATCGAATATAAGTTGGTCTTTATCTATTCTTAGCACTTTCTTTATTTGTGTCTGTTATACTATTTATATGCTCCCAGCATATCAACGCTTTATCGTAAATTTTACACATAATTTCACTACGATTACAAAATAAATCGGAAAATTCTCCGACTTTTTCACTGTGCAAATCATTAGTTACTTTTTACCATTCCGTATCCTGGACATACTTACTTATATATTTATAAAGTGCAAAAGAACGCAACGGTAAGACGATCAACTACCTCACGTCGTGAGTAGAAATGAACTAATGCAAATAGTCATTCGATCATACGGTCACCGTATAGACGTTAAAAATTGCAATAATTATTTACAATATAATTTATTATTTACATTCTAAAATAGTACCGAAATCCCAATACACAACGGTAAGACGATCAACTACCTCACGTCATGAGTAGAAATGAACTAATACAAATAGTCATTCGATCATACGGTCACCGTATAGACGTTAAAAATTGCAATAATTATTTACAGTATAATTTATTATTTACATTCTAAAATAGTACCGAAATCCCAATACAATAGATATTGTATTCTTTTTTCTTTTACACATTCTTTAAAAACGGAAATTACAAACATTACCCATTGTGTTTTTTTATTATATCCGCTGTAATTACTTTTGTATCGTATCAGACATGGAAATCACGGAAAGTTTGCACCTGATCATAACATACAAAACAGATATTACATACTCGTATAAATATAATCACGATTGCCTGGTTGTATAGTTTATAGGTATTGCAGTAAACTCCACAAATTAATAATGGTAATAATTCGGTTGACAATGAGAGTCCATGTCTCGAAACGTTGCGTTCCCAATAAATTATTAATTTGCTAGTGTGGAGTTTGCTGTGATTCCTGTGAATTAAAAATTCTAGTACGTTGGATTATGAATATTAACACTATGAAACCCAGCACTTCGATGAGTTAACTGGGTATCATTAATAACCAAATCGAGGAAGTTCACTTTTTACTTTAAATTAGTAAGGACGAATTCAACAACTTTGACTTTAAAGCTCATATGTATTATCACCTTGTGACTTCGGTAAATGCAATAAACAGCTGTAGCTACAACTTCAAAGAAACACGAAAAAGTATGAATTTTCTTCAGAGGCAAGTCTATAATATCTAGACTTTTATTAACTGTTTAATAATAATCATCATATGTTTTTTTATAATCTATAACAGAAACTCCTTTATCTTCGCCGTGAAATCCTAATGCTCAAATCATAGATTTATAAATTTCCTAAAATCCCTCACAGGTAGTGGTGTTCATATAACATTCGAACCAGAAAAGAAAAGAAAGATAGATTGAATTTTGTTTGAAGTATTTTTTTCATATTCAACTCCTAAACGTGTATCTTCATCTTCTATACAAATAAATATGACATTTCTTTTCAAATAACATCGTATAAGAAACCACGAAATGGGACATCACATTGTGAAGCCATTCCATTCCCTTACCACGTCGATGATATGATGCAGCGAGACGCCGAACGTCACGTTGAGCGGCAGCGCTGAAATTTCGGCCGGTCGTACTGCTGGATCGTAGGCAGTCATCAGATGGCGCATCAGTCGCACTTCGCTTTCATCAGCGACGATTTCCAATACTGAAATAAAAAAAAGAGACGCCAGTGTTAGAATGGTTGGTTATGGAATTTAATCAAGTGAAAAAAGATGATAGAACAATAGACTCGTTAAACTAGTGATTGGATGAAATCTAGGTCATTCTGATCGACCTTGAAACGGAACATTTTCGCTTGACATTGAAATAGGCGCACATTAATTGCGATAGAACGTTTAGTTCGACGATAAGTTTGTTTAAAGCTGTTATTTCGATGTGTTGCATAAGATTTGAGAGTAGTAACTTGGATGGTATTGACAGAGGTAGAATATTTACGACATTCGTTCAAAAGAATATCTCATATTCTGGGGTGGGCCGTAAGATTATCTCCAGAACGGATGTTCATAATGTTAATTTGAGATTTAAACGCCCAAGAGCCTAGAGATGTTCAAAATGCCATTTTCTCATAATGTTGTTAGATACCCTAATACAGTTCCTTTGGATATTCGCGATATAAGGCCAACACTGTTTGCCTGTCAGCTACGTAAGCGCATTTGTCTATGCACTTAGTCAGCATTTTCGTTATTGTTATATTACATTTATTTTTTGTATATAGGTCATCCTTGAGTTTAGCAGGAAGAGCTTTTTCTAAGTCGCCAATGGCAAATTTTCCTCTTTTTAAAATATATTTCGTATCTTTTATTTATACTCTATTTGTATTTATTTATATTGTGCTGATACACCGCATATTACTTTGAAAATAATCATCCAATTTCAATGCAAACACATGAAAAAGCTATAAGGGTCAGACAGAGCGATATGCTGATTTCCTGCTAGACTGAGGATTAAGATGCTATTGTGTTAGAATTGTATTCGCTCTATGATCAGCTTTATTCCCTACGGACTAACGTATTCTATTCGAAGTCTATTTATTTCCTAAGAAATGAAACAATACGACGTCTCTCATAGATGCTAAAATATTAACATATCGACCTTACCATTACGTGAAATTTTGAAGGCTCGCTATTATTGTTATGTCAACCAATCTAACCTATCTTACTTCAATAGTTGCTTCGATTATTAGAGTTTAATAATATACGAGGGTAGGCTGAAAAATTCAGTAACTAACATAAAGCATAGCAAATAGCAATATTTTAATGGAATGTGTTTTATTTTTCGACATAATTTCCTTCAAGATCAATATATTTATTTAGTCGATGCTGAAGTTTGTTTAGGTTTTCACAGTAGTGGTCCACGGCAGCTATCAGCTCGTAATCCAACGCAAATCTCATACCGCCAAGGTGTTTCTTAAGTTTGGGGAGGAGATGATAGTCCGAAAGAGCCAAATCTGGTGAATAATAGGGATGCCCAAGCACTTCGAATTTTAATTTGGGCAAATTTGCTTCGACAATTCCGCTCTGTGAACTGGTGCATTGTCTTGATGACGTTTTTTTTTGCTTTCTTCGGGGCTGCTTGCAATCGATCCAAAAGTTTAGAATGGTTTGTCCCTTTAGAAGGTGATCCCGAAATGCCGATAAAATGACTTTGGTTTTCTTCTACCGTTTACCACGTTTAGTCTACTGTTTTGATTGCTGTTTATTTTCCGGTGTGTAGTAGTAGAGCCACGTTTCATGCCAAGTCACAAATTGGCGCAAGAAATCTTTTGATTTTTATCGAAATCGCTCCAAAATGGCTGTAGAACATTCCACGCATTTGCGGTGGCGTGAGCAAATGCACTTTACTCCTTCTCTAGAGATAGCCTTAGCAATAACTTTCAATGATGATTGGCGATCAGCTTCCACGAATTTCAAAACTTTTTGCACACTTTCTGCAGAAGTGGCTGTTTTTGGGAATCCAATTCAAACAGTCTTAAAAGAATGAGCACCCTATCCTAACACGTGTATCATATCAGCATTCCAAAAGTATTTAATCACTGCGCGAATTTCAAAATTATCCATTTTTAAAAAGGGTCAAAGGTGCTCTACTTTGAACGAGTCTACACAACAAACTAGTTGACAGATCGTCTTGAAGTTTAACACGAATGCCATTGAAATATCAAGCTATACAATAGCGTCAAAGATTGCTTTCATACAGCGCCAACTCATAGTTAGTTACAGAGTTTTTCAGCTAACCGTCGTATATGCTCGTACATGTTTGTACCATTGTTTTGGACGCGGAAGCAGGTATTTTCTTTTGAGACCAGTTTCTTTTTCGTATACATACTTTAGGTTTACGCCAAGTGACTCTTGTTCAGGTAGTATTAAATGAAAAAGTAGATCAGCACCATGAAAACATCAATAGATCCAGGTTTATAATATAATATTTGGGATCTGTCGCAAACTGTGTGAGGAATATAAGTGTATTGCTAATATAGTGTGGCAATTCAGGTGTAATTAATCATCGCAGAAAAGATTTTTGCATTATGATTTGTGCATTAAAACCGAAAATAGGTATCAATTACTTTATTGGTTTGAATAAATTTAGAAGGCTCCAAGAATTTCAAAATTTCGTGTATTTGAACGAAGGGGTTATGATGAATGACGATTTCTAGATAAATAAGACAACATATATAAGTCGATATATCTCAATTTCCCAAAATACTGTCTATCTACAAAATAATAAGAATCCTTCATATACTTTTGGTTGCAAACGTACCCTTTGAAATTTATAAACTTGAATATTACCAATTTGAGTTGTGCTGTATCCGAGTTATTTGACGAACTTCATTCGCTCCATTAAATTTGAAATCTTTCCCATCGTCTTCATTTTCCAATCATCTACCCTTCGCAAATATATTTAATTCAACATTTGAGTTCGTTAGAGTTTCTCGTTACATTCGAAAGTTTGTCGATGCAGCTTCGACTTTTTAATTTTCTTTTTGTTACTGTGGAAGTTCACGAAATCCTCAGGCTTATTCATTTTACATTCTATTATGCTGCTTCCTTCTCTATCCATTCTTTTTTTTTCTTCCTTCTGTAGCTTGTAACTTTATTTATTTCCAATTTAGAGAGTTTTGTTGTCCGCTACTAATTGCAAACGTTTTATTTTAATCTCCCTTTTGCCTTCTACATGTTTTCGCTTTAAAACGTAAAATAATTGCTTTGTTATATGGATTCGTCAAGCTATGCCCACGTAAAAGATTTGTTTTTGGGGTTTTTATTAGAAGCCTTCTAAAAAAAATACGTTTTGCTTTTTTCGTTGTTTTCTAATTAGTTTCGCAAATATTACAGTACCTATTGCTTCAGAGTCAATTTAGATTTCATCCCTTTAGCTGGAAACGAAAAGGGGTTGTAATAATGAGAATGTCTTGGTAACTATAATGGGGTTCTGGTTCTAAGACGAGGGAGGTGTTAGGAGGAAAATCTTGAGTTTAACGTAAAAGATGACAATTCAATTTCCTTATTACCAACGTTAAATTTAATTAAATTCGTTTTTGTGAAATTTTGAATTAAATACCACAGCATTAATATTAAAATATCGTGTCCGTCTTTATATCAGGGGCATATCTGCAGTCACTATTATATCTAGGCATCAAATTTGCCATTTGAAATTTAACAATTTATATGGTGATTTAAACAGTGATTCATTCGGACGGCCTCCGTGGTGTACCCATTGTACACACCGGTCTAGCGACCTGGAGCTGCAGGTTCAAATCCTACCGGGAACTGTGAAATTTTTATGAATTAAAAATTTTGCAGAAAACATGAGCATTAAATTGTCATTGAGAAACCAACGGAAGTTATTCTAAATAGTTTACTGTACATAAAAGATGTGTTTGGACCTCTAAAATTACTTTAAATTTATTTATTTTTTTCATATAATTCATTTCAGCTATCAGAATTTTCGGTTCAACTATATATAGTACTAAGTTCTAAAACAGATCAAAAGATAGGTCCTGATGCACAAGATTATTGGTCTGAACAACAGTCATATGCATTCATGGTCCTAACTATTACTTAAAATGGGTTAATCTAAGTTTCCAAATGAATGTATTTTAAGCAAAAATTTCTACTACGGTTACAAAGAGTATGAGGTTCTCTAATAGATACTTCGATGACGTGTAACGTTAGAAACGCATACCTGGGTTTCTTTATTATCCCTTTTTGTCTATTCTTTACAAACTATTGGGTGATTGTCAAATAGATCTGCATTTCTCAGAAAAGTAGAAAGAGAAAGGAATTCGCATCTTATAGCAGGCAAATGGAAGTTATTAAGAATATTAGATAACTGGGAATGGCAATCATGTTACTTTCTGATGAGTTCAAAAACAATAAGTGATTGAAGGAAATGGAAAGACTTATAAGCTAGTCAAAGAAGCAACGAGTGCCTCTTTCATTCAACTACTACCCTAGAAAATGGGAGGAACGACCATAGAGCTTCATCTTAGATATTCAGCGAAATTCAGATTAAACATGTTCGGATTGTGATTTTTCGCCATCACGTTTAGACAGAAATCCTTCCCTCTTCAGCTGCTTTAAACACTACTATGAGTGTGAAATTTTCGGATTACATTAATACTATTAAATTAACAGTTCGTCTTGGATAATTTCAGCAAGGATATAACGTAAAAATACTGTAGTATTACAAATATTTTTTACTGTGTAACATATGAAGGATCTAGCTTTTCATCCAAAGATTTCATTTTAAATTATTAAATGAAAATTGTAGATGTCAGGGCGAAGTCTCATTTAATATTGCAAAAAAGTATCTATTAGGGATTAGATCACTAAAATTGTTATACGAGGTGTGTTCCATAATTAATGAGAATGATTAGCAAAATCTACAATTTAATATTGTCCCGTTCAAAGTATCTTCCGTTGGAATGCATACATTGTCTCCAGCGTTCCTGCTACCAATTCTGGAAGTCTTGTTCTGTTAGGTTGTTTCGAACTCTTTGGATGTTGCTTATTGTTCTGTAATGGGAACCTTGTATGGTGAGGTCTGAATGTTTGCGGAAAAGAGTGTGAGAACATCCAAAGAGTCACTACGCAAGTTCTAAATAACCTAACGGAACAAGACTTCCAGATTTGTTACCAGGAATTGAGAACTCGCTGGAGATGCTGTATGCATTCCAAAAGAGCATACGTTGAAAGGGACAATATTAAGTTGTAAATACACTCGATTAAACACTTTAAAACTTGTTACGTTCTCCTGGTTTGAAGAACAACGCCGCTGTAGCCTGCTCGTAATTTCCTAAATTACTTGACCAATACTTACTTGTAGAGTATGTTCACTTATTTACTAGAGGAGAGGTTGTACAGTGAAACTCAATGCGCATGCGCAAAAAAATATATTTAAACATGAAATGGTTACACGGTTTCCACTCTTGCCTATGTACATGTACGATGTACGTAAGATATATAGATTTGCAATAATTGCAGTTATTCGAGCTCTCTTATACATGTAATGTACATTAGCATTTGTATATGTATTTTCATTGGTAGCAACATAAAGTAATGCCTCAGCATGTACGTTGCAACGCTATGTCTTAATTCTGTTTAAAAGGTTAAACTCTTATATGCTTCCGCTGAAGCTTTGTCAGAGGCATGTACTAATGCCTCTATCTGTTTGCATGCACCACTACCTTTTTATAGGGGAGCCAACCCTATTTATTTCTTGAATTTATAAGCGCACCTCGGTGCTATGCTTATTTATATGTCCCTTTCCGGGAGCCTAATATACTTTCCTTCTTTTAAATTTGCCTAAGGGACTTGGCCCTGTATTATTGGCATGTATTTGTACTTGACCAAATACGTTTGTTATTTTCACATTTATAGGGGAACCCACCCTATCTCTTAGAGCTTGAACGCCTGGTCGAGGGCGACAGTAGCGATAATAGCCGATCTCAATACAAAAGTAATGTCACAGCTACCCAGGCGTTCTCGTTTGAAATATTACGCTATGTGCAATCTTTAGCTCTTTACTACTGCGCCCCAAAGAAGGGAAAAATCCAGTAACCAGCAAATGTGCGAACTGCGCACCGACAAGTAAAACGGAGCGATGATGCCGACATTACATAAGAAAACTGGTCCGTGACACTCGTCCGCTACGACGAGCAACTAAATGAAAAATTTCTAAGTCCCGATACGACAAGGACCGAA
Source organism: Trypoxylus dichotomus (assembly GCA_023509865.1). Classification (NCBI taxonomy): domain Eukaryota; kingdom Metazoa; phylum Arthropoda; class Insecta; order Coleoptera; family Scarabaeidae; genus Trypoxylus; species Trypoxylus dichotomus. Next base: position 4,956,449 of record CM042077.1, read on the forward strand.
CAAACGTACAAAAGGCAACGGGCGCTGTGGCCGCAACGACCGTCAGCAAGAAGCGGAGTGATCGTACTTGTAGAGGAGGTCTATACATGCGCGCCGACAATCTCACCAAAATAATTTCCGACACAAACTTAACTGAAGACTAAAAATATGTATAGATGACAATGGACACAGTAGCCTCGACGTACGATGATAGAAAATCGAGAATTTATACTTATTAAAAAATCTATACATGTGGTCCGACGACGTGACCAAATGACTCCCGCCAGAAATAAATGTATAGACAACGTCCTCGACGATTCCCGCCAAAACTAGAAAAACTTCGAAATATCTAATAATCTTACGACGACGTTACTGTACACGTTACGACGAGGCACGAAAGGTGACCGAGAGTGCACGATCGCTCATACCTCGACTGTCGCGCGGGAGACGACTGCCTATGCTTGTGTACCTTAAATTTCAAGAAAACTCCCATTACATATCCGACGACGTTGCAGTGAATGATTTCTAATTAGGCAGTTTTAGGTAGCGTAATGCGAATGGCTGACTTGCATACATATACAATGCGTAATGTACATACATATTAAAATAAAATTGGATATAAGAGAGCAAAATAAATAAGTATAAGAATGAAAATAAATAAATATAAAAATGCAAATAAAATAATATTCTAAATGAAAATAATAATGCAAAGAAGATAAAATACATAATAGTAAAAAAAAATTTAGAAAATACAAAAAACAATGTTAAGTCCTTAACAAAACTAATCTTTGATATCACCGCTTAGACGTAATGAAAGAGGACGTACTCCCTACATAAAAAATATCGCCTACCCTGATTCCTAAAACGGTTACTAGTAGCATCTATCTTCATATTCTCTTCTTACTTCGTATACTTATATAGTAGAGCGTCAGCTTGGGTACCACTAAGAGGCGGTACGATAATTCTATTTGAATGATTAATTGCTACAAGCTACAGTCGCGGCGAAGTAGATTTCTGCACAATTTGCACCTGAGCGCTATCTATATGATTTACGAGAACTTTTACGGTATTAATTATTTATTTCCATTTCATTATTTCCTAGTTCCGAGCGTCTGGGTTGCCGAGAAATTTTGTACTATGCAAAAGGGCTATAAGTTCATAAGCGCTGTAGAGGAGAAAGGTTCTTTTCCCCATTAAGTTTCGTTAGGATTTCTAGGGAAAATCTAATAAATTATTTGAAATTAATATACATACTGTACGTGAATGAGTCTAAACATGCAGGATAATTTGTTATATCAGTTTCCGTATTTAGCGTAATAAGCAGGAAATTACTTTACTGAAGTGAGTGGTTTTAAATAGTTTAAAATTCCAAAACCTATTGCAGAGGGCTATTTTAGCTTGACGTTAGTAGTCTTCTTGTTAAAATTTCAGCTATACCTACAGTATTATATCCTAAGCGTTGGAGAACAAGTGAATGAACTTTTATCAATCTTCAGTGAAGTGAATATGCTCCCGAACAATATCAACAATTTCCATATCATGGCTATTGGATGTCGTAATTTTTTATTGTAACAAAAATCTAGAAACGAAAAATATTGCAATTTTTTGGGATTTAAAGACTGAGCCTAATTGCCACCAAAAACAGTTACGTCTAATCCCATCACTATCAATATCAGGCTATTTATACATTCATGAGATAGGTCAACGGAAGAAAGGAAAGCCTTCATAGGAAAGAAAGGAAAGATAACTCTGGCCAACAATTAAAAATGTCCTTTCTGCTAACTAAGATCTGATACTTGTTTTTAACTAATATCGCTACGCTAATGCTAAATATAAAACCCGATCTTCTCTATCACGTCACTTTGTTTTCATTTTACGGCATTTTTTGTTTGCCGAAATTGGGACTTATGAAGCAATATGTTAAAGCTCTAGATTTACAAGAAGATCGTTTCAGGTATATAACACATGGGCTGAAAAGTCCCGGGTCTAACACATAGATGACGCTAGTTTTATTGCAGTCACCTTTGTCTCAGTTAGTACTAACCTTCAAAAGACAGCTGTTAAAATTTCACGATATTCTATTCATTAGTTTGTGAGTTATTGTGCTAAGAGTCACGCTACTTTTGTTATTTTCAAAACAATGGATCAAAAACAATTTCGTGTTTTAATTTTACACTGCTTCTTGATGGGAAAAAATACCGTTCAAGCGAAGCAATGGCTTGAAAAGTGTTATGGGAAGTCCGCTCCATCAGAAACAACAGTAAAACGTTAGTTTGATGACTTCAAACGTGGTCGTAGAGACACCGATGATGCAGAACGCAGAGGACGTCGAAATGAGGCTGTAACACCAGAAAACATCAAAAAAATCCACAAAATCGTTTTGAATGATCGAAAAGTGAAGTTGCGTGAGTTAGCCGACGTCGTAAAGATATCAAGAGAACGTATTGGCTTTATATTGCTCTGTTCAAAGTGGGTGCCGCGTTTGCTCACTGTTGACCAAAAACAAGAACGTGTTGATGATTCTGAGCAGTGTTTGGCCATGTTTAAACGTAGCAAACCGAATTTTTGCGTCGATATGTGACAATGGATGAAACATGGATCCATCACTTCACTCCGGAATCAAAACGATCGTCATCTGAGTGGATAGCAACTGGTGAACCTCGTCCAAAGCGCCCGAAAGCACAACAATCGGCTGGAAAGGTTATGGCCTCGGTATTTTGAGATGTGCGTGATGTAATATTCATCGACTATCTTGAGAAAGGAAATGCCATCAACAGTGAATATTATATAGCGTTATTGGAACGTTTGAAGGCCAAAATTGCAAAGAAACGACTGCATATGGCAAAGAAAAAAATGTTGTTTCATCAAGACAACGGACCGTGTCACAAGTCAATCAAAACAATGGCAAAACTACATGAATTGAACTTCGAATTGCTCCCACATCCACCTTATTCGCCAGATTTGGCTCCCAGTGACTACTGGCTGTTCGGAGACCTCAAAAAAATGCTCGCCGGTAAGAAATTTCGCACGAAAGAAGAGGTTATCGCTGAAACTGGGGCCTATTTTGAGGCAAAAGATAAATCATTCTACAAAAGTGGTATTGAAATGTTAGAGCGGCGCTGGAATGATTGCGTTGCTCTTGATGGAGATTACGTTGATGAAGAAAGCTAATTTTTAACCAAAAAAACCGTGTTTTGTTTGTTAGGCCCGGGACTTTTCAGCCCATGTGTTATGTTTGTACAACTCAAGGTAAAAGGTACCACTCTTGGTGATTTTATTACTATATGATTTACACTAGAGCGTTTGCTAGTAGTGCTGTACTTTGAATCACCGAAAAATTAATCTGGATATCATTTAATTGGCTCAAACCTCATGAAGTGAGGGAACAATGATTTCAAGTATGGAGAGTGAATGAAATTGGGTAGGAATTATGCAGTGGCTACCTCCGAGATTTAAATGTAGTGGTTGAACGTGTGTGAGGTTACTTAAACAGAAAGAATGGCAAAAATAAGCTTAAAATGCCGCTGGGAATAAGACTACCAAAGTTTACCCCATCGTTCGAGAAATATGCTCGAAGTACAGTAAGCTTCCAGCTGAGTCGGGCAGACAAGCTGAATAAGACATATTATGTACAATATTTATATGTATACTGAGTAAATTGACATATTTGTAATGACAATTATTCTTACAAGATATGAAAAAGATGCAGTTATCGTTACTACTTTTTTGTAACCTCAAAGTAAATTTATGAAGAAAATAAAAAATAAAGGCGCAGGTAATTGTTTACACGAAATCACAGCTACTAATAAGCACCACCTTCTCCACTTTCTACAGATTTCAAACTATTTAGAACCAAATATTGATCAATAGCATCATTATATAATTTTGGTGGGAAGATAGTTTTATTAAGATTACTTAAGGAGAAAATTTGCATGTTTATGGAAAAATTGTACTCCAAAGGCGCTTAAAGGGTTAAATAAGATGTCTTCGAAGTCTTCCAAGAGGCCACCCAGTTGCATTCAGATGGCAGAAAATATTTCATAGAAAATTGTTAATATTTTAAACACTTAAATAACATGCAAAGTTCAAGCGAGTATTTTCCCAAATAAAGCCTAAGTAAACAGTCGATTGTACATTTGTCTGAAGCCTTCTATTCAAATAGCAACATTTCCTCCTAATAAAGTTTTGCGGATCTGCGGTGGAGGCCCATTAGAAAGGATTTAGCCTAATTTCGCCGTTGTTTGTTCTACTAAAGGATTTCGTGTTTATTCCGCTGCTTACGGCTGTCTTTGGCCCATCCGGTTTTGGTCGATGCACTCGAAGCGCGTGTGTAACTATCGGATTCCACTTCACTGTACTCACATGAATCAGGACGAAATTTCTAGTTATAGTTAGAATATTGAAAATGTAGAGTTTAAAAAAAATCATTTTTGGCGCTGTATTGATGAAGTTCATTATTACACTTTATATACGCTTTCTACATGGTCTTCAGAAATACCCTCAGCAACCTACGTACATCTACGCTATTGGACGTCATTAGTTAGTTATTGACCGTCAAGATTATTATAAAGCGGTTAATTGTCGACCCGCAGCTTCGTAGACTGTCGAAATTCGGAAATGACCTCCGCAAAATTAGCATTCACGTTTCCACCTCTGTTGAACTGAGGGAAGGTTTCATTCGGGAAACATTATTAATTCCGTAACTTGGATGACCCTATGCGAACGGGATCCATAGAATTTCTAATGCTTATATTGCGATATACTTTCCATGGATGGCTTTACGCTTCCTTCGGCCACGTGAATCGTAGTAATACGATCTCTTTGGTAAAGGAATTCGATCTAATTTAGATAACCCGTCTAATTTCGGAATATAAGGGTGAACATAATAGTGTACTCTCACTAACTATGTAGTTTTATGTTATAGAAGGATTTCTTTCTATTTTTAGCGGCAACATATTCTACACCTTGAATTTCGGGCTATCGACCCTACCGGAACGTGCACCTACATGGGTGCGCTATGCCCGAGAAATTTCAGCCCGCAAACTCTAACCGGTTAGGAGATATGGACGTTTGAAGGTTGAGGGGACGCAAAACTCAACTTCTCAAATAAGCTACGGATCGGGTCGAGTGGCATAGCAACCTCGCTATCTCCAACCGTTAAGGGGAAAATTGAGTTTTGACCCTACGGGAACGTGGCCATATATGGGTGTATTACGCCTGAGAAATTTCAGCCCCCTAGCCCTAACCGTTTAGGAGATATGGACGTTTGAAAGTTGAGGCGGTGCAAAACTCAACTTCTTAAAGGAGCTCCGAATGCGGTCGAGTGATATATCAAAAGACGCGTATTTTCGCGTAGATTACGATAAAAAACAGTTTGCCTCTCTATCTCTAACCGTTTAGGAGAAAATCGAGTTTAAAGTTTCGAAATTTCCAAAAATGCTTAACTCCGAAACTTTGAAGCGCCGTAGCTCCTAAACGGTTATAGATAGAGGATCCCGGTTTGCGCCGTTCGAAAGTACGCGTCGAGATCTTTCAAATGAGTACTGCTGTCGCGCTGCGACCACGCATAACCGAGATACAGAGATTCGGTCGAGAAATTTCGGTAAAATATCGAAGTCCGAAAATGACCGTTTTTATCATCCTATCCGGTAGATTTTTACGTGCCGAACAAGAATTTTTTTAGCACGCTTCGATATCTCTAACCGTTTAAGAGATACGGGCGTTTGAAGTTTCGGGAGTTTCGAAAAAGCGCGAAAAAATAGAACCCGAAAACGACATCTTTCGACGTTTTCTCGTGTAGCGCGTTAACGACGCCGTTCGGACGGACGAATTAGACGGTTTCCGATAGAAAAATGTCCGCGGAATCGATTGCGACCACTCCGGACGCCCTATCTCTAACCGTTTAGCGGCTACGGCCCGTCAAAGTTGAAAAAGAGAGAAACAAAATCCCAACTTTGAAGCGCTGTAGCGTCGGAACGCGTTGAGCTAGGGCGTCCTTCTTTCGCCTGTTTAGAACCCTCATAGGGGTCCTTACGACGCGCCGATAAGCGAACGTCTAACTCTTCCCGTTAACGCGCAGCAGAATCGTCGCATTTTTTTCTGACCAAAACGATGAAATTTTTTCGACCCGAAAAATCGAGGGTCGGAATTTCGGGGTTTTGACCCTACGGGAACGTGGCCATATATGGGTGTATTACGCCTGAGAAATTTCAGCCCCCTAGCCCTAACCGTTTAGGAGATATGGACGTTTGGAAGTTGAGGGGGTGCAAAACTCAACTTCTTAAAGGAGCTCCGAATGGGGTCGAGTGATATATCAAAAGACGCGTATTTTCGCGTAGATTACGATAAAAAAAAGTTTGCCTCTCTATCTCTAACCGTTAAGGAAAAAATCGAGTTTAAAGTTTCGAAATTTCCAAAAATGCTTAACTCCGAAACTTTGAAGCGCCGTAGCTCCTAAACGGTTATAGATAGAGGATCCCGGTTTGCGCCGTTCGAAAGCACGCGTCGAGATCTTTCAAATGAGCACCGAACGGTCGCGCTGCGACCACGCATAACCGAGATACAGAGATTCGGTCGAGAAATTTCGGTAAAATATCGAAGTCCGAAAATGACCGTTTTATCATCCTATCCGGTAGATTTTTACGCGCCGAACAAGAATTTTTTAGCACGCTTCGATATCTCTAACCGTTTAAGAGATACGGGCGTTTGAAGTTTCGGGACTTTCGAAAAAACGCGAAAAATCGACCCGAAAACGACATCTTTCGACGTTTTCTCGTGTAGCGCGTTAACGACGCCGTTCGGACGGACGAATTAGACGGTTTCCGATAGAAAAATGTCCGCGGAATCGATTGCGACCACTCCGGACGCCCTATCTCTAACCGTTTAGCGGCTACGGCCCGTCAAAGTTGAAAAAGAGAGAAAAAATCCCAACTTTGAAGCGCTGTAGCGTCGGAACGCGTTGAGCTAGGGCGTCCTTCTTTCGCCTGTTTAGAACCCTCATAGGGGTCCTTACGACGCGCCGATAAGCGAACGTCTAACTCTTCCCGTTAACGCGCAGCAGAATCGTCGCATTTTTTCTGACCAAAACGATGAAATTTTTCGACCCGAAAAATCGAGGGTCGGAATTTCGGGGTTTTGACCCTACCGGAACGTGGCCATATATGGGTGTATTACGCCTGAGAAATTTCAGCCCCTAGCCCTAACCGTTTAGGAGATATGGACGTTTGAAAGTTGAGGGTGCAAAACTCAACTTCTTAAAGGAGCTCCGAATGGGGTCGAGTAATATATCAAAAGACGCGTATTTTCGCGTAGATTACGATAAAAAAGTTTGCCTCTCTATCTCTAACCGTTAAGGAGAAAATCGAGTTTAAAGTTTCGAAATTTCCAAAAATGCTTAACTCCGAAACTTTGAAGCGCCGTAGCTCCTAAACGGTTATAGATAGAGGATCCCGGTTTGCGCCGTTCGAAAGAACGCGTCGAGATCTTTCAAATGAGCACCGAACGGTCGCGCTGCGACCACGCATAACCGAGATACAGAGATTCGGTCGAGAAATTTCGGTAAAATATCGAAGTCCGAAAATGACCGTTTTTATCATCCTATCCGGTAGACTTTTACGCGCCGAACAAGAATTTTTTAGCACGCTTCGATATCTCTAACCGTTTAAGAGATACGGGCGTTTGAAGTTTCGGGACTTTCGAAAAAACGCGAAAAATCGACCCCGAAAACGACATCTTTCGACGTTTTCTCGTGTAGCGCGTTAACGACGCCGTTCGGACGGACGAATTAGACGGTTTCCGATAGAAAAATGTCCGCGGAATCGATTGCGACCACTCCGGACGCCCTATCTCTAACCGTTTAGCGGCTACGGCCCGTCAAAGTTGAAAAAGAGAGAAAAAAAATCCCAACTTTGAAGCGCTGTAGCGTCGGAACGCGTTGAGCTAGGGCGTCCTTCTTTCGCCTGTTTAGAACCCTCATAGGGGTCCTTACGACGCGCCGATAAGCGAACGTCTAACTCTTCCCGTTAACGCGCAGCAGAATCGTCGCATTTTTTTCTGACCAAAACGATGAAATTTTTTCGACCCGAAAAATCGAGGGTCGGAATTTCGGGGTTTTGACCCTACGGGAACGTGGCCATATATGGGTGTATTACGCCTGAGAAATTTCAGCCCCCTAGCCCTAACCGTTTAGGAGATATGGACGTTTGAAAGTTGAGGGGGTGCAAAACTCAACTTCTTAAAGGAGCTCCGAATGGGGTCGAGTGATATATCAAAAGACGCGTATTTTCGCGTAGATTACGATAAAAAAAAGTTTGCCTCTCTATCTCTAACCGTTAAGGAGAAAATCGAGTTTAAAGTTTCGAAATTTCCAAAAATGCTTAACTCCGAAACTTTGAAGCGCCGTAGCTCCTAAACGGTTATAGATAGAGGATCCCGGTTTGCGCCGTTCGAAAGCACGCGTCGAGATCTTTCAAATGAGCACCGAACGGTCGCGCTGCGACCACGCATAACCGAGATACAGAGATTCGGTCGAGAAATTTCGGTAAAATATCGAAGTCCGAAAATGACCGTTTTTATCATCCTATCCGGTAGATTTTTACGCGCCGAACAAGAATTTTTTAGCACGCTTCGATATCTCTAACCGTTTAAGAGATACGGGCGTTTGAAGTTTCAGGACTTTCGAAAAAACGCGAAAAATCGACCCCGAAAACGACATCTTTCGACGTTTTCTCGTGTAGCGCGTTAACGACGCCGTTCGGACGGACGAATTAGACGGTTTCCGATAGAAAAATGTCCGCGGAATCGATTGCGACCACTCCGGACGCCCTATCTCTAACCGTTTAGCGGCTACGGCCCGTCAAAGTTGAAAAGAGAGAAAAAATCCCAACTTTGAAGCGCTGTAGCGTCGGAACGCGTTGAGCTAGGGCGTCCTTCTTTCGCCTGTTTAGAACCCTCATAGGGGTCCTTACGACGCGCCGATAAGCGAACGTCTAACTCTTCCCGTTAACGCGCAGCAGAATCGTCGCATTTTTTTCTGACCAAAACGATGAAATTTTTTCGACCCGAAAAATCGAGGGTCGGAATTTCGGGGTTTTGACCCTACGGGAACGTGGCCATATATGGGTGTATTACGCCTGAGAAATTTCAGCCCCCTAGCCCTAACCGTTTAGGAGATATGGACGTTTGAAAGTTGAGGGTGCAAAACTCAACTTCTTAAAGGAGCTCCGAATGGGGTCGAGTGATATATCAAAAGACGCGTATTTTCGCGTAGATTACGATAAAAAAAAGTTTGCCTCTCTATCTCTAACCGTTAAGGAGAAAATCGAGTTTAAAGTTTCGAAATTTCCAAAAATGCTTAACTCCGAAACTTTGAAGCGCCGTAGCTCCTAAACGGTTATAGATAGAGGATCCCGGTTTGCGCCGTTCGAAAGCACGCGTCGAGATCTTTCAAATGAGCACCGAGCGGTCGCGCTGCGACCACGCATAACCGAGATACAGAGATTCGGTCGAGAAATTTCGGTAAAATATCGAAGTCCGAAAATGACCGTTTTTATCATCCTATCCGGTAGATTTTTACGTGCCGAACAAGAATTTTTTTAGCACGCTTCGATATCTCTAACCGTTTAAGAGATACGGGCGTTTGAAGTTTCGGGAGTTTCGAAAAAGCGCGAAAAAATCGACCCCGAAAACGACATCTTTCGACGTTTTCTCGTGTAGCGCGTTAACGACGCCGTTCGGACGGACGAATTCGACGGTTTCCGATAGAAAAATGTCCGCGGAATCGATTGCGACCACTCCGGACGCCCTATCTCTAACCGTTTAGCGGCTACGGCCCGTCAAAGTTGAAAAAGAGAGAACAAAATCCCAACTTTGAAGCGCTGTAGCGTCGGAACGCGTTGAGCTAGGGCGTCCTTCTTTCGCCTGTTTAGAACCCTCATAGGGGTCCTTACGACGCGCCGATAAGCGAACGTCTAACTCTTCCCGTTAACGCGCAGCAGAATCGTCGCATTTTTTCTGACCAAAACGATGAAATTTTTTCGACCCGAAAAATCGAGGGTCGGAATTTCGGGGTTTTGATCCTACGGGAACGTGGCCATATATGGGTGTATTACGCCTGAGAAATTTCAGCCCCTAGCCCTAACCGTTTAGGAGATATGGACGTTTGAAAGTTGAGGGTGCAAAACTCAACTTCTTAAAGGAGCTCCGAATGGGGTCGAGTGATATATCAAAAGACGCGTATTTTCGCGTAGATTACGATAAAAAAGTTTGCCTCTCTATCTCTAACCGTTAAGGAGAAAATCGAGTTTAAAGTTTCGAAATTTCCAAAAATGCTTAACTCCGAAACTTTGAAGCGCCGTAGCTCCTAAACGGTTATAGATAGAGGATCCCGGTTTGCGCCGTTCGAAAGCACGCGTCGAGATCTTTCAAATGAGCACCGAACGGTCGCGCTGCGACCACGCATAACCGAGATACAGAGATTCGGTCGAGAAATTTCGGTAAAATATCGAAGTCCGAAAATGACCGTTTTTATCATCCTATCCGGTAGATTTTTACGCGCCGAACAAGAATTTTTTAGCACGCTTCGATATCTCTAACCGTTTAAGAGATACGGGCGTTTGAAGTTTCGGGACTTTCGAAAAACGCGAAAAATCGACCCCGAAAACGACATCTTTCGACGTTTTCTCGTGTAGCGCGTTAACGACGCCGTTCGGACGGACGAATTAGACGGTTTCCGATAGAAAATGTCCGCGGAATCGATTGCGACCACTCCGGACGCCCTATCTCTAACCGTTTAGCGGCTACGGCCCGTCAAAGTTGAAAAGAGAAAAAAAATCCCAACTTTGAAGCGCTGTAGCGTCGGAACGCGTTGAGCTAGGGCGTCCTTCTTTCGCCTGTTTAGAACCCTCATATGGGTCCTTACGACGCGCCGATAAGCGAACGTCTAACTCTTCCCGTTAACGCGCAGCAGAATCGTCGCATTTTTTTCTGACCAAAACGATGAAATTTTTTCGACCCGAAAAATCGAGGGTCGGAATTTCGGGGTTTTGACCCTACCGGAACGTGGCCATATATGGGTGTATTACACCTGAGAAATTTCAGCCCCCTAGCCCTAACCGTTTAGGAGATATGGACGTTTGAAAGTTGAGGGGTGCAAAACTCAACTTCTTAAAGGAGCTCCGAATGGGGTCGAGTGATATATCAAAAGACGCGTATTTTCGCGTAGATTACGATAAAAAAAAGTTTGCCTCTCTATCTCTAACCGTTAAGGAGAAAATCGCGTTTAAAGTTTCGAAATTTCCAAAAATGCTTAACTCCGAAACTTTGAAGCGCCGTAGCTCCTAAACGGTTATAGATAGAGGATCCCGGTTTGCGCCGTTCGAAAGCACGCGTCGAGATCTTTCAAATGAGTACCAAGCGGTCGCGCTGCGACCACGCATAACCGAGATACAGAGATTCGGTCGAGAAATTTCGGTAAAATATCGAAGTCCGAAAATGACCGTTTTTATCATCCTATCCGGTAGATTTTTACGTGCCGAACAAGAATTTTTTTAGCACGCTTCGATATCTCTAACCGTTTAAGAGATACGGGCGTTTGAAGTTTCGGGAGTTTCGAAAAAGCGCGAAAAAATCGACCCCGAAAACGACATCTTTCGACGTTTTCTCGTGTAGCGCGTTAACGACGCCGTTCGGACGGACGAATTCGACGGTTTCCGATAGAAAAATGTCCGCGGAATCGATTGCGACCACTCCGGACGCCCTATCTCTAACCGTTTAGCGGCTACGGCCCGTCAAAGTTGAAAAAGAGAGAAACAAAATCCCAACTTTGAAGCGCTGTAGCGTCGGAACGCGTTGAGCTAGGGCGTCCTTCTTTCGCCTGTTTAGAACCCTCATAGGGGTCCTTACGACGCGCCGATAAGCGAACGTCTAACTCTTCCCGTTAACGCGCAGCAGAATCGTCGCATTTTTTCTGACCAAAACGATGAAATTTTTTCGACCCGAAAAATCGAGGGTCGGAATTTCGGGGTTTTGATCCTACGGGAACGTGGCCATATATGGGTGTATTACGCCTGAGAAATTTCAGCCCCTAGCCCTAACCGTTTAGGAGATATGGACGTTTGAAAGTTGAGGGTGCAAAACTCAACTTCTTAAAGGAGCTCCGAATGGGGTCGAGTGATATATCAAAAGACGCGTATTTTCGCGTAGATTACGATAAAAAAGTTTGCCTCTCTATCTCTAACCGTTAAGGAGAAAATCGAGTTTAAAGTTTCGAAATTTCCAAAAATGCTTAACTCCGAAACTTTGAAGCGCCGTAGCTCCTAAACGGTTATAGATAGAGGATCCCGGTTTGCGCCGTTCGAAAGCACGCGTCGAGATCTTTCAAATGAGCACCGAACGGTCGCGCTGCGACCACGCATAACCGAGATACAGAGATTCGGTCGAGAAATTTCGGTAAAATATCGAAGTCCGAAAATGACCGTTTTTATCATCCTATCCGGTAGATTTTTACGCGCCGAACAAGAATTTTTAGCACGCTTCGATATCTCTAACCGTTTAAGAGATACGGGCGTTTGAAGTTTCGGGACTTTCGAAAAACGCGAAAAATCGACCCCGAAAACGACATCTTTCGACGTTTTCTCGTGTAGCGCGTTAACGACGCCGTTCGGACGGACGAATTAGACGGTTTCCGATAGAAAAATGTCCGCGGAATCGATTGCGACCACTCCGGACGCCCTATCTCTAACCGTTTAGCGGCTACGGCCCGTCAAAGTTGAAAAGAGAGAAAAAAATCCCAACTTTGAAGCGCTGTAGCGTCGGAACGCGTTGAGCTAGGGCGTCCTTCTTTCGCCTGTTTAGAACCCTCATAGGGGTCCCATGACGCGCCGATAAGCGAACGTCTAACTCTTCCCGTTAACGCGCAGCAGAATCGTCGCATTTTTTTCTGACCAAAACGATGAAATTTTTTCGACCCGAAAAATCGAGGGTCGGAATTTCGGGGTTTTGACCCTACGGGAACGTGGCCATATATGGGTGTATTACGCCTGAGAAATTTCAGCCCCCTAGCCCTAACCGTTTAGGAGATATGGACGTTTGAAAGTTGAGGGGGTGCAAAACTCAACTTCTTAAAGGAGCTCCGAATGAGGTCGAGTGATATATCAAAAGACGCGTATTTTCGCGTAGATTACGATAAAAAAAAAGTTTGCCTCTCTATCTCTAACCGTTAAGGAGAAAATCGCGTTTAAAGTTTCGAAATTTCCAAAAATGCTTAACTCCGAAACTTTGAAGCGCCGTAGCTCCTAAACGGTTATAGATAGAGGATCCCGGTTTGCGCCGTTCGAAAGCACGCGTCGAGATCTTTCAAATGAGCACCGAACGGTCGCGCTGCGACCACGCATAACCGAGATACAGAGATTCGGTCGAGAAATTTCGGTAAAATATCGAAGTCCGAAAATGACCGTTTTTATCATCCTATCCGGTAGATTTTTACGCGCCGAACAAGAATTTTTTAGCACGCTTCGATATCTCTAACCGTTTAAGAGATACGGGCGTTTGAAGTTTCGGGACTTTCGAAAAAACGCGAAAAATCGACCCCGAAAACGACATCTTTCGACGTTTTCTCGTGTAGCGCGTTAACGACGCCGTTCGGACGGACGAATTAGACGGTTTCCGATAGAAAAATGTCCGCGGAATCGATTGCGACCACTCCGGACGCCCTATCTCTAACCGTTTAGCGGCTACGGCCCGTCAAAGTTGAAAAGAGAGAAAAAATCCCAACTTTGAAGCGCTGTAGCGTCGGAACGCGTTGAGCTAGGGCGTCCTTCTTTCGCCTGTTTAGAACCCTCATAGGGGTCCTTACGACGCGCCGATAAGCGAACGTCTAACTCTTCCCGTTAACGCGCAGCAGAATCGTCGCATTTTTTCTGACCAAAACGATGAAATTTTTTCGACCCGAAAAATCGAGGGTCGGAATTTCGGGGTTTTGACCCTACGGAACGTGGCCATATATGGGTGTATTACGCCTGAGAAATTTCAGCCCCTAGCCCTAACCGTTTAGGAGATATGGACGTTTGAAAGTTGAGGGGGTGCAAAACTCAACTTCTTAAAGGAGCTCCGAATGGGGTCGAGTGATATATCAAAAGACGCGTATTTTCGCGTAGATTACGATAAAAAAAAGTTTGCCTCTCTATCTCTAACCGTTAAGGAGAAAATCGAGTTTAAAGTTTCGAAATTTCCAAAAATGCTTAACTCCGAAACTTTGAAGCGCCGTAGCTCCTAAACGGTTATAGATAGAGGATCCCGGTTTGCGCCGTTCGAAAGCACGTGTCGAGATCTTTCAAATGAGCACCGAACGGTCGCGCTGCGATCACGCATAACCGAGATACAGAGATTCGGTCGAGAAATTTCGGTAAAATATCGAAGTCCGAAAATGACCGTTTTTATCATCCTATCCGGTAGATTTTTACGCGCCGAACAAGAATTTTTTAGCACGCTTCGATATCTCTAACCGTTTAAGAGATCCGGCCGTTTGAATTTTCGGGACATTAGAAAAACGCGAAAAAATCGACCCCGAAAACGACATCTTTCGACGTTTTCTCGTGTAGCGCGTTAACGACGCCGTTCGGACGGACGAATTAGACGGTTTCCGATAGAAAAATGTCCGCGGAATCGATTGCGACCACTCCGGACGCCCTATCTCTAACCGTTTAGCGGCTACGGCCCGTCAAAGTTGAAAAAGAGAGAAAAAAAATCCCAACTTTGAAGCGCTGTAGCGTCGGAACGCGTTGAGCTAGGGCGTCCTTCTTTCGCCTGTTTAGAACCCTCATAGGGGTCCTTACGACGCGCCGATAAGCGAACGTCTAACTCTTCCCGTTAACGCGCAGCAGAATCGTCGCATTTTTTTCTGACCAAAACGATGAAATTTTTTCGACCCGAAAAATCGAGGGTCGGAATTTCGGGGTTTTGACCCTACGGGAACGTGGCCATATATGGGTGTATTACGCCTGAGAAATTTCAGCCCCCTAGCCCTAACCGTTTAGGAGATATGGACGTTTGAAAGTTGAGGGGGTGCAAAACTCAACTTCTTAAAGGAGCTCCGAATGAGGTCGAGTGATATATCAAAAGACGCGTATTTTCGCGTAGATTACGATAAAAAAAAGTTTGCCTCTCTATCTCTAACCGTTAAGGAGAAAATCGCGTTTAAAGTTTCGAAATTTCCAAAAATGCTTAACTCCGAAACTTTGAAGCGCCGTAGCTCCTAAACGGTTATAGATAGAGGATCCCGGTTTGCGCCGTTCGAAAGCACGCGTCGAGATCTTTCAAATGAGCACCGAACGGTCGCGCTGCGACCACGCATAACCGAGATACGGAGATTCGGTCGAGAAATTTCGGTAAAATATCGAAGTCCGAAAATGACCGTTTTTATCATCCTATCCGGTAGATTTTTACGCGCCGAACAAGAATTTTTTTAGCACGCTTCGATATCTCTAACCGTTTAAGAGATACGGGCGTTTGAAGTTTCGGGACTTTCGAAAAACGCGAAAAATCGACCCCGAAAACGACATCTTTCGACGTTTTCTCGTGTAGCGCGTTAACGACGCCGTTCGGACGGACGAATTAGACGGTTTCCGATAGAAAAATGTCCGCGGAATCGATTGCGACCACTCCGGACGCCCTATCTCTAACCGTTTAGCGGCTACGGCCCGTCAAAGTTGAAAAGAGAGAAAAAATCCCAACTTTGAAGCGCTGTAGCGTCGGAACGCGTTGAGCTAGGGCGTCCTTCTTTCGCCTGTTTAGAACCCTCGTAGGGTCCTTACGACGCGCCGATAAGCGAACGTCTAACTCTTCCCGTTAACGCGCAGCAGAATCGTCGCATTTTTTCTGACCAAAACGATGAAATTTTTTCGACCCGAAAAATCGAGGGTCGGAATTTCGGGGTTTTGACCCTACGGGAACGTGGCCATATATGGGTGTATTACGCCTGAGAAATTTCAGCCCCTAGCCCTAACCGTTTAGGAGATATGGACGTTTGAAAGTTGAGGGGTGCAAAACTCAACTTCTTAAAGGAGCTCCGAATGAGGTCGAGTGATATATCAAAAGACGCGTATTTTCGCGTAGATTACGATAAAAAGTTTGCCTCTCTATCTCTAACCGTTAAGGAGAAAATCGCGTTTAAAGTTTCGAAATTTCCAAAAATGCTTAACTCCGAAACTTTGAAGCGCCGTAGCTCCTAAACGGTTATAGATAGAGGATCCCGGTTTGCGCCGTTCGAAAGCACGCGTCGAGATCTTTCAAATGAGCACCGAACGGTCGCGCTGCGACCACGCATAACCGAGATACGGAGATTCGGTCGAGAAATTTCGGTAAAATATCGAAGTCCGAAAATGACCGTTTTATCATCCTATCCGGTAGATTTTTACGCGCCGAACAAGAATTTTTTAGCACGCTTCGATATCTCTAACCGTTTAAGAGATACGGGCGTTTGAAGTTTCAGGACTTTCGAAAAAACGCGAAAAATCGACCCCGAAAACGACATCTTTCGACGTTTTCTCGTGTAGCGCGTTAACGACGCCGTTCGGACGGACGAATTATACGGTTTCCGATAGAAAAATGTCCGCGGAATCGATTGCGACCACTCCGGACGCCCTATCTCTAACCGTTTAGCGGCTACGGCCCGTCAAAGTTGAAAAAGAGAGAAAAAAAATCCCAACTTTGAAGCGCTGTAGCGTCGGAACGCGTTGAGCTAGGGCGTCCTTCTTTCGCCTGTTTAGAACCCTCGTAGGGTCCTTACGACGCGCCGATAAGCGAACGTCTAACTCTTCCCGTTAACGCGCAGCAGAATCGTCGCATTTTTTCTGACCAAAACGATGAAATTTTTCGACCCGAAAAATCGAGGGTCGGAATTTCGGGGTTTTGACCCTACGGGAACGTGGCCATATATGGGTGTATTACGCCTGAGAAATTTCAGCCCCTAGCCCTAACCGTTTAGGAGATATGGACGTTTGAAAGTTGAGGGTGCAAAACTCAACTTCTTAAAGGAGCTCCGAATGAGGTCGAGTGATATATCAAAAGACGCGTATTTTCGCGTAGATTACGATAAAAAAGTTTGCCTCTCTATCTCTAACCGTTAAGGAGAAAATCGCGTTTAAAGTTTCGAAATTTCCAAAAATGCTTAACTCCGAAACTTTGAAGCGCCGTAGCTCCTAAACGGTTATAGATAGAGGATCCCGGTTTGCGCCGTTCGAAAGCACGCGTCGAGATCTTTCAAATGAGCACCGAACGGTCGCGCTGCGACCACGCATAACCGAGATACGGAGATTCGGTCGAGAAATTTCGGTAAAATATCGAAGTCCGAAAATGACCGTTTTATCATCCTATCCGGTAGATTTTTACGCGCCGAACAAGAATTTTTAGCACGCTTCGATATCTCTAACCGTTTAAGAGATACGGGCGTTTGAAGTTTCGGGACTTTCGAAAAAACGCGAAAAAATCGACCCCGAAAACGACATCTTTCGACGTTTTCTCGTGTAGCGCGTTAACGACGCCGTTCGGACGGACGAATTAGACGGTTTCCGATAGAAAAATGTCCGCGGAATCGATTGCGACCACTCCGGACGCCCTATCTCTAACCGTTTAGCGGCTACGGCCCGTCAAAGTTGAAAAAGAGAGAAAAAAAATCCCAACTTTGAAGCGCTGTAGCGTCGGAACGCGTTGAGCTAGGGCGTCCTTCTTTCGCCTGTTTAGAACCCTCGTAGGGGTCCTTACGACGCGCCGATAAGCGAACGTCTAACTCTTCCCGTTAACGCGCAGCAGAATCGTCGCATTTTTTTCTGACCAAAACGATGAAATTTTTTCGACCCGAAAAATCGAGGGTCGGAATTTCGGGGTTTTGACCCTACGGGAACGTGGCCATATATGGGTGTATTACGCCTGAGAAATTTCAGCCCCCTAGCCCTAACCGTTTAGGAGATATGGACGTTTGAAAGTTGAGGGGGTGCAAAACTCAACTTCTTAAAGGAGCTCCGAATGAGGTCGAGTGATATATCAAAAGACGCGTATTTTCGCGTAGATTACGATAAAAAAAGTTTGCCTCTCTATCTCTAACCGTTAAGGAGAAAATCGCGTTTAAAGTTTCGAAATTTCCAAAAATGCTTAACTCCGAAACTTTGAAGCGCCGTAGCTCCTAAACGGTTATAGATAGAGGATCCCGGTTTGCGCCGTTCGAAAGCACGCGTCGAGATCTTTCAAATGAGCACCGAACGGTCGCGCTGCGACCACGCATAACCGAGATACGGAGATTCGGTCGAGAAATTTCGGTAAAATATCGAAGTCCGAAAATGACCGTTTTTATCATCCTATCCGGTAGATTTTTACGCGCCGAACAAGAATTTTTTAGCACGCTTCGATATCTCTAACCGTTTAAGAGATACGGGCGTTTGAAGTTTCGGGACTTTCGAAAAAACGCGAAAAATCGACCCCGAAAACGACATCTTTCGACGTTTTCTCGTGTAGCGCGTTAACGACGCCGTTCGGACGGACGAATTAGACGGTTTCCGATAGAAAAATGTCCGCAGAATCGATTGCGACCACTCCGGACGCCCTATCTCTAACCGTTTAGCGGCTACGGCCCGTCAAAGTTGAAAAGAGAGAAAAAATCCCAACTTTGAAGCGCTGTAGCGTCGGAACGCGTTGAGCTAGGGCGTCCTTCTTTCGCCTGTTTAGAACCCTCGTAGGGTCCTTACGACGCGCCGATAAGCGAACGTCTAACTCTTCCCGTTAACGCGCAGCAGAATCGTCGCATTTTTTCTGACCAAAACGATGAAATTTTTTCGACCCGAAAAATCGAGGGTCGGAATTTCGGGGTTTTGACCCTACGGGAACGTGGCCATATATGGGTGTATTACGCCTGAGAAATTTCAGCCCCTAGCCCTAACCGTTTAGGAGATATGGACGTTTGAAAGTTGAGGGGTGCAAAACTCAACTTCTTAAAGGAGCTCCGAATGAGGTCGAGTGATATATCAAAAGACGCGTATTTTCGCGTAGATTACGATAAAAAAGTTTGCCTCTCTATCTCTAACCGTTAAGGAGAAAATCGCGTTTAAAGTTTCGAAATTTCCAAAAATGCTTAACTCCGAAACTTTGAAGCGCCGTAGCTCCTAAACGGTTACAGATAGAGGATCCCGGTTTGCGCCGTTCGAAAGCACGCGTCGAGATCTTTCAAATGAGCACCGAACGGTCGCGCTGCGACCACGCATAACCGAGATACGGAGATTCGGTCGAGAAATTTCGGTAAAATATCGAAGTCCGAAAATGACCGTTTTTATCATCCTATCCGGTAGATATTTACGTGCCGAACAAGAATTTTTTAGCACGCTTCGATATCTCTAACCGTTTAAGAGATACGGGCGTTTGAAGTTTCGGGACTTTCGAAAAAACGCGAAAAATCGACCCGAAAACGACATCTTTCGACGTTTTCTCGTGTAGCGCGTTAACGACGCCGTTCGGACGGACGAATTAGACGGTTTCCGATAGAAAAATGTCCGCGGAATCGATTGCGACCACTCCGGACGCCCTATCTCTAACCGTTTAGCGGCTACGGCCCGTCAAAGTTGAAAGAGAGAAAAAATCCCAACTTTGAAGCGCTGTAGCGTCGGAACGCGTTGAGCTAGGGCGTCCTTCTTTCGCCTGTTTAGAACCCTCGTAGGGGTCCTTACGACGCGCCGATAAGCGAACGTCTAACTCTTCCCGTTAACGCGCAGCAGAATCGTCGCATTTTTTCTGACCAAAACGATGAAATTTTTCGACCCGAAAAATCGAGGGTCGGAATTTCGGGGTTTTGACCCTACGGGAACGTGGCCATATATGGGTGTATTACGCCTGAGAAATTTCAGCCCCTAGCCCTAACCGTTTAGGAGATATGGACGTTTGAAAGTTGAGGGGTGCAAAACTCAACTTCTTAAAGGAGCTCCGAATGAGGTCGAGTGATATATCAAAAGACGCGTATTTTCGCGTAGATTACGATAAAAAAAAGTTTGCCTCTCTATCTCTAACCGTTAAGGAGAAAATCGCGTTTAAAGTTTCGAAATTTCCAAAAATGCTTAACTCCGAAACTTTGAAGCGCCGTAGCTCCTAAACGGTTATAGATAGAGGATCCCGGTTTGCGCCGTTCGAAAGCACGCGTCGAGATCTTTCAAATGAGCACCGAACGGTCGCGCTGCGACCACGCATAACCGAGATACGGAGATTCGGTCGAGAAATTTCGGTAAAATATCGAAGTCCGAAAATGACCGTTTTTATCATCCTATCCGGTAGATTTTTACGCGCCGAACAAGAATTTTTTAGCACGCTTCGATATCTCTAACCGTTTAAGAGATACGGGCGTTTGAAGTTTCAGGACTTTCGAAAAAACGCGAAAAATCGACCCCGAAAACGACATCTTTCGACGTTTTCTCGTGTAGCGCGTTAACGACGCCGTTCGGACGGACGAATTAGACGGTTTCCGATAGAAAAATGTCCGCGGAATCGATTGCGACCACTCCGGACGCCCTATCTCTAACCGTTTAGCGGCTACGGCCCGTCAAAGTTGAAAAAGAGAGAAAAAATCCCAACTTTGAAGCGCTGTAGCGTCGGAACGCGTTGAGCTAGGGCGTCCTTCTTTCGCCTGTTTAGAACCCTCGTAGGGTCCTTACGACGCGCCGATAAGCGAACGTCTAACTCTTCCCGTTAACGCGCAGCAGAATCGTCGCATTTTTTCTGACCAAAACGATGAAATTTTTTCGACCCGAAAAATCGAGGGTCGGAATTTCGGGGTTTTGACCCTACGGGAACGTGGCCATATATGGGTGTATTACGCCTGAGAAATTTCAGCCCCTAGCCCTAACCGTTTAGGAGATATGGACGTTTGAAAGTTGAGGGTGCAAAACTCAACTTCTTAATGGAGCTCCGAATGAGGTCGAGTGATATATCAAAAGACGCGTATTTTCGCGTAGATTACGATAAAAAAGAGTTTGCCTCTCTATCTCTAACCGTTAAGGAGAAAATCGCGTTTAAAGTTTCGAAATTTCCAAAAATGCTTAACTCCGAAACTTTGAAGCGCCGTAGCTCCTAAACGGTTATAGATAGAGGATCCCGGTTTGCGCCGTTCGAAAGCACGCGTCGAGATCTTTCAAATGAGCACCGAACGGTCGCGCTGCGACCACGCATAACCGAGATACGGAGATTCGGTCGAGAAATTTCGGTAAAATATCGAAGTCCGAAAATGACCGTTTTATCATCCTATCCGGTAGATTTTTACGCGCCGAACAAGAATTTTTTAGCACGCTTCGATATCTCTAACCGTTTAAGAGATACGGGCGTTTGAAGTTTCGGGACTTTCGAAAAAACGCGAAAAAATCGACCCCGAAAACGACATCTTTCGACGTTTTCTCGTGTAGCGCGTTAACGACGCCGTTCGGACGGACGAATTAGACGGTTTCCGATAGAAAAATGTCCGCGGAATCGATTGCGACCACTCCGGACGCCCTATCTCTAACCGTTTAGCGGCTACGGCCCGTCAAAGTTGAAAAAGAGAGAAAAAATCCCAACTTTGAAGCGCTGTAGCGTCGGAACGCGTTGAGCTAGGGCGTCCTTCTTTCGCCTGTTTAGAACCCTCGTAGGGTCCTTACGACGCGCCGATAAGCGAACGTCTAACTCTTCCCGTTAACGCGCAGCAGAATCGTCGCATTTTTTCTGACCAAAACGATGAAATTTTTTCGACCCGAAAAATCGAGGGTCGGAATTTCGGGGTTTTGACCCTACGGGAACGTGGCCATATATGGGTGTATTACGCCTGAGAAATTTCAGCCCCTAGCCCTAACCGTTTAGGAGATATGGACGTTTGAAAGTTGAGGGGTGCAAAACTCAACTTCTTAAAGGAGCTCCGAATGAGGTCGAGTGATATATCAAAAGACGCGTATTTTCGCGTAGATTACGATAAAAAAGTTTGCCTCTCTATCTCTAACCGTTAAGGAGAAAATCGCGTTTAAAGTTTCGAAATTTCCAAAAATGCTTAACTCCGAAACTTTGAAGCGCCGTAGCTCCTAAACGGTTATAGATAGAGGATCCCGGTTTGCGCCGTTCGAAAGCACGCGTCGAGATCTTTCAAATGAGCACCGAACGGTCGCGCTGCGACCACGCATAACCGAGATACGGAGATTCGGTCGAGAAATTTCGGTAAAATATCGAAGTCCGAAAATGACCGTTTTTATCATCCTATCCGGTAGATTTTTACGCGCCGAACAAGAATTTTTTAGCACGCTTCGATATCTCTAACCGTTTAAGAGATACGGGCGTTTGAAGTTTCGGGACTTTCGAAAAAACGCGAAAAATCGACCCCGAAAACGACATCTTTCGACGTTTTCTCGTGTAGCGCGTTAACGACGCCGTTCGGACGGACGAATTAGACGGTTTCCGATAGAAAAATGTCCGCGGAATCGATTGCGACCACTCCGGACGCCCTATCTCTAACCGTTTAGCGGCTACGGCCCGTCAAAGTTGAAAAAGAGAAAAAAATCCCAACTTTGAAGCGCTGTAGCGTCGGAACGCGTTGAGCTAGGGCGTCCTTCTTTCGCCTGTTTAGAACCCTCGTAGGGTCCTTACGACGCGCCGATAAGCGAACGTCTAACTCTTCCCGTTAACGCGCAGCAGAATCGTCGCATTTTTTCTGACCAAAACGATGAAATTTTTCGACCCGAAAAATCGAGGGTCGGAATTTCGGGGTTTTGACCCTACGGGAACGTGGCCATATATGGGTGTATTACGCCTGAGAAATTTCAGCCCCTAGCCCTAACCGTTTAGGAGATATGGACGTTTGAAAGTTGAGGGGTGCAAAACTCAACTTCTTAAAGGAGCTCCGAATGAGGTCGAGTGATATATCAAAAGACGCGTATTTTCGCGTAGATTACGATAAAAAAGTTTGCCTCTCTATCTCTAACCGTTAAGGAGAAAATCGCGTTTAAAGTTTCGAAATTTCCAAAAATGCTTAACTCCGAAACTTTGAAGCGCCGTAGCTCCTAAACGGTTATAGATAGAGGATCCCGGTTTGCGCCGTTCGAAAGCACGCGTCGAGATCTTTCAAATGAGCACCGAACGGTCGCGCTGCGACCACGCATAACCGAGATACGGAGATTCGGTCGAGAAATTTCGGTAAAATATCGAAGTCCGAAAATGACCGTTTTATCATCCTATCCGGTAGATTTTTACGCGCCGAACAAGAATTTTTTAGCACGCTTCGATATCTCTAACCGTTTAAGAGATACGGGCGTTTGAAGTTTCGGGACTTTCGAAAAACGCGAAAAATCGACCCCGAAAACGACATCTTTCGACGTTTTCTCGTGTAGCGCGTTAACGACGCCGTTCGGACGGACGAATTAGACGGTTTCCGATAGAAAAATGTCCGCGGAATCGATTGCGACCACTCCGGACGCCCTATCTCTAACCGTTTAGCGGCTACGGCCCGTCAAAGTTGAAAAAGAGAGAAAAAATCCCAACTTTGAAGCGCTGTAGCGTCGGAACGCGTTGAGCTAGGGCGTCCTTCTTTCGCCTGTTTAGAACCCTCGTAGGGTCCTTACGACGCGCCGATAAGCGAACGTCTAACTCTTCCCGTTAACGCGCAGCAGAATCGTCGCATTTTTTCTGACCAAAACGATGAAATTTTTCGACCCGAAAAATCGAGGGTCGGAATTTCGGGGTTTTGACCCTACGGGAACGTGGCCATATATGGGTGTATTACGCCTGAGAAATTTCAGCCCCTAGCCCTAACCGTTTAGGAGATATGGACGTTTGAAAGTTGAGGGGTGCAAAACTCAACTTCTTAAAGGAGCTCCGAATGAGGTCGAGTGATATATCAAAAGACGCGTATTTTCGCGTAGATTACGATAAAAAAGTTTGCCTCTCTATCTCTAACCGTTAAGGAGAAAATCGCGTTTAAAGTTTCGAAATTTCCAAAAATGCTTAACTCCGAAACTTTGAAGCGCCGTAGCTCCTAAACGGTTATAGATAGAGGATCCCGGTTTGCGCCGATCGAAAGCACGCGTCGAGATCTTTCAAATGAGCACCGAACGGTCGCGCTGCGACCACGCATAACCGAGATACGGAGATTCGGTCGAGAAATTTCGGTAAAATATCGAAGTCCGAAAATGACCGTTTTTATCATCCTATCCGGTAGATTTTTACGCGCCGAACAAGAATTTTTTAGCACGCTTCGATATCTCTAACCGTTTAATAGATACGGGCGTTTGAAGTTTCGGGACTTTCGAAAAAACTCGAAAAAATCGACCCCGAAAACGAAATCTTTCGACGTTTTTTCTTGTCGCGCGTTAACGACGCCGTTCGGTCGGACGAATTAGACGGTTTCCGATAGAAAAATGTCCGCGGAATCGATTGCGACCACTCCGGACGCCCTATCTCTAACCGTTTAGCGGCTACGGCCCGTCAAAGTTGAAAAGAGAGAAAAAAATCCCAACTTTGAAGCGCTGTAGCGTCGGAACGCGTTGAGCTAGGGCGTCCTTCTTTCGCCTGTTTAGAACCCTCGTAGGGTCCTTACGACGCGCCGATAAGCGAACGTCTAACTCTTCCCGTTAACGCGCAGCAGAATCGTCGCATTTTTTCTGACCAAAACGATGAAATTTTTTCGACCCGAAAAATCGAGGGTCGGAATTTCGGGGTTTTGACCCTACGGGAACGTGGCCATATATGGGTGTATTACGCCTGAGAAATTTCAGCCCCTAGCCCTAACCGTTTAGGAGATATGGACGTTTGAAAGTTGAGGTGCAAAACTCAACTTCTTAAAGGAGCTCCGAATGAGGTCGAGTGATATATCAAAAGACGCGTATTTTCGCGTAGATTACGATAAAAAAAAGTTTGCCTCTCTATCTCTAACCGTTAAGGAGAAAATCGCGTTTAAAGTTTCGAAATTTCCAAAAATGCTTAACTCCGAAACTTTGAAGCGCCGTAGCTCCTAAACGGTTATAGATAGAGGATCCCGGTTTGCGCCGTTCGAAAGCACGCGTCGAGATCTTTCAAATGAGTACCGAACGGTCGCGCTGCGACCACGCATAACCGAGATACGGAGATTCGGTCGAGAAATTTCGGTAAAATATCGAAGTCCGAAAATGACCGTTTTTATCATCCTATCCGGTAGATTTTTACGCGCCGAACAAGAATTTTTTAGCTAGCTTCGATATCTCTAACAGTTTAAGAGATACGTGCGTTTGAAGTTTCGGGACTTTCGAATAAACGCGAAAATATCGACCCCGAAAACGACATCTTTCGACGTTTTCTCGTGTAGCGCGTTAACGACGCCGTTCGGACGGACGAATTAGACGGTTTCCGATAGAAAAATGTCCGCGGAATCGATTGCGACCACTCCGGACGCCCTATCTCCAACCGTTTAGCGGCTACGGCCCGTCAAAGTTGAAAAAGAGAGAAAAAAAATCCCAACTTTGAAGCGCTGTAGCGTCGGAACGCGTTGAGCTAGGGCGTCCTTCTTTCGCCTGTTTAGAACCCTCGTAGGGGTCCTTACGACGCGCCGATAAGCGAACGTCTAACTCTTCCCGTTCACGCGCCGCAGAATCGTCGCATTTTTATATGACCAAAACGATGAAATTTTTTCGACCCGAAAAATCGAGGGTCGGAATTTCGGGGTTTTGACCCTACGGGAGCGTGGCCATATATGGGTGTATTACGCCTGAGAAATTTCAGTCCCCTAGCCCTAACCGTTTAGGAGATATGGACGTTTGAAAGTTGAGGGGTGCAAAACTCAACTTCTTAAAGGAGCTCCGAATGAGGTCGAGTGATATATCAAAAGACGCGTATTTTCGCGTAGATTACGATAAAAAAGTTTGCCTCTCTATCTCTAACCGTTAAGGAGAAAATCGCGTTTAAAGTTTCGAAATTTCCAAAAATGCTTAACTCCGAAACTTTGAAGCGCCGTAGCTCCTAAACGGTTATAGATAGAGGATCCCGGTTTGCGCCGTTCGAAAGCACGCGTCGAGATCTTTCAAATGAGCACCGAACGGTCGCGCTGCGACCACGCATAACCGAGATACGGAGATTCGGTCGAGAAATTTCGGTAAAATATCGAAGTCCGAAAATGACCGTTTTTATCATCCTATCCGGTAGATTTTTACGCGCCGAACAAGAATTTTTTTAGCACGCTTCGATATCTCTAACCGTTTAAGAGATACGGGCGTTTGAAGTTTCGGGACTTTCGAAAAAACGCGAAAAAATAGACCCCGAAAACGACATCTTTCGACGTTTTCTCGTGTAGCGCGTTAACGACGCCGTTCGGACGGACGAATTAGACGGTTTCCGATAGAAAAATGTCCGCGGAATCGATTGCGACCACTCCGGACGCCCTATCTCTAACCGTTTAGCGGCTACGGCCCGTCAAAGTTGAAAAGAGAGAAAAAATCCCAACTTTGAAGCGCTGTAGCGTCGGAACGCGTTGAGCTAGGGCGTCCTTCTTTCGCCTGTTTAGAACCCTCGTAGGGGTCCTTACGACGCGCCGATAAGCGAACGTCTAACTCTTCCCGTTAACGCGCAGCAGAATCGTCGCATTTTTTCTGACCAAAACGATGAAATTTTTCGACCCGAAAAATCGAGGGTCGGAATTTCGGGGTTTTGACCCTACGGGAACGTGGCCATATATGGGTGTATTACGCCTGAGAAATTTCAGCCCCTAGCCCTAACCGTTTAGGAGATATGGACGTTTGAAAGTTGAGGGTGCAAAACTCAACTTCTTAAAGGAGCTCCGAATGAGGTCGAGTGATATATCAAAAGACGCGTATTTTCGCGTAGATTACGATAAAAAAGTTTGCCTCTCTATCTCTAACCGTTAAGGAGAAAATCGCGTTTAAAGTTTCGAAATTTCCAAAAATGCTTAACTCCGAAACTTTGAAGCGCCGTAGCTCCTAAACGGTTATAGATAGAGGATCCCGGTTTGCGCCGTTCGAAAGCACGCGTCGAGATCTTTCAAATGAGCACCGAACGGTCGCGCTGCGACCACGCATAACCGAGATACGGAGATTCGGTCGAGAAATTTCGGTAAAATATCGAAGTCCGAAAATGACCGTTTTTATCATCCTATCCGGTAGATTTTTACGCGCCGAACAAGAATTTTTTTAGCACGCTTCGATATCTCTAACCGTTTAAGAGATACGGGCGTTTGAAGTTTCGGGACTTTCGAAAAAACGCGAAAAAATCGACCCCGAAAACGACATCTTTCGACGTTTTCTCGTGTAGCGCGTTAACGACGCCGTTCGGACGGACGAATTAGACGGTTTCCGATAGAAAAATGTCCGCGGAATCGATTGCGACCACTCCGGACGCCCTATCTCTAACCGTTTAGCGGCTACGGCCCGTCAAAGTTGAAAAAGAGAGAAAAAATCCCAACTTTGAAGCGCTGTAGCGTCGGAACGCGTTGAGCTAGGGCGTCCTTCTTTCGCCTGTTTAGAACCCTCGTAGGGGTCCTTACGACGCGCCGATAAGCGAACGTCTAACTCTTCCCGTTAACGCGCAGCAGAATCGTCGCATTTTTTCTGACCAAAACGATGAAATTTTTTCGACCCGAAAAATCGAGGGTCGGAATTTGGGGGTTTTGACCCTACCGGAACGTGGCCATATATGGGTGTATTACGCCTGAGAAATTTCAGCCCCCTAGCCCTAACCGTTTAGGAGATATGGACGTTTGAAAGTTGAGGGTGCAAAACTCAACTTCTTAAAGGAGCTCCGAATGAGGTCGAGTGATATATCAAAAGACGCGTATTTTCGCGTAGATTACGATAAAAAAGTTTGCCTCTCTATCTCTAACCGTTAAGGAGAAAATCGCGTTTAAAGTTTCGAAATTTCCAAAAATGCTTAACTCCGAAACTTTGAAGCGCCGTAGCTCCTAAACGGTTATAGATAGAGGATCCCGGTTTGCGCCGTTCGAAAGCACGCGTCGAGATCTTTCAAATGAGCACCGAACGGTCGCGCTGCGACCACGCATAACCGAGATACGGAGATTCGGTCGAGAAATTTCGGTAAAATATCGAAGTCCGAAAATGACCGTTTTTATCATCCTATCCGGTAGATTTTTACGCGCCGAACAAGAATTTTTTAGCACGCTTCGATATCTCTAACCGTTTAAGAGATACGGGCGTTTGAAGTTTCGGGACTTTCGAAAAACGCGAAAAATCGACCCCGAAAACGACATCTTTCGACGTTTTCTCGTGTAGCGCGTTAACGACGCCGTTCGGACGGACGAATTAGACGGTTTCCGATAGAAAAATGTCCGCGGAATCGATTGCGACCACTCCGGACGCCCTATCTCTAACCGTTTAGCGGCTACGGCCCGTCAAAGTTGAAAAAGAGAGAAAAAATCCCAACTTTGAAGCGCTGTAGCGTCGGAACGCGTTGAGCTAGGGCGTCCTTCTTTCGCCTGTTTAGAACCCTCGTAGGGTCCTTACGACGCGCCGATAAGCGAACGTCTAACTCTTCCCGTTAACGCGCAGCAGAATCGTCGCATTTTTTCTGACCAAAACGATGAAATTTTTTCGACCCGAAAAATCGAGGGTCGGAATTTCGGGGTTTTGACCCTACGGGAACGTGGCCATATATGGGTGTATTACGCCTGAGAAATTTCAGCCCCTAGCCCTAACCGTTTAGGAGATATGGACGTTTGAAAGTTGAGGGGTGCAAAACTCAACTTCTTAAAGGAGCTCCGAATGAGGTCGAGTGATATATCAAAAGACGCGTATTTTCGCGTAGATTACGATAAAAAAGTTTGCCTCTCTATCTCTAACCGTTAAGGAGAAAATCGCGTTTAAAGTTTCGAAATTTCCAAAAATGCTTAACTCCGAAACTTTGAAGCGCCGTAGCTCCTAAACGGTTATAGATAGAGGATCCCGGTTTGCGCCGTTCGAAAGCACGCGTCGAGATCTTTCAAATGAGCACCGAACGGTCGCGCTGCGACCACGCATAACCGAGATACGGAGATTCGGTCGAGAAATTTCGGTAAAATATCGAAGTCCGAAAATGACCGTTTTTATCATCCTATCCGGTAGATTTTTACGCGCCGAACAAGAATTTTTTAGCACGCTTCGATATCTCTAACCGTTTAAGAGATACGGGCGTTTGAAGTTTCGGGACTTTCGAAAAAACGCGAAAAATCGACCCCGAAAACGACATCTTTCGACGTTTTCTCGTGTAGCGCGTTAACGACGCCGTTCGGACGGACGAATTAGACGGTTTCCGATAGAAAAATGTCCGCGGAATCGATTGCGACCGCTGCGGACGCCCTATCTCTAACCGTTTAGCGGCTACGGCCCGTCAAAGTTGAAAAGAGAGAAAAAATCCCAACTTTGAAGCGCTGTAGCGTCGGAACGCGTTGAGCTAGGGCGTCCTTCTTTCGCCTGTTTAGAACCCTCGTAGGGTCCTTACGACGCGCCGATAAGCGAACGTCTAACTCTTCCCGTTAACGCGCAGCAGAATCGTCGCATTTTTTCTGACCAAAACGATGAAATTTTTTCGACCCGAAAAATCGAGGGTCGGAATTTCGGGGTTTTGACCCTACGGGAACGTGGCCATATATGGGTGTATTACGCCTGAGAAATTTCAGCCCCTAGCCCTAACCGTTTAGGAGATATGGACGTTTGAAAGTTGAGGGGTGCAAAACTCAACTTCTTAAAGGAGCTCCGAATGAGGTCGAGTGATATATCAAAAGACGCGTATTTTCGCGTAGATTACGATAAAAAAGTTTGCTTCTCTATCTCTAACCGTTAAGGAGAAAATCGCGTTTAAAGTTTCGAAATTTCCAAAAATGCTTAACTCCGAAACTTTGAAGCGCCGTAGCTCCTAAACGGTTATAGATAGAGGATCCCGGTTTGCGCCGTTCGAAAGCACGCGTCGAGATCTTTCAAATGAGCACCGAACGGTCGCGCTGCGACCACGCATAACCGAGATACGGAGATTCGGTCGAGAAATTTCGGTAAAATATCGAAGTCCGAAAATGACCGTTTTTATCATCCTATCCGGTAGATTTTTACGCGCCGAACAAGAATTTTTTAGCACGCTTCGATATCTCTAACCGTTTAAGAGATACGGGCGTTTGAAGTTTCGGGACTTTCGAAAAACGCGAAAAAATCGACCCCGAAAACGACATCTTTCGACGTTTTCTCGTGTAGCGCGTTTACGACGCCGTTCGGACGGACGAATTAGACGGTTTCCGATAGAAAAATGTCCGCGGAATCGATTGCGACCACTCCGGACGCCCTATCTCTAACCGTTTAGCGGCTACGGCCCGTCAAAGTTGAAAAGAGAGAAAAAAATCCCAACTTTGAAGCGCTGTAGCGTCGGAACGCGTTGAGCTAGGGCGTCCTTCTTTCGCCTGTTTAGAACCCTCGTAGGGTCCTTACGACGCGCCGATAAGCGAACGTCTAACTCTTCCCGTTAACGCGCAGCAGAATCGTCGCATTTTTTCTGACCAAAACGATGAAATTTTTTCGACCCGAAAAATCGAGGGTCGGAATTTCGGGGTTTTGACCCTACGGGAACGTGGCCATATATGGGTGTATTACGCCTGAGAAATTTCAGCCCCTAGCCCTAACCGTTTAGGAGATATGGACGTTTGAAAGTTGAGGGTGCAAAACTCAACTTCTTAAAGGAGCTCCGAATGAGGTCGAGTGATATATCAAAAGACGCGTATTTTCGCGTAGATTACGATAAAAAAGTTTGCCTCTCTATCTCTAACCGTTAAGGAGAAAATCGCGTTTAAAGTTTCGAAATTTCCAAAAATGCTTAACTCCGAAACTTTGAAGCGCCGTAGCTCCTAAACGGTTATAGATAGAGGATCCCGGTTTGCGCCGTTCGAAAGCACGCGTCGAGATCTTTCAAATGAGCACCGAACGGTCGCGCTGCGACCACGCATAACCGAGATACGGAGATTCGGTCGAGAAATTTCGGTAAAATATCGAAGTCCGAAAATGACCGTTTTTATCATCCTATCCGGTAGATTTTTACGCGCCGAACAAGAATTTTTTTAGCACGCTTCGATATCTCTAACCGTTTAAGAGATACGGGCGTTTGAAGTTTCGGGACTTTCGAAAAAACGCGAAAAATCGACCCCGAAAACGACATCTTTCGACGTTTTCTCGTGTAGCGCGTTAACGACGCCGTTCGGACGGACGAATTAGACGGTTTCCGATAGAAAAATGTCCGCGGAATCGATTGCGACCACTCCGGACGCCCTATCTCTAACCGTTTAGCGGCTACGGCCCGTCAAAGTTGAAAAAGAGAGAAAAAAAATCCCAACTTTGAAGCGCTGTAGCGTCGGAACGCGTTGAGCTAGGGCGTCCTTCTTTCGCCTGTTTAGAACCCTCGTAGGGGTCCTTACGACGCGCCGATAAGCGAACGTCTAACTCTTCCCGTTAACGCGCAGCAGAATCGTCGCATTTTTTTCTGACCAAAACGATGAAATTTTTCGACCCGAAAAATCGAGGGTCGGAATTTCGGGGTTTTGACCCTACGGGAACGTGGCCATATATGGGTGTATTACGCCTGAGAAATTTCAGCCCCCTAGCCCTAACCGTTTAGGAGATATGGACGTTTGAAAGTTGAGGGGGTGCAAAACTCAACTTCTTAAAGGAGCTCCGAATGAGGTCGAGTGATATATCAAAAGACGCGTATTTTCGCGTAGATTACGATAAAAAAAAGTTTGCCTCTCTATCTCTAACCGTTAAGGAGAAAATCGCGTTTAAAGTTTCGAAATTTCCAAAAATGCTTAACTCCGAAACTTTGAAGCGCCGTAGCTCCTAAACGGTTATAGATAGAGGATCCCGGTTTGCGCCGTTCGAAAGCACGCGTCGAGATCTTTCAAATGAGCACCGAACGGTCGCGCTGCGACCACGCATAACCGAGATACGGAGATTCGGTCGAGAAATTTCGGTAAAATATCGAAGTCCGAAAATGACCGTTTTATCATCCTATCCGGTAGATTTTTACGCGCCGAACAAGAATTTTTTAGCACGCTTCGATATCTCTAACCGTTTAAGAGATACGGGCGTTTGAAGTTTCGGGACTTTCGAAAAACGCGAAAAATCGACCCCGAAAACGACATCTTTCGACGTTTTCTCGTGTAGCGCGTTAACGACGCCGTTCGGACGGACGAATTAGACGGTTTCCGATAGAAAAATGTCCGCGGAATCGATTGCGACCACTCCGGACGCCCTATCTCTAACCGTTTAGCGGCTACGGCCCGTCAAAGTTGAAAAAGAGAGAAAAAAATCCCAACTTTGAAGCGCTGTAGCGTCGGAACGCGTTGAGCTAGGGCGTCCTTCTTTCGCCTGTTTAGAACCCTCGTAGGGGTCCTTACGACGCGCCGATAAGCGAACGTCTAACTCTTCCCGTTAACGCGCAGCAGAATCGTCGCATTTTTTTCTGACCAAAACGATGAAATTTTTTCGACCCGAAAAATCGAGGGTCGGAATTTCGGGGTTTTGACCCTACGGGAACGTGGCCATATATGGGTGTATTACGCCTGAGAAATTTCAGCCCCCTAGCCCTAACCGTTTAGGAGATATGGACGTTTGAAAGTTGAGGGGGTGCAAAACTCAACTTCTTAAAGGAGCTCCGAATGAGGTCGAGTGATATATCAAAAGACGCGTATTTTCGCGTAGATTACGATAAAAAAGTTTGCCTCTCTATCTCTAACCGTTAAGGAGAAAATCGCGTTTAAAGTTTCGAAATTTCCAAAATGCTTAACTCCGAAACTTTGAAGCGCCGTAGCTCCTAAACGGTTATAGATAGAGGATCCCGGTTTGCGCCGTTCGAAAGCACGCGTCGAGATCTTTCAAATGAGCACCGAACGGTCGCGCTGCGACCACGCATAACCGAGATACGGAGATTCGGTCGAGAAATTTCGGTAAAATATCGAAGTCCGAAAATGACCGTTTTTATCATCCTATCCGGTAGATTTTTACGCGCCGAACAAGAATTTTTTAGCACGCTTCGATATCTCTAACCGTTTAAGAGATACGGGCGTTTGAAGTTTCGGGACTTTCGAAAAAACGCGAAAAATCGACCCCGAAAACGACATCTTTCGACGTTTTCTCGTGTAGCGCGTTAACGACGCCGTTCGGACGGACGAATTAGACGGTTTCCGATAGAAAAATGTCCGCGGAATCGATTGCGACCACTCCGGACGCCCTATCTCTAACCGTTTAGCGGCTACGGCCCGTCAAAGTTGAAAAAGAGAGAAAAAATCCCAACTTTGAAGCGCTGTAGCGTCGGAACGCGTTGAGCTAGGGCGTCCTTCTTTCGCCTGTTTAGAACCCTCGTAGGGTCCTTACGACGCGCCGATAAGCGAACGTCTAACTCTTCCCGTTAACGCGCAGCAGAATCGTCGCATTTTTTCTGACCAAAACGATGAAATTTTTTCGACCCGAAAAATCGAGGGTCGGAATTTCGGGGTTTTGACCCTACGGGAACGTGGCCATATATGGGTGTATTACGCCTGAGAAATTTCAGCCCCTAGCCCTAACCGTTTAGGAGATATGGACGTTTGAAAGTTGAGGGGTGCAAAACTCAACTTCTTAAAGGAGCTCCGAATGAGGTCGAGTGATATATCAAAAGACGCGTATTTTCGCGTAGATTACGATAAAAAAGTTTGCCTCTCTATCTCTAACCGTTAAGGAGAAAATCGCGTTTAAAGTTTCGAAATTTCCAAAAATGCTTAACTCCGAAACTTTGAAGCGCCGTAGCTCCTAAACGGTTATAGATAGAGGATCCCGGTTTGCGCCGTTCGAAAGCACGCGTCGAGATCTTTCAAATGAGCACCGAACGGTCGCGCTGCGACCACGCATAACCGAGATACGGAGATTCGGTCGAGAAATCTCGGTAAAATATCGAAGTCCGAAAATGACCGTTTTTATCATCCTATCCGGTAGATTTTTACGCGCCGAACAAGAATTTTTTAGCACGCTTCGATATCTCTAACCGTTTAAGAGATACGGGCGTTTGAAGTTTCGGGACTTTCGAAAAAACGCGAAAAATCGACCCCGAAAACGACATCTTTCGACGTTTTCTCGTGTAGCGCGTTAACGACGCCGTTCGGACGGACGAATTAGACGGTTTCCGATAGAAAAATGTCCGCGGAATCGATTGCGACCACTCCGGACGCCCTATCTCTAACCGTTTAGCGGCTACGGCCCGTCAAAGTTGAAAAAGAGAGAAAAAATCCCAACTTTGAAGCGCTGTAGCGTCGGAACGCGTTGAGCTAGGGCGTCCTTCTTTCGCCTGTTTAGAACCCTCGTAGGGTCCTTACGACGCGCCGATAAGCGAACGTCTAACTCTTCCCGTTAACGCGCAGCAGAATCGTCGCATTTTTTCTGACCAAAACGATGAAATTTTTTCGACCCGAAAAATCGAGGGTCGGAATTTCGGGGTTTTGACCCTACGGGAACGTGGCCATATATGGGTGTATTACGCCTGAGAAATTTCAGCCCCTAGCCCTAACCGTTTAGGAGATATGGACGTTTGAAAGTTGAGGGGTGCAAAACTCAACTTCTTAAAGGAGCTCCGAATGAGGTCGAGTGATATATCAAAAGACGCGTATTTTCGCGTAGATTACGATAAAAAAGTTTGCCTCTCTATCTCTAACCGTTAAGGAGAAAATCGCGTTTAAAGTTTCGAAATTTCCAAAAATGCTTAACTCCGAAACTTTGAAGCGCCGTAGCTCCTAAACGGTTATAGATAGAGGATCCCGGTTTGCGCCGTTCGAAAGCACGCGTCGAGATCTTTCAAATGAGCACCGAACGGTCGCGCTGCGACCACGCATAACCGAGATACGGAGATTCGGTCGAGAAATTTCGGTAAAATATCGAAGTCCGAAAATGACCGTTTTTATCATCCTATCCGGTAGATTTTTACGCGCCGAACAAGAATTTTTTAGCACGCTTCGATATCTCTAACCGTTTAAGAGATACGGGCGTTTGAAGTTTCGGGACTTTCGAAAAAACGCGAAAAATCGACCCCGAAAACGACATCTTTCGACGTTTTCTCGTGTAGCGCGTTAACGACGCCGTTCGGACGGACGAATTAGACGGTTTCCGATAGAAAAATGTCCGCGGAATCGATTGCGACCACTCCGGACGCCATATCTCTAACCGTTTAGCGGCTACGGCCCGTCAAAGTTGAAAAAGAGAGAAAAAATCCCAACTTTGAAGCGCTGTAGCGTCGGAACGCGTTGAGCTAGGGCGTCCTTCTTTCGCCTGTTTAGAACCCTCGTAGGGTCCTTACGACGCGCCGATAAGCGAACGTCTAACTCTTCCCGTTAACGCGCAGCAGAATCGTCGCATTTTTTCTGACCAAAACGATGAAATTTTTTCGACCCGAAAAATCGAGGGTCGGAATTTCGGGGTTTTGACCCTACGGGAACGTGGCCATATATGGGTGTATTACGCCTGAGAAATTTCAGCCCCTAGCCCTAACCGTTTAGGAGATATGGACGTTTGAAAGTTGAGGGGTGCAAAACTCAACTTCTTAAAGGAGCTCCGAATGAGGTCGAGTGATATATCAAAAGACGCGTATTTTCGCGTAGATTACGATAAAAAAGTTTGCCTCTCTATCTCTAACCGTTAAGGAGAAAATCGCGTTTAAAGTTTCGAAATTTCCAAAAATGCTTAACTCCGAAACTTT
Organism: Trypoxylus dichotomus; assembly: GCA_023509865.1. Classification (NCBI taxonomy): domain Eukaryota; kingdom Metazoa; phylum Arthropoda; class Insecta; order Coleoptera; family Scarabaeidae; genus Trypoxylus; species Trypoxylus dichotomus. The sequence goes on from CM042077.1 coordinate 4,992,131, forward strand.
GAAGCGCCGTAGCTCCTAAACGGTTATAGATAGAGGATCCCGGTTTGCGCCGTTCGAAAGCACGCGTCGAGATCTTTCAAATGAGCACCGAACGGTCGCGCTGCGACCACGCATAACCGAGATACGGAGATTCGGTCGAGAAATTTCGGTAAAATATCGAAGTCCGAAAATGACCGTTTTTATCATCCTATCCGGTAGATTTTTACGCGCCGAACAAGAATTTTTAGCACGCTTCGATATCTCTAACCGTTTAAGAGATACGGGCGTTTGAAGTTTCGGGACTTTCGAAAAACGCGAAAAATCGACCCCGAAAACGACATCTTTCGACGTTTTCTCGTGTAGCGCGTTAACGACGCCGTTCGGACGGACGAATTAGACGGTTTCCGATAGAAAAATGTCCGCGGAATCGATTGCGACCACTCCGGACGCCCTATCTCTAACCGTTTAGCGGCTACGGCCCGTCAAAGTTGAAAAAGAGAGAAAAAATCCCAACTTTGAAGCGCTGTAGCGTCGGAACGCGTTGAGCTAGGGCGTCCTTCTTTCGCCTGTTTAGAACCCTCGTAGGGTCCTTACGACGCGCCGATAAGCGAACGTCTAACTCTTCCCGTTAACGCGCAGCAGAATCGTCGCATTTTTTCTGACCAAAACGATGAAATTTTTTCGACCCGAAAAATCGAGGGTCGGAATTTCGGGGTTTTGACCCTACGGGAACGTGGCCATATATGGGTGTATTACGCCTGAGAAATTTCAGCCCCTAGCCCTAACCGTTTAGGAGATATGGACGTTTGAAAGTTGAGGGGTGCAAAACTCAACTTCTTAAAGGAGCTCCGAATGAGGTCGAGTGATATATCAAAAGACGCGTATTTTCGCGTAGATTACGATAAAAAAGTTTGCCTCTCTATCTCTAACCGTTAAGGAGAAAATCGCGTTTAAAGTTTCGAAATTTCCAAAAATGCTTAACTCCGAAACTTTGAAGCGCCGTAGCTCCTAAACGGTTATAGATAGAGGATCCCGGTTTGCGCCGTTCGAAAGCACGCGTCGAGATCTTTCAAATGAGCACCGAACGGTCGCGCTGCGACCACGCATAACCGAGATACGGAGATTCGGTCGAGAAATTTCGGTAAAATATCGAAGTCCGAAAATGACCGTTTTTATCATCCTATCCGGTAGATATTTACGTGCCGAACAAGAATTTTTTTAGCACGCTTCGATATCTCTAACCGTTTAAGAGATACGGGCGTTTGAAGTTTCGGGACTTTCGAAAAACGCGAAAAAATCGACCCCGAAAACGACATCTTTCGACGTTTTCTCGTGTAGCGCGTTAACGACGCCGTTCGGACGGACGAATTAGACGGTTTCCGATAGAAAAATGTCCGCGGAATCGATTGCGACCACTCCGGACGCCCTATCTCTAACCGTTTAGCGGCTACGGCCCGTCAAAGTTGAAAAAGAGAGAAAAAATCCCAACTTTGAAGCGCTGTAGCGTCGGAACGCGTTGAGCTAGGGCGTCCTTCTTTCGCCTGTTTAGAACCCTCGTAGGGTCCTTACGACGCGCCGATAAGCGAACGTCTAACTCTTCCCGTTAACGCGCAGCAGAATCGTCGCATTTTTTCTGACCAAAACGATGAAATTTTTTCGACCCGAAAAATCGAGGGTCGGAATTTCGGGGTTTTGACCCTACGGGAACGTGGCCATATATGGGTGTATTACGCCTGAGAAATTTCAGCCCCTAGCCCTAACCGTTTAGGAGATATGGACGTTTGAAAGTTGAGGGGTGCAAAACTCAACTTCTTAAAGGAGCTCCGAATGAGGTCGAGTGATATATCAAAAGACGCGTATTTTCGCGTAGATTACGATAAAAAAGTTTGCCTCTCTATCTCTAACCGTTAAGGAGAAAATCGCGTTTAAAGTTTCGAAATTTCCAAAAATGCTTAACTCCGAAACTTTGAAGCGCCGTAGCTCCTAAACGGTTATAGATAGAGGATCCCGGTTTGCGCCGTTCGAAAGCACGCGTCGAGATCTTTCAAATGAGCACCGAACGGTCGCGCTGCGACCACGCATAACCGAGATACGGAGATTCGGTCGAGAAATTTCGGTAAAATATCGAAATCCGAAAATGACCGTTTTTATCATCCTATCCGGTAGATTTTTACGCGCCGAACAAGAATTTTTTAGCACGCTTCGATATCTCTAACCGTTTAAGAGATACGGGCGTTTGAAGTTTCGGGACTTTCGAAAAACGCGAAAATCGACCCCGAAAACGACATCTTTCGACGTTTTCTCGTGTAGCGCGTTAACGACGCCGTTCGGACGGACGAATTAGACGGTTTCCGATAGAAAAATGTCCGCGGAATCGATTGCGACCACTCCGGACGCCCTATCTCTAACCGTTTAGCGGCTACGGCCCGTCAAAGTTGACAAAGAGAGAAAAAATCCCAACTTTGAAGCGCTGTAGCGTCGGAACGCGTTGAGCTAGGGCGTCCTTCTTTCGCCTGTTTAGAACCCTCGTAGGGTCCTTACGACGCGCCGATAAGCGAACGTCTAACTCTTCCCGTTAACGCGCAGCAGAATCGTCGCATTTTTTCTGACCAAAACGATGAAATTTTTTCGACCCGAAAAATCGAGGGTCGGAATTTCGGGGTTTTGACCCTACGGGAACGTGGCCATATATGGGTGTATTACGCCTGAGAAATTTCAGCCCCTAGCCCTAACCGTTTAGGAGATATGGACGTTTGAAAGTTGAGGGTGCAAAACTCAACTTCTTAAAGGAGCTCCGAATGAGGTCGAGTGATATATCAAAAGACGCGTATTTTCGCGTAGATTACGATAAAAAAGTTTGCCTCTCTATCTCTAACCGTTAAGGAGAAAATCGCGTTTAAAGTTTCGAAATTTCCAAAAATGCTTAACTCCGAAACTTTGAAGCGCCGTAGCTCCTAAACGGTTATAGATAGAGGATCCCGGTTTGCGCCGATCGAAAGCACGCGTCGAGATCTTTCAAATGAGCACCGAACGGTCGCGCTGCGACCACGCATAACCGAGATACGAAGATTCGGTCGAGAAATTTCGGTAAAATATCGAAGTCCGAAAATGACCGTTTTTATCATCCTATCCGGTAGATTTTTACGCGCCGAACAAGAATTTTTAGCACGCTTCGATATCTCTAACCGTTTAAGAGATACGGGCGTTTGAAGTTTCGGGACTTTCGAAAAACGCGAAAAATCGACCCCGAAAACGACATCTTTCGACGTTTTCTCGTGTAGCGCGTTAACGACGCCGTTCGGACGGACGAATTAGACGGTTTCCGATAGAAAAATGTCCGCGGAATCGATTGCGACCACTCCGGACGCCCTATCTCTAACCGTTTAGCGGCTACGGCCCGTCAAAGTTGAAAAAGAGAGAAAAAATCCCAACTTTGAAGCGCTGTAGCGTCGGAACGCGTTGAGCTAGGGCGTCCTTCTTTCGCCTGTTTAGAACCCTCGTAGGGTCCTTACGACGCGCCGATAAGCGAACGTCTAACTCTTCCCGTTAACGCGCAGCAGAATCGTCGCATTTTTTTCTGACCAAAACGATGAAATTTTTTCGACCCGAAAAATCGAGGGTCGGAATTTCGGGGTTTTGACCCTACGGGAACGTGGCCATATATGGGTGTATTACGCCTGAGAAATTTCAGCCCCCTAGCCCTAACCGTTTAGGAGATATGGACGTTTGAAAGTTGAGGGGGTGCAAAACTCAACTTCTTAAAGGAGCTCCGAATGAGGTCGAGTGATATATCAAAAGACGCGTATTTTCGCGTAGATTACGATAAAAAAAGTTTGCCTCTCTATCTCTAACCGTTAAGGAGAAAATCGCGTTTAAAGTTTCGAAATTTCCAAAAATGCTTAACTCCGAAACTTTGAAGCGCCGTAGCTCCTAAACGGTTATAGATAGAGGATCCCGGTTTGCGCCGTTCGAAAGCACGCGTCGAGATCTTTCAAATGAGCACCGAACGGTCGCGCTGCGACCACGCATAACCGAGATACGGAGATTCGGTCGAGAAATTTCGGTAAAATATCGAAGTCCGAAAATGACCGTTTTTATCATCCTATCCGGTAGATTTTTACGCGCCGAACAAGAATTTTTTAGCACGCTTCGATATCTCTAACCGTTTAAGAGATACGGGCGTTTGAAGTTTCGGGACTTTCGAAAAAACGCGAAAAATCGACCCCGAAAACGACATCTTTCGACGTTTTCTCGTGTAGCGCGTTAACGACGCCGTTCGGACGGACGAATTAGACGGTTTCCGATAGAAAAATGTCCGCGGAATCGATTGCGACCACTCCGGACGCCCTATCTCTAACCGTTTAGCGGCTACGGCCCGTCAAAGTTGAAAAGAGAGAAAAAATCCCAACTTTGAAGCGCTGTAGCGTCGGAACGCGTTGAGCTAGGGCGTCCTTCTTTCGCCTGTTTCGAACCCTCGTAGGGGTCCTTACGACGCGCCGATAAGCGAACGTCTAACTCTTCCCGTTAACGCGCAGCAGAATCGTCGCATTTTTTCTGACCAAAACGATGAAATTTTTTCGACCCGAAAAATCGAGGGTCGGAATTTCGGGGTTTTGACCCTACGGGAACGTGGCCATATATGGGTGTATTACGCCTGAGAAATTTCAGCCCCCTAGCCCTAACCGTTTAGGAGATATGGACGTTTGAAAGTTGAGGGGTGCAAAACTCAACTTCTTAAAGGAGCTCCGAATGAGGTCGAGTGATATATCAAAAGACGCGTATTTTCGCGTAGATTACGATAAAAAAGTTTGCCTCTCTATCTCTAACCGTTAAGGAGAAAATCGCGTTTAAAGTTTCGAAATTTCCAAAAATGCTTAACTCCGAAACTTTGAAGCGCCGTAGCTCCTAAACGGTTATAGATAGAGGATCCCGGTTTGCGCCGTTCGAAAGCACGCGTCGAGATCTTTCAAATGAGCACCGAACGGTCGCGCTGCGACCACGCATAACCGAGATACGGAGATTCGGTCGAGAAATTTCGGTAAAATATCGAAGTCCGAAAATGACCGTTTTTATCATCCTATCCGGTAGATTTTTACGCGCCGAACAAGAATTTTTTAGCACGCTTCGATATCTCTAACCGTTTAAGAGATACGGGCGTTTGAAGTTTCGGGACTTTCGAAAAAACGCGAAAAATCGACCCCGAAAACGACATCTTTCGACGTTTTCTCGTGTAGCGCGTTAACGACGCCGTTCGGACGGACGAATTAGACGGTTTCCGATAGAAAAATGTCCGCGGAATCGATTGCGACCACTCCGGACGCCCTATCTCTAACCGTTTAGCGGCTACGGCCCGTCAAAGTTGAAAAAGAGAGAAAAAAAATCCCAACTTTGAAGCGCTGTAGCGTCGGAACGCGTTGAGCTAGGGCGTCCTTCTTTCGCCTGTTTAGAACCCTCGTAGGGGTCCTTACGACGCGCCGATAAGCGAACGTCTAACTCTTCCCGTTAACGCGCAGCAGAATCGTCGCATTTTTTTCTGACCAAAACGATGAAATTTTTTCGACCCGAAAAATCGAGGGTCGGAATTTCGGGGTTTTGACCCTACGGGAACGTGGCCATATATGGGTGTATTACGCCTGAGAAATTTCAGCCCCCTAGCCCTAACCGTTTAGGAGATATGGACGTTTGAAAGTTGAGGGGGTGCAAAACTCAACTTCTTAAAGGAGCTCCGAATGAGGTCGAGTGATATATCAAAAGACGCGTATTTTCGCGTAGATTACGATTAAAAAAAGTTTGCCTCTCTATCTCTAACCGTTAAGGAGAAAATCGCGTTTAAAGTTTCGAAATTTCCAAAAATGCTTAACTCCGAAACTTTGAAGCGCCGTAGCTCCTAAACGGTTATAGATAGAGGATCCCGGTTTGCGCCGTTCGAAAGCACGCGTCGAGATCTTTCAAATGAGCACCGAACGGTCGCGCTGCGACCACGCATAACCGAGATACGGAGATTCGGTCGAGAAATTTCGGTAAAATATCGAAGTCCGAAAATGACCGTTTTGATCATCCTATCCGGTAGATTTTTACGCGCCGAACAAGAATTTTTTAGCACGCTTCGATATCTCTAACCGTTTAAGAGATACGGGCGTTTGAAGTTTCGGGACTTTCGAAAAACGCGAAAAATCGACCCCGAAAACGACATCTTTCGACGTTTTCTCGTGTAGCGCGTTAACGACGCCGTTCGGACGGACGAATTAGACGGTTTCCGATAGAAAAATGTCCGCGGAATCGATTGCGACCACTCCGGACGCCCTATCTCTAACCGTTTAGCGGCTACGGCCCGTCAAAGTTGAAAAAGAGAGAAAAAAAATCCCAACTTTGAAGCGCTGTAGCGTCGGAACGCGTTGAGCTAGGGCGTCCTTCTTTCGCCTGTTTAGAACCCTCGTAGGGGTCCTTACGACGCGCCGATAAGCGAACGTCTAACTCTTCCCGTTAACGCGCAGCAGAATCGTCGCATTCTTTCTGACCAAAACGATGAAATTTTTTCGACCCGAAAAATCGAGGGTCGGAATTTCGGGGTTTTGACCCTACGGGAACGTGGCCATATATGGGTGTATTACGCCTGAGAAATTTCAGCCCCCTAGCCCTAACCGTTTAGGAGATATGGACGTTTGAAAGTTGAGGGGTGCAAAACTCAACTTCTTAAAGGAGCTCCGAATGAGGTCGAGTGATATATCAAAAGACGCGTATTTTCGCGTAGATTACGATAAACAAGTTTGCCTCTCTATCTCTAACCGTTAAGGAGAAAATCGCGTTTAAAGTTTCGAAATTTCCAAAAATGCTTAACTCCGAAACTTTGAAGCGCCGTAGCTCCTAAACGGTTATAGATAGAGGATCCCGGTTTGCGCCGTTCGAAAGCACGCGTCGAGATCTTTCAAATGAGCACCGAACGGTCGCGCTGCGACCACGCATAACCGAGATACGGAGATTCGGTCGAGAAATTTCGGTAAAATATCGAAGTCCGAAAATGACCGTTTTTATCATCCTATCCGGTAGATTTTTACGCGCCGAACAAGAATTTTTTAGCACGCTTCGATATCTCTAACCGTTTAAGAGATACGGGCGTTTGAAGTTTCGGGACTTTCGAAAAACGCGAAAAATCGACCCCGAAAACGACATCTTTCGACGTTTTCTCGTGTAGCGCGTTAACGACGCCGTTCGGACGGACGAATTAGACGGTTTCCGATAGAAAAATGTCCGCGGAATCGATTGCGACCACTCCGGACGCCCTATCTCTAACCGTTTAGCGGCTACGGCCCGTCAAAGTTGAAAAAGAGAGAAAAAATCCCAACTTTGAAGCGCTGTAGCGTCGGAACGCGTTGAGCTAGGGCGTCCTTCTTTCGCCTGTTTAGAACCCTCGTAGGGGTCCTTACGACGCGCCGATAAGCGAACGTCTAACTCTTCCCGTTAACGCGCAGCAGAATCGTCGCATTTTTTTCTGACCAAAACGATGAAATTTTTTCGACCCGAAAAATCGAGGGTCGGAATTTCGGGGTTTTGACCCTACGGGAACGTGGCCATATATGGGTGTATTACGCCTGAGAAATTTCAGCCCCCTAGCCCTAACCGTTTAGGAGATATGGACGTTTGAAAGTTGAGGGGGTGCAAAACTCAACTTCTTAAAGGAGCTCCGAATGAGGTCGAGTGATATATCAAAAGACGCGTATTTTCGCGTAGATTACGATAAAAAAAAGTTTGCCTCTCTATCTCTAACCGTTAAGGAGAAAATCGCGTTTAAAGTTTCGAAATTTCCAAAAATGCTTAACTCCGAAACTTTGAAGCGCCGTAGCTCCTAAACGGTTATAGATAGAGGATCCCGGTTTGCGCCGTTCGAAAGCACGCGTCGAGATCTTTCAAATGAGCACCGAACGGTCGCGCTGCGACCACGCATAACCGAGATACGGAGATTCGGTCGAGAAATTTCGGTAAAATATCGAAGTCCGAAAATGACCGTTTTTATCATCCTATCCGGTAGATTTTTACGCGCCGAACAAGAATTTTTTTAGCACGCTTCGATATCTCTAACCGTTTAAGAGATACGGGCGTTTGAAGTTTCGGGACTTTCGAAAAAACGCGAAAAAATCGACCCCGAAAACGACATCTTTCGACGTTTTCTCGTGTAGCGCGTTAACGACGCCGTTCGGACGGACGAATTAGACGGTTTCCGATAGAAAAATGTCCGCGGAATCGATTGCGACCACTCCGGACGCCCTATCTCTAACCGTTTAGCGGCTACGGCCCGTCAAAGTTGAAAAAGAGAGAAAAAACATCCCAACTTTGAAGCGCTGTAGCGTCGGAACGCGTTGAGCTAGGGCGTCCTTCTTTCGCCTGTTTAGAACCCTCGTAGGGTCCTTACGACGCGCCGATAAGCGAACGTCTAACTCTTCCCGTTAACGCGCAGCAGAATCGTCGCATTTTTTCTGACCAAAACGATGAAATTTTTTCGACCCGAAAAATCGAGGGTCGGAATTTCGGGGTTTTGACCCTACGGGAACGTGGCCATATATGGGTGTATTACGCCTGAGAAATTTCAGCCCCCTAGCCCTAACCGTTTAGGAGATATGGACGTTTGAAAGTTGAGGGGTGCAAAACTCAACTTCTTAAAGGAGCTCCGAATGAGGTCGAGTGATATATCAAAAGACGCGTATTTTCGCGTAGATTACGATAAAAAAGTTTGCCTCTCTATCTCTAACCGTTAAGGAGAAAATCGCGTTTAAAGTTTCGAAATTTCCAAAAATGCTTAACTCCGAAACTTTGAAGCGCCGTAGCTCCTAAACGGTTATAGATAGAGGATCCCGGTTTGCGCCGTTCGAAAGCACGCGTCGAGATCTTTCAAATGAGCACCGAACGGTCGCGCTGCGACCACGCATAACCGAGATACGGAGATTCGGTCGAGAAATTTCGGTAAAATATTGAAGTCCGAAAATGACCGTTTTATCATCCTATCCGGTAGATTTTTACGCGCCGAACAAGAATTTTTTAGCACGCTTCGATATCTCTAACCGTTTAAGAGATACGGGCGTTTGAAGTTTCGGGACTTTCGAAAAACGCGAAAAATCGACCCCGAAAACGACATCTTTCGACGTTTTCTCGTGTAGCGCGTTAACGACGCCGTTCGGACGGACGAATTAGATGGTTTCCGATAGAAAAATGTCCGCGGAATCGATTGCGACCACTCCGGACGCCCTATCTCTAACCGTTTAGCGGCTACGGCCCGTCAAAGTTGAAAAGAGAGAAAAAATCCCAACTTTGAAGCGCTGTAGCGTCGGAACGCGTTGAGCTAGGGCGTCCTTCTTTCGC